>JAGFPH010001217.1:59261-79879 GCA_018207615.1 Philaenus spumarius | reverse complement strand
TTGTGGTACTTGTAGCTTGGTTGTAGCTACAAGTACCAGAATCAAGTCAAATATGTTAACTATTAAAAAATGTAATAATTCGACCACGCTTACGAACCGCTGACGGGAGTTGAGTGAATTTAGAAAATTAAGTTTATATATTTTAGGGTTTCAACCAACTTTTGGGATATGAATCTACTCATGAAAGCGCTGAATAGCTGCCTCTGTACTAAATATATCAGTAGAATGTATTTGCGCCTAAACCTCCAGCTTTGACTCACTCCTTCATTCCACTCACAGCGGGAACGTTCGACCTTGCGGCCTCCTGTTATGGATTGCTTCGCTACGCTCGCAGCGTATAAATTCGGCCGTTGGCCTCGCATAAGAAGATGCCCCCGCGATAAAATCCCTTTCGTGAATTTGAACCGGGTACTTTTATGGTATTTTACGTTTTGATCGATTTTGGGAGAACCAAGCGAGCTGTAAGAATAAAACAAAATATGCAGAATAATACAAAAAAATATTTACGTTAGGTCAAAAAACGTGCTTCCGGTTGTTGGATTTTTTTGCTAACGAACTCGTCCGAGCGACTTGAAGACAACCAACGTGTGTACCAAATTTGGACCAAATGCGGCCACATTATATTTTAAATGACACCCCTAAAACTTGTTCTGGGGACCATGATCAGTGCTCATTTACTACTTTAGGTCTTTTAAATAAAATGAATGGCCGTAAAGGTATAACATTGCAAAAGTATTTAAAAACGTTTTTAGTTATCAGTTGTTAAGATTTTACACAAAACACATTACCATAGGACGGAATGAAAATATTTTAAAATCTACGTATGTTTGAGTCCCTGTAAAAGATTAAAAGCACTGTTTAAGCCTGCGTAATCACAAAACATTGCTTTTACGAACCGAAACCAATATCACTGAAACTATAGACTCAAATTCAATGCAAATACACGCCCGATGAAAACAGAACGAACGCTTCGACTCCCTGGGGAGAGGCTGGGGGGGGGGCGGCACAATGTCCACATTACATGTGTATGTTAATGAGACCAGAGACGGACATGTTCCCGGAATATTGGTGATAAATCAATTACCTGGCGTTCATCCCTGAGGACTCGTCTTCCCTGTTCTGAGACGGCAAACCTCGGTGAATCCTGGTCCCTTGCATAAAGTATCTGAAGGGGCTTGCAGTGAGTTCAACAGTTACGTTCTTTGTTACCGTATCTTAAAATTAAAAAAATTGGGTTTGCGTCGGACCAGACGGTGGAAGTTATACTTATTTGGCCATTCGTATATTCGTATACTTGCCTAAAATTTTTGTAAAAATTAATTTCCCAGCTGGGGATCGAACCCGGGATTCTAGCGTGGAAGTCGAGTGCGTTAACCACTCACCCACCGAGACTCTTGAGGTATCTCTTGTAGAGAAAATGTATAAAAAGGCACTTTCCGGATTTTACTCCTAACGCGTGACGCGGTTTCTCGACCGACACCTCATCCCAATTACAACGGGCGTATAACTTGAAAAACCTGATCCGTACCCTTTTAGGATCAATAGTTTATTCCTCTGTCTTAACAGTCTATTTTATTTTTTCGGAAAGAATAACCAAAAAATAAATTGTACATCGTTATAAACCATGCTAGGATATTCAAACTAGGGTATCTGCCCCTCCTCGCTTCGGTCGCAGACAGACGATCACTATTCTTGTAGTGTTGTATTTTCGTCGATCTTTTCACTTGCATTGCCTTTCAACATCATTAACAACAGTTTATTATTGTGTGTTATCTTTCGCAGTTACCTTATAAAGTGACTAGGGGCTACGCCCTCCAACCCCGGCAGAGTCCCATGTCGAAGCCAATGCAAACAAATGATTGTATACTCTGATATTTTCACGGAAATGACGATTGAGCGGTGACTTTTACATAACGAACAGAATTTATATAGGAGGTTATTCTGCACATTTTTGTTTTTTTACGCGACCTCATAGCTCATCTGGTAATGATTTTTTGTTTCACCAGTCAGTATTAAACGCGTTTCGCCATTATTGATGACTTCATCAGGTCATAAAATACCTTTTACACACACAAACACCTCACAAATATCAGTAATGTCGGATACTTCCTTGTGCATTGATTATGTAACGAGAAAACATTTTTGATAAAAACCCGTTCCAATTATTTCACTATTTGTTATTTAATATCGTTTCACGCTGAAAGAAAACAGTGCAATTCCCTTCCAACGGTTTGTGCTACACTCAATCAATGCAGATCCTCGCTCCTTACAAAACACCCTCCTCCCCCACATCTCTGACGTCATTATCACCGCTGCTTCAGCAATCGTACACTTCATCTACTATGCATCGACATTCGACCCCATTGTTTGGGGGGGGAAAAAAGGGCGTAACAAGCGCGGCATTGTTAATGCAGGACTTGTTGCTTGTAATTATACTATCGGGGGAGGAATACGGAATGACCCATATTCGCAGTTCTGTTGGAAAAGTTTGACGAAGGACTTCCAGCAGAGTGGGGAGCCGTGCACCGTGCAGTACAAATATTTAATTATTTTATATACGTTCTGGGATTGAACATGTTGATAGCACTAGAGGGGGGGAGGCAACGACGTGCAAACACACCATGTCCTCGCTTCGCTCTCACAATTACGAGAGCACTGAAGTAATGAACGGAAATCTAACAGGACTTTGTAAGAGTTGAATTTGTAAGCAAAATCTAAATCAGGTTTAGTAATTCAACCTTGCAGCTGAACCGCTGACGTGAGTTGAGCAAATTTAAAAAATTAGGTTCTATGTTTTAGGGTTTCAACAAACAATTTGGGAAATAGGTCTATTCGCGAATAGCTGAATAGCTGCAAAATGGTTCGCACGCCATTCCGCATATTGAGAGTATCTTCAAAACACAATGCATGCGTGCTTCGCACGCCATTCCGCGTTTTGGGAGTGCCTTCAATAGGCCTACACAGTGCATTGGGTGCTTCGCACGCCAACTCCCGTATTGGGAGTTATGTTCAACACACAATGCATTGCGTGCTTCGCACGCCAACCCCACATGGCTTTGATCCGGGTACTTGTACGGTATTTTACGTTTCATAGATTTTGGGGAAACGAAGCGAGCTATGAGGTCGCGTAAAAAAATAAAATGTGCAGAATAACATCCTAAATTTATATTTGTAGAAAAAACTCAAAAACAAATTCTTTCTCGTAGGAAAAATATAAAAAAAACTGTTACTTCCGGTCAAAAAACGTGCTTCCGATTGTTGGATTTTTTGGCTAACGAACTCGTCCGAGCGACGTAGACAACAAACATGTGTACCAAATTTGGACCAAATTGAACTTAAAATGCGGCCACTAGAGTGCGAACGCATATTATTTACATATATATATATATGATTTTTAATGACACCCCAAAACACCCCAATGACCATGATCGGTCCTCATTTGCTACTCGCGACCTTGTTTTTTACCATAAGGGCCACTGCAATACCTAGCTCATTTTTCCTATGGAAATTCGCTAAAAATCTATTTTACCACATAAAACCTACACGCATGTCAGACTATAGGCTGCGAAAGATCTCTTGTTCTCTTACAGTCGCAGCGTATTGTATGTAGTAGCCTACTCGTGTTTACGAGTCTAGGGCCGAGGGCCAGTTGCCTAAAAACTTTGACGAGGGTAATTTGACAGCCAGAGGCTTGGCGGAGCGAGGGCCAGCCGGCTAGGGATCAGTGACCTGTTCTACTGTGCGGTGGGTGTGGGGGTGGAAAGGTTTTAATTATCGTTTATGTATTCCGATAACAGTATGATTATAATATTTTTATAATTATAATATTTCGTCGTATTATCACTTTATATAATTAGAATTAAAAAAAAACTAGAGGACTTACCTAAACTGTTTAGTCACAGTATTTTGTCGATAACAGTATGATTATAATGTTTGTATAATTATTAACCTTAAAAACTCTTATATAGAAATTAGTTTAGAGTCGTACTCTATGCATTTAATCTTACCCCTCCCCTGAATCACTTCCGCTCTGGGGTGTCGACTGGCCCTCGGCCCTACCTGGCTGTTTTGACAGTTTATGACCCCCACGGCAAAAGATCGGCTGGCCCTCGCTCCGTTTTCCCGTGTTTAGTGTTCTAGGAAAACCTTGAGCAACGTAGAAGAGGAAATCATTCTAATCTTCTGAAATGCGCTGCAGAGACATAGGGTATTTTTTTTTTTTTTTTTTTTGAAGAGGACAGCCATTCTTAGAAAAACGTATATAGAGTCGGGGTAACAAAAATATTAACAAACTGTTAACTAGTATTTATATTGAAGTAAAATAACACATGTTACTTAATTGTACTTTTTATGTTATATAAGAGAAATGTAAGCATTAACAAAATATATATTAACTTAGGCCTAGACTGAACCAACACATGTTTCAACGCACACAAACCAATAAAAGCTTGCGAAAAGGAATTCAAAAATAAAAAACCACTATGTTTAAAGAACCACTATGTTACGTCCTATTTAAAATAAATAATTCGACCACGCAGCCGAACCGCTGACGTGAGTTGAGCAAATTTCCAAAATTAAGTTTATAGGCCTATGTTTTAGGGTTTCAACCAACAACTTGGGAAATAGGTATATTCACGACGGTGCTGAATAGCTGCAAAATGGTTCGCACGCCATTCCTCATACTGGGAGTATCTTCAATACACAGTGCATTGCTTGCTTCGCACGCCAACCCCACGGTAGAATCCACCGCATGGCTTTGAACCGGGTACTTCTACGGTAGTTTACGTTTTGATCGATATTGGGGGAACCAAGCGAGCTATAAAGTCGCGTAAAAAAACAAAACGTGCAGAATAACATCCTGCATTTATATTTGTAGAAAAAACTCAAAAACAAATTCATTCTCGTAGGAAAAATATCAAAAAATAGTTATTTAGGGTCAAAATACGTGCTTCCGATTGTTGGATTTTGTTTGGCTAACGAACTCGTCCGAGCGACGTAGACAACCAACACGTGTACCAAACTTGAACCAAATTGGACTTAAAATGCGGCCACTAGAGTGTGAACACATATATACATATATATATATATGATTTTTAATGACACCCCAAAACGTGTTCTGGGGCCATGATCGGTGCTCATTTGCTACTCCCGACCTTCGGTCTTACCATAAGGGCCCCTGCAATAGCTCATTTTTACTATGGAAATTCGCTAATAAAACATATTAGAGTCTAATAGTAGGCCTACTTTTTGATAATATACTTTAGTTGATATATTTTATAACTTAAAAATTGCCTCTATTTTATTTATAAGAATACAGAATCTCTGTAATAATTAATCCTTGTTAGTTAAATATCTCAGCGTTCAATTGTAAGTACACTCAGTATACAGATATATGTATGTAAACTCATTACTTTTCTTACAACATAAAAGCATTGCACAATAAATTCACTAAATTCAACTTGAAGAGTCAGCGAGATAACGGTGCAATTAAATACCGTATAGTAGTCTAGTAGTGTGGCGGAGATTTAATTGCAGTCGGAAGTGTAAACTAAATTAACTGTCTAGTTGTTGTTGGATGTAATTAGTAGTTTAACAAAACACCAGAGATTACAATAAACTCATAATATGTTGCTCAGTTCGACAAACATTAGGCCTATATTTGCTTTCAATTCGTAGGTTGTATAATGTTACACTCTCGTGTGTAACTGAGGAGATGATACGCTTATAATTACTGTATAAACGTATAATTTTTTTAAATAAATACATCCTTTTATCATAAACTAGCTGACCCGTACGGCGTTGCCCGTGGTGGTTGGTATTTTCAGTCTTTTTAACGTAATTGTATTCTTTTTAAGTGTTCAGTCAGTAAGTGGTATTTGGCTTTTATATATATATATCTTAAATAATAAAAGCACAATATTTTCATAATAATAAAAGATCTGAAATTATGATTTTAGTAATTTGATCCCCCCCAATCTCCTTCTAAAATTTCGAAATTTTTCATACCCTTTCTTAGTGAGCACCTATGGCCCTAGAGGAAGCTACATACCAAATTTCATTCCAGTCCGTTCGGTAATTTTGGAGAAATCGTGATGTAGTAATTTTTACTCCCAAACCCCCCTAAAATTTCACAATTTTTTAAAACCCTTTTTTAGTGAGCACCTATGGTCCTAGAGGAAGCTACGTACAAAATTTTATTCCAATCCGTTCGGTAGTTTTGAAGAAATCGTTTTTTAATAACTTTGATCCCCCAAACGCCCCTAAAATTTCGAATTTTTTAAAACCCTTTTTTAGTGAACACTGGCCAAAGAGGAAGCTACATACCAAATTTCATTCCAATCCGTTCGGTAGTTTTGAAGACATCGTTATTTAATAACTTTGATCCCCCGAACCCCCTAAAATTTCCAACTTTTAAAAAACCTTTTTTAGTGAACACTTATGGCCCTAGAGGAAGCTACATACCAAATTTCATTCCAATCCGTTCGATAATTTTGAAGAAATCGTGATTTAATAACTTTGATCCCCCAAACCCTCCTAAAATTTCGAATCTGTTCAAACCCTTTCTTATTGAGCACCTATGGCCCCTAGAGGAAGCTACATACCAAATTCCATTCCAATCCGTTCGGTAGTTTTGAAGAAATCCTGATTTAATTACTTTGATCCCCCAAACCCCCCTTAAATTTCGAATTTGTTCAAACCCTTTCTTACTGAGCACCTATGGCCCTAGAGGAAGCCACATACCAAATTTCATTCCAATTAGTTCAGTAGTTTTTGAGAAATCGTGATGAGTGAGTCAGTGAGTGAGTGAGTGGTATTTCGCTTTTATATATACAAAATAGATATATTCATTCATACAAATTTAAAGAAAATACCCATTCGTTTAACTTCAGACTCATTCGTACATCTTCGTATAACATATAAGTTAAACACATTCATCCATTATAAATTTCTTCATTGTAATATTAATAACTTCTAAATCTTTTGATCTCTCAATCTATATAAATAAAAATGTAAATGTGGGTTTCTTCAAATCGATAATGTCCGAAAGTTCTTCATCGATTGCTTTGAAATTTTGACACAACCTTTCATTTGAATACAAGCGTGATTTTATATACTTTTAGAAAAACTGGAACGACAAAAAATATGCTCAATATTTAACAAAAATGTAGGCGTCATTACATATGTTTATTGACTGTAATAATAACAGTAGTTAGCTATTTCCTATAGAGATGTAAAATTTGTTTGTATGTAGGGGGTAATCTCTGGAACTACAGAACCGAATGAAAAAATGATTTTACTAATAAAAAGCTACACTATCCCTGAGTAACATAGGCTATAATTCATATTGATAAAAACATTTTCTATTTCAAAATTTGTAAATTTAGTCGGAACAAATTCACAGGATCAACAGTTGTAATACCAATAAATAAGAACCATTATGAAAACCTAAAAAACTATAATAATTGAAAGGTAAAACTTATTTCATTCAAAGATGTACATAAAAACGTAAATTATGTGCGTATGGTGCCGTTAAGGCAGGTAAAACAAATTAAACATAATTTTAGGTTAGGCCTAGACTGGTGAACCAACTTCTTGAATGTATTTACATTCATTACCATAGCAACCAATTGAATAAAATAACAGATGAAACATTTGATTCGGACGTCCAGCTTAGTACAAAATAATATTTTAAGTTAGGCCTAGACTGAACCAACACGTATATGTTTCAACACACACAAACCGATAAAAACTTGAGTTAAGGAATTTAACAATAAGAAAACAACCATGACGCATCCTAATTTAAAATAAATAAGACATTATAATTTAATATTAGGCCTATTTATTGATAACATACGGTAATTATTGATAATGAGTAACCAATATTAACAGCTGATTTCAAAACTTTAACTTTTTTGTTAGGTTTTTTAAGTGTAGACCTGAGCCTTGCTGGTTCTTTTAACCTTCATTATAACTGCTGTTATAAAATATACGAAATAATTTGATTTGAGCATTTAACATTATTTACCATGTTAGTTTTGAGTCCATCGGGGATTGGCGTGCGGAGCACGCAGGGTTCTCCCCTAGTACGAAATAAAAGTCAATTAAAAGATAACATTTGAATCTTTATTAATGTATATAAGTACAAATGGCTAAGCAATATTGTTCTATCAAACAGCTGTTCAACAATGAGCGTTAGAACTGCAAAGCAGTAAAAAAAACCGGTAACCACTCAAGAAAGTTATTTTTGGAGGGAGAAAATAATAAATTTTACATAATTCCACCATTTTGTTTCTGCAAGTGTTGTACTGCTGGGGATGCGGAATACTACCCCCCGGAAAACTACCCCCCAGGTGAAACGTGACGTCACGAAATCTGCCAACTAACCAATATGGGAGCCGTGTCCGCGACTGGAATACTATCCCCCCTAGCAAAAGCGGGTCGCCGGAATACTACCCCCCGGAAAACTACCCCCCCAAGCAGGTTCCTACAATTATACTGTTATCGGTAACATACTGTGACTAAACAGTTTAGGTTAGTCCTCTAGTTTTTTTTTAATTCTAATTATATAAAGTGATAATACAAACGCATCGAAACTTGAGTGTGCGCGACTGGAAAACTGCCCCCCCGATCTCTGACGTCAAAATGACGTAGGAACCTGCTTGGGGGGATAGTTTTCCGGGGGGTAGTATTCCTGCGACCCGTACTGCTAACATTTTCACAGAACAGTTCCAAAGCATCTATTGTGGGGTGTGTAAAGTTTCAAAAAGATCGATGCATTAATGGGCAAGCTATACAAAATCAAATGTTTAAACCTCTTTGTGGGACACCCGAAATATATATATGTATACATTTGTAATTTTAAATATTTGATAGTTAAATTTGAACTTGTGAGAAATAAAAGTTAATTAGTTCATTCATAAGTACAATTGTCTAGATCAAAATTTGACGAAAGCGTTGCACAAGACGGCTACGTGGGACTGATTGAGACACCTTAACGTTTAAAGTTTGATCCGCCCCGGACAGTACTTTGACTAACGGCCCCTATAAGAGCCACTCGGCCGGTAGCCTTCGCTCGGTCTTTGACTGCCCGCGGTAATGGCGTTCAACAAAAGACCGTCCCCCCACAAAGAGACCTACCCCTAAACCGGTACGTATGAATGAGTCCACCTTACCCCCGACTGCGAAGGCCCGAAATCCTTTCTCTCTTCAATGGGAATTATTAGCCCGACTAAAACTGATTGTGTTCATTACAAAGGATTTTATTTTGACAACAGGAAGTTGAAAACTTTCGACTAACGATGTTTATGTTGCGTATTATTGTTGCAAAATATGTTTTCAACTAATTAACACGTTCAACTAATTTCGTATTTCCTATGCTAGGAGATGACCTTTTATTTTTTATATTTATAGCCTAAATGAGTAGAAATTACTTTATTCATGTATTTACTTTTATTTTTGAAACTTTCTACGAAATTATCACTAATATTTTAAAGCAAACGCACATGTTTAAAGCCTTAGCACATAGGCTTAAAACTGGCGTGCGAAGGACGCAATGCTCTGTGTATTGAAAATACTCCCAATACGGGGGTAGGCGTGCGAAGCACGCAATGCATTGTGTATTGAAAATTTTCCCAATACGGGGTTTGGCGAGCTAAGCACGCAATGCCCTGTGTATTGAAAATAATCCCAATACGGGGGTAGGCGTGCGAAGCACGCAATGCATTGTGTATTGAAAACACTCCCAATACGGGGGTAGGCGTGCGAAGCACGCAATGCATTGTTTATTGAAAATACAGTACTCCCAATACGGAGGTTGGTGTGCGAAGCATTCAATGCATTGTATATTGAAAATACTCCCAATACGGGGATTGGCGTGCGAAGCACGCAATGCACTGTGTATTGAAAAAATTCCCAATACAGCGGTTGGCGTGCGAAGCACGCAATGCATTGTGTATTGAAAATACTCTCAAAACGGAGGTTGGCGTGCAATGCACTGTGCGTCGGCCGCTTCTTATAGTGTTCAGTGTCAAGCTCACATGTGCGTCCTTAGCAGTGAACGTGTTATTGTTTGTTCGTGTATAGTGTAAGGTTATGTGTCAGCGTGCTCATTGATCCAACTACCATAAAGTACGTTGCACTGAAACACAGGTGCAGATATTTTGGGCGAAGGACATTCGCGGTTAATTTTAAAACATTGTTTGATAATATTTATTTCCGAAAAACACGACTGTTTCGCTTACTACAAACTCGGTTTTACTTCTATTTCAGAAAATGTGCGTATTACAAACTTGGCTCCAGAAATGTGTGGCGCTAAAACGTACATCGAAACAAACTTTAAACGAGATTTAGCGTCAACAATAACATTTCTAGCACAATCGATTGTAGATTGTGGCGTTAACAATGTCTCACGCAATCGATTGTAGATTTGCAGCGTCGCTGGTCAGTGGCTCAGCCTACGTGTCCAGATGCAACCTATTGAACCTTCAAGAAGCTATCGAGTATGTTAATTACGTGTTTGTTTTGCTTTTTATCTTATCATAAGAATTTCAATAAGAAAGATGATCTACTGCAGTGACTTAAGAGGATTCCCTACTGAAAAATGAGCATTTTACAAAAAAATAAACGGTATCAGTTAACTGACACAAACTTTCTCCCAACTTACTGTAGTCAAAATAATATTGTTTTTAATCATTTTATTTACTACTTTTTAGAACAAAACAAAAAAATAATATTCGACCTACGTCAATCGTATAAAAAAGTTATTGTGTCCCAGGCGGGATTCGATCGCGCGACCTTTGAATTACTGGCCGTCTTCTCTACCGTTGTGCTATCCCTTGCGGCCGTTGCCGTGATGCTAGATTGACAACATAAACTTGTTTATTTTTTAACATTTCCCCATAGTTATGAAACGCCGAAGTTTTGATAAAAGCGGATGGTGTCATTTTGTTTGGCATCTTAAGCACTATAAATACTGAAAATTTGATCAAAATCGTTAGAGCCGTTTTTGAGAAATTTGCATTTTTGTCGTTTTTTATTGGTTTTTAGGGGTAAATTACCCTTAAAAATTAAAAATTCCAAAAAATGAAAAAAACGCCTGGAGATATTAGGGTTTAGTACCTACATACCAAATTTCATGAAAATCGGACCAATAGTGTCCCCTCTGGTCGTGTATACATACTGACACACTGACAGACAGACACCACGTTAAAAACACTTTTTTGGGTTCAGGGAGCACCAAAACAAAAAATTCCACTAAAAATATTTTTGGGTTCAGGGAGCACCAACACAGATAATTGCACTAAACAATTTTTTGGGGTTCTGGGAGCACCAAAACAGATAATTCAACTGAAAATTCAAATTCGAACGTTTTTACGAAAACAATACTTTCTCCATATACTACGTATAGGGTGGAGAAAGTAAAAACAAAAATATTTTTTTCTTTTTTCCTGACTCAGCGTTTATAAGGTTTAAGAAAAACATAATATATGCCTCAAAAGTTCTTTATATCAGTGTGAAAAATGTATTCAAAGCAATGCGCTCAGCTACTATTAATCGAATTTGAACTTCTTTATGTTTGCTATTTGAACTAATAAGATTTATTTTTTTAAAGTAATTGCAAAGAAGGACACCAATGTCTATTATTAGGCTTTCAATGCCTCCAATATGTAAGTAAAACACATCTGGACTACAAATACTGGTTGCGCAAGCTATACCTCCTCTATGGCTGCTAAAATATCTAATTTAATCTTTAAATACGATTTCCCGCAACTTTTCGATTTTGATGTGTTTTACACAAAAGTTCTTATAACTACTAAAGCTACAGTAATAAAATTTTTACCACATCTTCAGTAGGTTATAATGCAACTTTTTCGGTCTTTTTATTACTCTAGGACAAATACAAGAGTATTAAAAAAAACATTGTAAATCACAAAAGGTCATAACTAATAAATATTTTAATGGTAAGAATATGAATATACCAAAAATGTTTGTGCTTTTTATATAGCCTACTTTAAAACATGATATCAAACGGCCAAATTGGTTCAGTAGTAAAAACGTTATAAAAGATTTGAAAAAAAACTTATTTTTTGCCTAAAAAAACAAAAAAACTGAAAAAGGTATGTAAAAATGTTTTCCCCCAATTCCTATAAGTGTAAGAAATTTTTTAGGTTCTAATGAATATTTAAAAAATGGTTCATAAATAAAAAAAGGCCTAATATAGAAAACCCCTATTTTCAGTAGGGAATCCCCTTAAGAGACCTAAAGTCAGGAGTAGTCCATGAGCACCGATCATGGTCCCCGAAACACGTTTTGGAGGGGTTATTAGAAATTTTATATATATGTTTTCTCACTCTAAGGGCCGTATTTTACGTCCGATTTGGTCCGAATTCAGGACACAAGTTGGGTTTCTAAAGAGTTCGGACGAGTTTGTCGGCCAAAAGAATCCAACAACCGAAAGTACGGTTTTTGACAGGAAATACTTTTTTTTAAAATATTTCGTATTAGAATATTAATTTTTTGGAGTTTTATATAAAGAAATAAATGTAGGAGATTTTGTTCTGCACATTTTGTTTTTTACGTGACCTTATATAGCCGGTCTGGATCCCTTAACGTAGCCGGTTTAAATCCAAGAGGGGTATTTTACCGTGAGGGCAGTTTTTGATCTGGGTGCAAACCTGCAAAGTGAATTTGGCTGCGACCGAAGCGAACTAGTCTATAAACCGAGGACGCAAGGTAGTGAGTGGCGCAGAACCAAGCAGCGCGTGAGCCTTGGCTGGAAGCTGAGGTGGAAACAAATTCTACTAATATATTTCTTACATACAGGTCCTGTATTAAATGACGTAGAGACCCAGACAGGTGGTTGGTATGTAGGCTTTTCTCTACGACAGTGGCCTCTAACCATAGTAAATAAACGGTACCAGGAACTGGCACATACTTTGTCACCAACATTATTAAATTATTAAACAGATTCACTGTGACTTGTAGGGTGAGGTAGGAGAGGTGATTTTGTATTAATGTTGGAGATCAACTAATAAATATTATTATTATTATCTAGAGAGAAAACTATTCGATCGATTTCGAACAAATTTGCACCAAACACGTCAATTAGGTCTTTACAGATGCACGAAAAAAGTTTTTGAAAAATTTTGAGAAACAACTACCTTTATGGCCAAAAAACCCCAAAAATCAGTTAATATTATTAGCTAAACGAGAATTTTTAGAAAGATGCGGTTTTTGCATATGGTAGGGCAAATTAAAGGCTACAAATAAGCCAAATTTTATCAAAATCGTTAGAGCCGTTTTTTTATAAAAAAAATAAAAACTGATTTTTTGGGGTTTTTTAGCCAAAAATGGGGTTGTTTTTCAAACATTTTCAAACCCCTTTTTTGTGCATCTATACAGGCCTACTTGACATGTCTGGTGCAAATTTGGTTGAAATCGATCGAATAGTTTTCTCTCTAGCTTTGTATACATACAGACAGACATACAGACATACATACAGACATACAGACAGACATTTTGTAAAATCACTTTTTTGGACTCAGGGGGTCCCAAAACGGATATTTCCACAAAATCCCAACATCGATTTTTTTGCGATCACTATACTTTCTCTATACTATTATAGTATAGTGCGAAAGTAAAACACATGTGCTGAACTTATCCATTCCTGTCTTGTCTTGATATTTTCCCAGGCTGCACCAAGGTATCACGAGGAACATAACTTCTTGGGTAACCCTAAACGTAACTACTTCAATTTACAATGTTTCTCTTTCCTTATCATAATTCCCTTTATACTGGAGTCCTGCAGGATTATGTCAATCCTATTACATTATTGACATCTTTCCCTAGGCAGCCTTTTAATATCTCTCTTTGGGTTTTAACACGTTCGCTACAGAATATACGCGTTGTTCGATTCATCGCCATAGACCATCGTGACGCTATTAAGCAATATACATAGACTGGGACAAACTAGTTGTGACATTCGCCACAGCCCACGAGTACGACTGTGTTTCAATGAGTTAATGAGTTATAGGTTATTAAAAAGTATTTTTTAATAACCTATAAAAGGTATATCTATCAATACCTATTTTTTCTGTTACCACCGTTTTTAAATCGATGCATTCAAAGGCGGAAAAACAACATTCCCAGGAATTGTTACGTGAAAAAGGGGGGTAATTTTCCTGAGAACGTCTCATGTTCATTTTCCCACGTAAAAAAATCATTTAGCAGAATCCACACTATAAAATGTCTAGCTTTTAAAAACGTCAAAGTTGCTGACCAAGCACCGCATATGAGCGGCAGACCTTCTTAAATACTGATACCAATAAATCAGGTCTATAAAATATACTAGTACTTCAAAATTTGTATTGAATAACAAAATAATACAGCCATAAATATGCTACATCAGTCTATTTCAGTTGGACCAGGCGTCGCACATTTGCGGCATCAGTCTGCGAATAGAAACTGACTGTCGCAAATATGCGACGCTAGTATATGCGTACTAAAAAATGTTAAAATGGTTGTAGCGAAGGTGGCATAGCGTGTGTCCTACACCGACCGTATTGGTAACAAGAATTGAAAAATACTCTCGAAATCTTGTAAATTACAATTTTAAATACAAAAAGTATGGCTAATATCAGAAAACATATATGTTTTCCTCTCCCACCCAATATAATTAGGACTACATATCACGTAAACGAAGTATGAAATATAGATAACAAGAGAAAATATGATACAATATTAATAATACTTAACTATTAAATAAAATTAGAAAATAAATTAGGTTATTATTAAATGAAAACAAACTTGCCAATGGGGAATTTTTACATTTTAATATTCTGTCTACATAATTGACTAGCTGACCCGTACGGCGTTGCCCGTGGTGGTTGGTATTTTCAGTCTTTTTAACGAAATTGTATTCTGTTTAAGTGTTCAGTCAGTGAGTGGTATTTGGCTTATTTATATATATAACTTGAAGATCTTAAATAATAAAAGCACTATTGTCGTAATAATAAAAGATCTGAAATTATGATTTTAATAACTTTGATCCCCCCAAACCTCTCCTAAAATTTCGAAATTTTTCATACCCTTTCTTAGTGAGCACGTATGGCCCTAGAGGAAGCTACATACCAAATTTCATTCCAATCCATTCGATAGTTTTGAAGAAATCGTGATTTAATAACTTCGATCCCCAAACCCCCCTAAAATTTCTAATTTTTTTTAAACCCTTTCTTAGTAAGCACCTATGGCCATAGAGGAAGCTACATACCAAACTTCATTCCAATCTGTTTGGTAATTTTGAAGAAATCGTTTTTAATAAATTTGATCCCCCCAAACCCCCCTAAAATTTCGAATTTTTTCATACCCTTTCTTAGTAAGCACCTATGGCCCTAGAGGAAGCTACATACCAAATTTAATTCCAATCCGTTCGGTGGTTTTTGAGAAATCGTGATGAGTGAGTGAGTGAGTGAGTGGTATTTCGCTTTTATATATATAGATTCATCCTGAAAACTTAATTAGTTTTTTGTGCGGAGGCCACCTTAACGCGGAGCCCTGCGTCTTCTACCGAACACAATAAATCCGTCACCACATATTCCCAAATCATCACCTACAATGATACCACAAACATTATCTACCTTTACCACTGCCGAAGCTACGTGCGACCTATTTCCCAGTTTATTATTCCACACAACATCGTGTTATCAGATATGCATTGTGACACAGTATTCCACGTTTCGCCTTACCTTAAGATGTTTCATACATTTTAACACAACACTCTGCAGATGCTCCACGCGCTCGTGCTAGTTGAGCTGAGTTATTGCTTTAGCGAGTTTATTTTCAAAGAAACACATTCCGTATTCCTTCCGTTCGCTTAGCTTTACAATTCTCACTCCACAGGTTTTTCGTTGTCCTTTGAACCTAAATACTTTCCGATGGGTTTTCCGTGTGTTTGAAACTTGTTTTTGAAAAATTAAAGTTATTCTCAAATATTGCTTTAATTTGCTTGAATTTGACGAAGCAGTAGCGGATGAAGATGCTGACATGTTGATGCGGCCATAGATCATGAATAATAAAATAGATCATGCATGCATACGGGGGCTGTGTGCCGAAAAAAAAGGTTGACGGGAAAATAGTGCATGATCGCGCCCCGAGGTAGCGCTAGGGAGAAATCATTGGTGTTTCACACAGCTTCCGTCGTTTCCTCAATAGATAGTGCCACGAAATATTGCATTGGATCGGAGTTCTATTAGGTTATCCAAATACAATGATGCGGCGAAACCGGTAGGACAAAATTCGTGTATGGAATGGCGTAAATTGAAATATTTGTAACTAAAATATGTACAGAGTGTCCCACGAAGAGGTTGCTATTTTTGAATTAATATGCTGGACATATAGAACACTCTACAAACTGGAAACTCTACAGTTATATTACATAGATATGTAAATTAGTTACCCGAGAGTATCATTTGCTTATGATCAATC
This sequence comes from Philaenus spumarius, assembly GCA_018207615.1. Lineage (NCBI taxonomy): Eukaryota > Metazoa > Arthropoda > Insecta > Hemiptera > Aphrophoridae > Philaenus > Philaenus spumarius. The sequence continues at coordinate 63,397 of JAGFPH010001217.1, read as the reverse complement.
GGATCAAAATGGCGGAATAACAAACTAATAACAATAATTTTGTTCGCAGATAATTGGAAAAATTGACGAAGAGCCAAGTTAGTGGTTTGAAGAATCGTATTTTCTGATGAAGCTACGTTTTACCGAACAGGTACTGTAAACAGACATAATTTTAAGAGGAGTCGGTACTTTTTACCTCTCCCATCGGAGGTACTTTAATTAAATGGGAGAACATACCCTTCTGTAGGTACCATTATCTCAGTAACTATTATGACTATAAGCATGAAATTTCTTGCAGCTATTTAGCAAGCGTCTCTTAACTTACTGTAGCAGAATTATAGAAAATATATTAAATAGTTTATAAAAATAAAATTTGTTAATATTAACAAATAAAAAACCCAATTTTAATTTAATTATTTGTATTAATTGCAAAGGTTTAAATTAACATATTATGATAAATCTGCTAAGGTAGTCTGGTATGGTAGTATAAAAGGTGGTGGAAAATATCAGGCTTGTAGGTATCACACTTCTAGAAATAAATGTACCTAAAGTTAAAAAACTAAAGTTTCGGAAAAACGGTTTTAAACATTTTACTCACATTAAACAACTCTAGATACTATAATAATGACTGCTAAACAGCTGACTGCAAACTAATGATATTGCCAAACAGTGTGGCCAACCTATACATTTTAACCAACCTAAATCCATCCAGATGGAAAAAATTTAATATGAAACAAGTAGGCCTACATAAAATTTGAAATTTTATTGTTTCCACATGACAATCAAGTCACTTTAAACTGAGCGCACTCCGTTGTATATGCAATTTAAACATATATATAATATTTTTTCATACATAGTGTTATATATTTTCTCATACAGGAAAAATAGGAGATTTTTTTAGGACAGTAATAATTTTTTGCATTTTTTAACATAAAAAGGTGCCGACTCCCCTTAATTATTATAACACACAGAGTCCACATATCTTACACGAAGTAAACTTGAAAGGGTATAACAGTTTGGGTTGCTGTCACCAAGGATGGTGTTTTATCGTATGACATATCCCATCAGACAATGACTGGAGATACGCATCAATATTAACTAATCACATAGTTCCTCATCTGTCTCAGCCGGAGATGAGGGACGTTTTCTTCCAGCAGGATGGAGCTCCTCCAAGCAAAAGCAGTTTCAGACGAGCATCATAAACATTGGAAAGGTCGCTTCAGCAACTTCATGGACTAGCCTCCAAAATCGCCAGACTTGTTTGTTTGCAATTTTTTCCTATGGGAGTTTTTGAAAGAAAATTATTATTCTCACACTATAGCAACAGATAATGAATTAATGGTGCTGATTGAAGAGGCACTGCTGTTGATATCTCGGCAATGTTTAAAAAATCGCTCATGACTCATTGTTGTTTCGTTGCTATCAGTGCATAGCTATTGATGGACGTCAGTTCGAATAAAGGTTAATAAAACAAATTGTGTTGTTTCATTTTTTAATTTTAACTTTCTTTCATTTCAAATCACCAATTAGTAATAGATATGCAAATAAAATTACTTGTTTTATCCACAAGATCATTGTTAATTTTTGTTATTATTTTGTTATTCCGCCATTTTGATTTGATTGATCATAAGCAAATGAAACTCGCGGGTAACTATTTTACACATCTATGTAATATAACTGTAGAGTTTCCAGATTGTAGCGTGTTCGATATGTCCGGCATACTAATTAAAAAATGGCAACCTCTTTGTGGGACACTCTGTATGTATATGTTCGCACTCTAACGGAAACATTTTGTTTTTATAAGTCGCTCGGAAGAGATCGTTAGCCAAATAATTTAACTACCAGAAACACGTTTTTTTTTGCAAAAAGTAAAAATTTTTTGAGCGTTTTTGTACAAAAATGAAACTGTTTGGTTGTTTTCTAAAAGAATAAATGTAGGATATTATTCTGAACATTTTAATTTTTAACACAACCTTATAAGCCCGTCTGGTACTCCCAAAACAGATCAAAACGTAAACTACAATAAAAGCACCCGGTTGAAATATACTGGGCCTTAACCCTTTAAGGACTAAGAAGTGATACAATTTGAAAAAACTAAATATTTCTTTATTTTTGTGATTAACTAAGGTCGGTTAGTAAAAAACATTTTTTTTTTTAATAAATATGTATATAAACAGCCCCAGCCGGAGACCAGATATCTAGTCATATCCAGTCAGCTTGGAAGCGAGCCAACCACCGTTTGCTTTACTTCCGCCCTCCCACCCTCAAACCACAGATATGATTAGATATCTGGTCTCCCTAGCCTAGGTTCGAACCCAGCATCTTCTGATCAGGAAGACGCAACGTTATCCACTAGGCTACGGCTTGATTAAAGAAAACTGATAAATTAACAAAACTTCTGTTACTTTATTATCGGTATAAATTTTACGTGTATAGTAAAAGTAAAGTAGAAGATAGTTTATCAGCACCATCTAGGAGTGGTTATAGGAAGTTTGCTTGTTGCTCTTAAGTTTGAATCTGTATAATATGTATGTGCGAGAGTTTTATAATAATAACTTAGATCAGTTCTTATTAAGTTAAGTAATTAATTTAAAACAATATGCTACCCTTTTAATAAAAAAATACTGACAAATGAAAGACTAAAACATGTTTTAAAAAAATGGGGAAATCACACCATATAAATTGCCAATTGGAAGCAAGCACTTAGCCAAGCAAGTCCTGCTTTCTGGTGGCATTTGTTGAAACTAGGTGTAGACCTGATGTTTTACAGAACTGCAATGGTACGCTAAAGTACCTCCAGGCCTCAACTTGTAGATAAAGCCACTGTTACCTTTTATAAAGACAGTTGAATTGGGTGGTACTTAAAAGTACCGTCAGTCCTCAAAGGGTTTAAAGGCAGGGCGCGAGTTTGGCTGATGGCTGAGTTGCACATTCTAATTCGAATATATTTCATAAAAACAAGCAGCTATTCCACGCCTTCGTTAGTACCAATTTCCCAAACACTTGGTTGAAACCCACAACACACAAACTTAATTTCGGAAATTCGCTCAACTCACGTCAGCTGTGTTAATCTAAACACAACAAACTATTTTCATTGTAATTGTAATTGAATTAGCCCCGACCAACGCGACCGTACCGTTACAATTACAATTAGCATGGCCGTTGTGCTCTACAATTAGATAAATATTCATCTCGGGGAAACAATATGTTTAAATTAATAATTTGTTATTTTACAGAAGCAGAGCTATTGTTATTATTATTGTAATCCGATTAGCATAACGTAATTAGGGCAACATGAATCACTACCCCCGAAGCCCTGGCGGGTAATTACTGCAATGTACACAGATCGTATTATCTGAGAGACGGTACATTTTGTAGCACAAGTAAGATACACCTTACTTTACTCGTAACAGAACTAAAGTTCAAAATGTCGGATCATAATTAAGGCTCTGTTGCACCTACAAGATGTAGTTTAATGGGATCCGTGCAGTTTCGTTATGTTATTCTGTCCTCGAGTCAAGGTAAGAAATAGTTACTCCGGGCTGCACTACTTCAATGATTTTCAATATAAATGCTTTAAACTCGGTATAATTAAAATTATGTTTGTAACATCTATGTACAGTTTGAATACAATACCTTGTAAATTGATGAATGCTGTTTGACGTATGAGAGTACGTGTTCTTCACAGAAAATGACCATGTCTTTCCGTACGTATAGCAGATCTAACTTGGACAATTTGTAATCTATATATATAAAAGCGAAATACCACTCCCTCACTCACTGACTCACTCATCACGATTTTTCTAAAACTACCGAACGGATTGAAATGAAATTTGGTATGTAGCTTCCTCTAAGGCCATAGGTGCTCACTAAGAAAGGGTTTCAAAAAATTCGAAATTTTAGGAAGGTGTGGGGGGATCAAAGTTATTAAAAAACGATTTATTCAAAACTACCGAACGGATTTAAATGAAATTTGGTATGTAGCTTCCTCTAGGGCCATAGGTGCTTACTAAGAAAGGATTTGAAAAAATTCGAAATTTTAGGGGAGGTTTGGGGGGATCAAAGTTATTAAAAAACGATTTCTTCAAAACTACCGAACGGATTGGAATGAAATTTGGTATGTAGCTTCCTCTAGGGCCATAGGTGCTAACTAAGAA
>JAGFPH010001217.1:39723-59161 GCA_018207615.1 Philaenus spumarius | reverse complement strand
GGCCATAGGCGCTAAGAAAGGGTTTAAAAAAATTCGAAATTTTAGGGTGTTAGGGGGGATCAAAGTTATTAAATCACGATTTCTTCAAAACTACCGAACGGATTGGAATGAAATTTGGTATGTAGCTTCCTCTAGGGCCATAGGTGATCACTAAGAAAGGTATGAAAAATTTCGAAATTAGGAGGGGTTTGGGGGGATCAAAGTTCCTAAAATCATAATTTCAGATCTTTTATTATTATGACAATAGTGCTTTTATTATTTAAGATCTATATATATATATATAAGCCAAATACCACTCACTGACTGAACACTTATAAAGAATACAATTACGTTAAAAAGACTGAAAATACCAACCACCACGGGCAACGCCGTACGGATCAGCTAGTATATATATATATATATAAGTAAAACTTGGTATAGCAAGTGAAAAGCGTATTTTTAACTTATATACCAAGACTCAAGTTGGTAACTTAAATATTGGATGAGCTAGAGCCATATCAGACTCATCAACGAGCCTCACGATTTCTTGCTTACCGAACGCTGCAGCGCGATTTAATCTGTTACAGTTTCGTCAATTTTTGGAAATTTGTTTTACTAAATACACCAGTATAAATATTCTCAGTAAGTATGAACTATTTTTCCATGTACTTTTTAAAAACGAGGCGCTTGAAGATAGTCTTCTGTTAGACCTATCTCGTTTTAACTCCATCTTTGGATTCGGCGAATACATTTTCGACATTTTTTAACATATCATTTTTTAAGATCGGTACAGAAGTTAGAAACATTTTTTTTTGTATACCTATTTTCAAAACGATATTTAAAAAATTGACTAATCTGCAGCCGCTCGACTCGAGCGTTTTGACGAAAAAGATTATACTTTTTTAAGTGACTTGTGTTTTTAAAAGCACATAAGAAAACAGGTTTTATACTCCTTGATCTTGTTTGAATCTATATGATTAACTTCTAAAAAAAGTTTTAGACTGATATTTTGAAAATGTGCCAAAGTGGAGCGGTTTAAAATGAGTCGGTGGGTCCGGTACTCCTAAAATCGCGAAGCGTATTCATAAGTCAAGAGGCTCTATACTATGTTTCCAGTAAATCGCTGTGTTCTGTGACCATTTTGAAGTTTTAAATTTATACACCATGTGACATTTATTATGAGCTTTAATTGTCCATGTCATCCGTCATAGGTGGGCGATTCACTGCAAATACTCGCTGAACGTACTATAGAGATTGGGTAATTTGCAAGAGAACAAGCTGAGACTTAGCATATAAGTTTAAAATATATTATATCTTAACGTCTATGTCAAGTATGAATTCGATATAGTATAATTCACCCCATTTAGACACGCTACACCTATGAATGGGATTCCATTTTCTGTGATTTTTACGGTATTATTTTTTTAGCAATATTTCTAATTGTAGTGAATAAAATAATTTGTTTTACTAAAAATACATTGTTGGTAATACTTTTTAACATAATTTATTTAAAAAATGTTTTCAGCAAAAATTTTGTAAAATGCTCGTTAAAATATAGGCACTTTTTTAGGGGGATAGCACACAAGATTTAAACTTTTTTCTACTCTGCGAGACGGACAAATTTTAAAAAAACATCAAAATCGGTTAACCTGCACCGGGTTCCCACGCAAATGTCTATTTTACTGTACTATTTAGTTGGTAATGCCAAAATTTGTTTGAAATGTTGATTATCTAAGGGTCTTCTATACCTTGCGTAAAACAGCAAAAATGATCTTCGTACTACCGTGTTTCGGACGCCGTTTTTCAACTTAAAAAGTTGTGAAACATCTTAAATTGTTCTTAAAGGCTTTGTGCTTTTGTCTTATATCTCATAATTCGAAGAAATCGTCGGCAACTCCTTTTAATCAACAGTTTAAATGAGTAAAAATCGATTACTTTTAACGCATTTTTTGGGAGTTTTAAGCAATAATTTCCACATTTTAAGCTAACACGTAAAAAATATAAAGCCTTCTTTATAACTTAAAGTAGTTTCCCAGATTATTAATTCATAAATAGAATCCGAAACACCTTATTACGATGCATGTTTCAACGATTTTGCGGCTTGAGTCAGGTCTTTTGCATTGAAATCATACTGTACACTCGGGAGTTTTCTTCAAGGTAAAGAAGAGCCTTAAATATGAATAACGAAATTACAAGTCATGCAGCAATTGAAATAATTGAGGAAGGTCGTGTCTATTTCGTTCTGTCTTACATTAGCTATGTATGAGGTTGGACCAGGGGCGGAGCCTCTTAAACTACAGTTTTATAAAAAAGACAAAATAATAATAGAAATATTGTGGAGAAACAGTATTACAAATACATTTTGCAATATATAACGTCGGTCTTTATCAATAGAGTAAAACTAATAACAAGGAATTGAAACGTAATCTGGAAGCATTAGGATAAAGGAAACCCCGACATTGGATTAGCCTGCTTCTGGCTGAAAGATTTATAGATTCTTTCTGTCTTATTTATTGCTACAGTCCATGTACCTTGCCTTCTGTCCTTGTTTCTACTACCTCGGGTAAAATAAATATTAGTTTTGCACGGTAATACGAGTGCCCTTTGTAACTAAAACTCAACACTGTTCCTCACAAAGGAAATAACAAATTCGTTAATTGCCCAAACGCGTTTCAACGACAAAAAGTAATCATTAGGGACACTTCAGCTACTGCTTCCAAATTATAACTAAAATAATTGTTTTTACTTTACAACTCTTGGAATAATTTATCCTTTCTAAACGCTGTATCACTATTTATAAATTCAGAACTATTACGCTCCCCAACACCGGTGACTACCGATGGCAAAGCAAATGCAAACAGACTATTTTATACTGAAATTTTCAAAGAAATTCCGATTCAGCGGTGACCTATAAATACGAACGTTAATACACGATTCACACACGGATAGTTTTAAAACCAGCGGTTTTAACTGTATCAATTATTTAGAGAAAATCCAGGCCTAAATAGAATAAAACCAGGACCACAAACACGGTCAAGCTCAACCCAGTGCCGTTATACCGGAATTACGAATGAACAATTACAACTCGATACGTTACAATTACAGTGTAATTCGATTAACCTCGATACAATTGCTTGTACAAACTGCAATTACATAATCTCGTTATAATGGGATATGCGGCAACACTGTTTTTCTGGGGTTGTTTCGATTCGATAAACCATAACCAACAGTCACCCAGTATTTCACACTTTATTATTTCACCCAAATTTGCTTCGAATTTTCATTTTAACGCTGCTGTAAGAGTGATAGTAACCTCAAACACAGGATGGTAAATAATTAAGTAAATGTATAGATTTCGATATAACAGAAGTTATAAATAATTCGACCACGCAGCTGAACCGCTGACGTGAGTTGAGCAAATTTCCAAAATTAAGTTTATAGGCCTATGCTTTAGAGTTTAGAATTTCAACAAACAATTTGGGAAATAGGTGTATTCACGACGGTGTTGAATAGCTGCAAAATGGTTCGCACACCATTCCGCATATTGGTAGTATTTTCAACACAAAAGCATTGCGTGCTTCCCACGCCATTCCGCATGTTGGAGGTATCTTCGATACACAATGCATTGCGTGCTTCGCACGCCAACCCCACGGTAAAATCTACCAAATAGCTCCGAACCGGGCTACTTGTATGGTATTTTACGTTTTGATCGATTTTGGGGGAACCAAGCGAGCTATAAGGTCGCGTAAAAAAACAAAATGTGCAGAATAACATCTTGCATTTATATTTGTAGAAACAACTCTAAAAAATTTCATTCTCGTAGAAAAAATCTCAAAAAATAGTTATTTCCGGTCAAAAAACCATAATAGTAATATAATAATTCGAACACGCAGCTGAAACTCGTATTCACGGCGGTGCTGAATTGCTGCAAAATGCTTCGCACGCCATTCCGCATATTGGGAGTATTTGCAATACACGGTGCATTGCGTGCTTCGCACGCCAACCCCCGTATTGGATGTATACGCACGCCAACCCCACGGTAGAATCCATCACATGCCTTTGAACCGGGTACTTTTATGGTATTTTACGTTTTATCGATTTTGGTGGAACCAAGCGAGCTCTAAGGTTGCGTAAAAAGACAAAGTGTGCTGAATAACATCCTACATTTATATATGCAGAAAAAACTCAGAAACAAATTCATTCTCATATGAAAAATCTCTAAAAAAAATTTCCGAGCGACTTAAAAGAACATCGTGTGTACCAAATTTCAACCAAATCGGACGTAAAATGTGAACTCATATTTGCATAAACATACAATTTTTAATGACACTCCAAAACGAGTTCTGGGGACCATGATCGTTGCTCACCATAAGGGCCACTGCAACAGCTCATCTTTCCTATGGAAATTCGCTAATGAAACTCATGGTTCACTTAAACATAAAATGTCACTTGACATTAAGCTACTGCTCCGTAAGATTGCAACGGGCATTGTAAGAACACCGTAATAAACCAATTCACCCTAAGAATTATTAAAATTTATAAATTGCTTCTACATAATCGAGGATAGTTTAGTATTCCAAACGCGTCTGATATTTTCCACTCTATTGAGCTGCTCTTAAAAGTTTTAACTAATTATTAAAACAAATTAGAGGAGGCGAATTAAGATATTCAACCCCTATCTGGACTTTTATTCTGTATATTTTTGTTGTAATACAACAGCTGTGTAATGGATATAGGGTGACTCACAAGTGAGTAAACGACGTTATATTTTGTTAACCATTGCAGTTTACGCAAAACAACTTGGTACATCGTTTTTCTATCAAAAAACTATTTTTTGAAGCAATTGTAATGGAAGGACGGCCCTCAGGTGTAATGGATGGTAGCCTATCACTACTCTGTATCTACACATATATAAATATAAACGGTACCAGGAACTGGCACATACTTTCTCACAAACATATTTAAATTATTAAACAGATTCACAGTGACTTCATAATTGTAAGAGGGGTAGGAGAGGTGATGTATTAAAGTAGGAGATTAACTAATAAATATTATTATTATGTAGAGAGAAAACTATTCAATCGATTTCGAACAAATTTGCACCAAACACGTCAATTAGACCTGTAAAAATGCACGAAGAAAGGTTTTGAAAAATTTTGAAAAACAACCTCCTTTTTGGCCAAAAAAACCCCAAAAATCAGTTATTATTATTAGATAAACGAGAATTTTTGTTGCATATAGTAGGGTACATTGAAGGCTACAAATAAGCCAAATTATATCAAAATCGTTAGAGCCGTTTTTTTATAAAAAAATAATAACTGATTTTGGGGGGGGTTTGCCTAAAAGGGGGTTGTTTTTCAAAAAATTTCAGAACCGTTTTTCATGCATCTATACAAGCCTACTTGACATGTCTGGTGCAAATTTGTTTGAAATCGATCGAATAGTTTTCGCTCTAGCTTTGTATGCATACATATACAGACATACACAGACATTTTGTAAAAACCACTTTTTTGAACGCAGGGGGTCCCAAAACGGATATTTCCACAAAAATCTCAACATCGATTATTTGCGATCACTATACTTTCTCTATACTATAGTATAGTGAGAAAGTAAAAATTGAAATGTCTGTCTGCGATTTAAAAAACTAAGTTTTTTTTCTAAGCTCATATAGTTATTTATACATTAAAAAAACCTAAACACACATAATTATAATTTGTTTGTCTGTCTGTTTGGAAAGGCTAATCTCCGGAATGGCTGAACCGATTTTGACGAAATTTTCACCATCATGTAGAGGACTTTTCGGAGAATATTTTAGGCTACTTTTTGTTCCGGAAATATTTAAAATTCCTGGAAAAAAATTGAAAAAAATATTGGACAAATTAGGAATTTTATGGACAAATGTTGGGAATATTGCATGTCTATTTCGATCTATGTCTTACATTATGTACAGGTATACCCAGCACCCATCATAAAATAACCAGTTCCATATAAATTTCTATAAAAAAATGTAAAAATTATGAACAAAATTAGGGATTTTGTGGTTAGCATTAGCATCACCATACGCCACCGAAGAAGTTGTTGGGCAGAGCCCCTAGTTAGCGAATTTCCATAGGAAAAATGAGCTATTGCAGTGGCCCTTATGGTGAGACCCAAGGTCGGGAGTAGCAAATGAGCACCGATCATGGTCCCCAGAACACGTTTTGGGGTGTAAAAAAAATTCATATATATATATATATGTATATATGTGTTCGCACTCTAGCGGCCGCATTTTAAGTCCGATTTGGTCCAAATTTGGTAGACGTGTTGGTAGTCTGTGTGGCTCGGACGAGTTCGTTAGCCAAAAAAATCCAACAACCGGAAGTACGTTTTTTGACCGGAAGTAACTATTTTTTGAGATTTTGACTAGGAGAATGAGAATTTTTTAGAGTTTTTTCTGAAAATGTAAATGTAGGATGTTATTCTGCACATTTTTTTTACGCAACCTTATAGCTCGCTTGGTTCCCCCAAAATTGATCAAAACGTAAAATACCATAAAAGTACCCGGTTCAAAGCCATGTGGTGGATTTTACCGTGGGGTTGGCGTGCGAAGCACGCAATGCATCGTGTATTGAAGATACTCCCAATACGGGGGTTGGCGTGCGAAGCACGCAATGCTTTCAGTGTTAAAGAAACTCCCAATTTTCGGAATGGCGTGCGAAGCACGCAATGCTTTGAATATTGAAGACACTCCCAATATGCGGATTGGAGTGCGAAGCATTTTGCAGCTATTCAGCACCGTCGTGAGTAGACTTATTTCCCAAATTGTTTGTTGAAGCCCTAAAACATAGGCCTATAAATTTAATTTTGGAAATTTGCTCAACTCACGTCAGCGGTCCAGCTGCGTGGTCGAATTATTATAAATATGTAGGCAAGACACAATTTCACGTAATTTTACCATCCGTTCCAATTCCGTAAGCTGACAATTAAAAGGAAAACATTACCATATGAAACAAATCTCCCAGCTTATGAAAAATAAATGTTAACAGATATAACGTCTGCGTCTTGACATTTTAATAAAAAGAACTCCAAACAATTCCAAACGCCAGCCCTGAAGATTGATTAACCCTCGAGTCTAGGAAAATGACAATTTGTGGAATTCGCAGAACATGGAATCACAGACATCCAGCCCAGCCAAGTGCATCCCACATTACCCCGACTCTTGACAGATTTACACGCTGCGTTCTGCTTGTTTGTGTTGTTCAAACAAATATTGTAGGTTCTTAAATTAGAGAAATTTGTCGGTTATATTTTTAGATTTTAAATTAACGGTGGATAGTGTCTGTGCGATAAAACAATATACAGGGTGATTCAGAACTGCACGGTAATGTCTCGGTAGCTCGTTATATAGCTAAAAATAAGACAAAATTCATATAACTTAGGCTCGAAAACACTTCGTTTTTTAGATATATCCGCCATTTGTTTATCTATATATTATACAGGGGTGGCAAAAAGTCCCGGAACAACCCAATATATTTTTCCAGGTTCCACTTACACAATTGAAACTTTGCAAATTGTTTATGGGTATAAAAAACTACTTTTTTAGAATATGGCTGATTTTTCACCTCCTCTGGGGGACGGCCCGTCAGGAGTCGGTGAAAAATCTTAAATGTAAGCATGGGTTGTTATGCATATCATTTTAAAGGTCTTGATGAGACAAACACAACGACATAATAAAAATGAAAAATGGATGATCCTGAAAAAAGTTATGGCTGTTCAAATTTTTGATATACTGCATGTTAAATGAGCCTTATTCTAAGTTTAATTTATTTTTACATGTTCCATGTATTACACGTTCAACTCTGCAAATTGTTTACGGGTATAAAGAACTACTTGTTTATGCTACAGTTGATTTTTCATCTCCTCTGATGGGCTGAATCAACTTATTCAAACTTAGTCAAGACATCTATTTTGAAGACCTTCTGATTCCCTATCGGATAGTGTAACTGTCAAAACAATCGGATGAAGGATAGCAGTTAAGTTATGTGTAATAATTGGTTTGTTCAACCCGGCATCCTATATCAACACAGTAAACACAACAATATTGAATGTACATTTGCTGCTATTGTCTTTAACTAAGTTATTATCCTTCATCCGATTATTATGACTGAGGGATTAAAATGTTCAAACAGCCGCCATTTTGAAACGTATGATTGTATACAACCGCTTATTTTTCTTGAGACAGATCATTGTTAGGTTAACCTCCATGCCAAGTTTGAACTCAATCAGTTAAACATGTCTCTAGATATAAATTATTTTGTAAAACAAAAATGGCGGATATCTGGAAAACGATTTTCGGGCCTATGTTTATATGAACCTTTTTTCTCATTTTTAACTATGCGATGAGCTACCGAGGCTCTGTATATTTCTGTAACTGATTCAAATTTTAGTAAATGTCAGTGGCACGCTGTATCGATACAACACTTAATTCTACGTACATAGTATTGAAAAAAAAAAACAGTATTTTTTAAAAGAAAAAGTATGAAAGCGACATCTTTACTTGAATTTGTTTGTCGCAGAAGTGTAAAAAATACTATTTGTGTAACAAGCAATCCACTTTACACTCTACATGAATTAATTCTTGTTAATGTAACAAAAGATACAAATTTATAAAATACTAGTGGACCTGGCAATGCTTCGCTAAGGATGGTTATCCCATTTCATCCCTTTGACTTAAGTAATCGAATTGTAAATGTTTTTTTCATAACAATTAAGAAGAAACTATTTATACTAACGACCGTTGGTTCTTGGTGAAATTCCATTATAAATAAATAAATGAAAACTTTTTGTACTATTTCACAAAGCTTTATTGAGCCGTGCCGACCTAGGTTTCGCCAGCTACGGCATTATCGAAGGCAACTTAAAGACATGTTGCCGATAATGCTTCGATAATGCCGAACCTTCGATAATGCCGAACCTTCGATAATGCCGTAGCTGGCGAAACCTAGGTCGGCACGGCTCAATAAAGCTTCGTGAAATAGTACAAAAAGTTTTCATTTATTTAATTAAGAAGAATATTACATAATTTCAGATTTATATATTGTAGGAATTTAGTGCAATTTATTTGTATTGTAGCTCCCAATTAAATCTTTTTGTTTGTAGTGATCATATTCTCTAAAAAAATCTTGGTACTGATACGTGTAAATTGTGAAATTTTAGTAAAATTAGTTGAGTAGTTTTTGAGAATACGGAAAAAGTAAGTGGATTATTATTTAATTTTGAGGGTAGTTATTCCATTTCATTAATTTGACTTCAGTAATCAAATTGCAAATAGTTTTGTATATCCCGTAAAAATAATATTACATATTATTAGTTTTATATCTTGCAGGAAGTTAGTTTAATTTATATATTGTATACTGGTAGCAAACCCATTTCAACCACTTTCAATTGTGAATCTAAATCATCCAGAGGGACCCACTCAAACATACACAACAATATCAATGAATTAAATACGTACAATACCTGTTTTTTGTCTTATCCAATCCTGAAATTAATGTGTTTCGTGACGTGTTTTTGTGAATTTTGTTTTGTGTATTAACTTTTAACGTCTTGACGACCTCATGAAGGTAGTTATTTATTTCTGTGATCTGAAGATGGGTGCATAGGTTACCCGAAACCGCGGTAAAAAAAATCAGGATTGTATAAGACAAAAAAGCAGGTATTGTACATATTTAATTTATTGATAAAATTTTAAAATCCGTGGTCTAACATGTTGAAAAAAATACACAACAAATTTCATCAAAATTGGTAGGAAGAGTTCTGTGATATACACTTCTACAGAAGAATTATATATATAAAGATCATGTACGGTTGCACGTAGTTTTGTCTGTTTAGTTTTAATTGTAATTATAAAATTGTTAAGTAGTGGTTAACAAATAAAATACAGAAAGCTGCCCTCACAGTATTTGACCCAACTGTTCCTCTGACGGAACTAATTTTATTATCCCTAAGGGTGCAGGAGTAGAGAAGGTTGGGGGGGGTGGTTTGCTTCCAAGAATTAATAAATTGCGTTGTAATGTTTCGACTCGACATTTATAAAAAACTTGATTAAAGTATAAAGTGTTACTTATAGACGTACTCGGCAGCATGTGGTGCGGACAGGTTGGAGCTGGGGGGGGGGGGGGGTTTGCCTAACTTTACTGTAAAAACCCACAAAAGTATTGGAAATACGGTTGGTTAGTACTTTATCCGTATAAGAACTCGTGCTCGTGATATACGTAATATTGCTGCGGGCGGAGGTCGATGTAAAAACTTCAAACACACATTTTAAAAGTAAATTCAGACGATTGCCTTTTTCATAATTTTCAAACAAAAAGATTACTGTATAAGTCAAACATCTGGTGTTACATATTGTATTGTTTCCTTTAGTTGGTGATATCAAAATTTATTTGGATTATTTATTAACGGTGAAAATAGAGCGCATTCCTTAATTTGAATTATTGGGGGATGGTCGTGTCTGTTTCGATCTCTGTGTTACACAGCTCAATCGTAGTTTCCGTTAAAATATCAGAGTTTACAATAAACCGTTTGCATTTGCATCGCCGTGGTTGTTGAGCGAAGCGAGCAGGGGTAACAAACAATGTGTGTATTTTTTTTCAGCACTGACTTACAAAACATGGATTCATAAAATTGTTTTAAATGTGGCAATGTCAAGAAATTGCACTCTTTAGATACACTGTTTTCGAATATAAATAACGAGCTATTGTTGTAAATTCCATTTGGTTTCATTATCATTTCCTAACGCTTCTGGAAAATTCAAATATTTGTTTATCAGATTTCCTTACAGTCCCAATTAAAATCGGATTAACAAGATCTTTAACGACCCTGTTTTCGAACTCAACGAGCTAGCATTGTACATTTAGTTTCTGTGCGATTCTTTTGTTACAAGGTTTTGGAACCGTCTACATTCATTACAGACGATACTCATCAAGTTTTACTTTCATATTCACGAAGCGATGTATAAAAAGTGTTACATTAATAACAGTACGAGAAGATGAAGACCGAACGCAGAGCAGTAAATTGCGGGTCTCGGTGCCGGCGCCCCTAATTTGTAAATCATCCGAATGTGGGTCAAAACATAAAAGCTGCGAGACGACGTACGTTCTCGTTTCCCCGCGTTCTGTTTGCTTCACTGGATGTTTTCCGACTTTAGTTAAACCAAAAATTTATGTTTTTTGTATTATAAGGAAACGTAGAACGGTTGTGTTGGAACACGGTTAGCTGCTTCCTTTGTATTGGCGGAGTTCGTACTTCTAGTTAACCGATGGTATAAGTCGATTGTTGACCATCGATTGTGTGAATTGAGGATTTCGAGTAATATTGTGTTAAAAATCGATTTTATTATTTTGAAGATCGCTGGTCACAATACGGATATGTATTTCAGGGTATAAAACTCGGTAGAAAACGTTTCAATACCAAGTCCTGATAGAGACTTCTCTTCGATGGAATGTTTATTTTTTGGAGGACGTTGACGAGTCATGCTGCTATTTTATATCATTAAATTTTAAATTTCCAAATTGAACAAATCTGTATACAATAATCTATATATATAAAAGCGAAATACCACTCACTCACTGACTCACTCATCACGATTTCTCAAAAACTACCTAACGGATTGAAATGAAATTTGGTATGTAGCTTCCTCTAGGGGCATAGGTGCTCACTAAGAAAGGGTTTGAAAAAATTCGAAATTTTAAGGGGGATTTGGGCGATCAAAGTTATTAAAAACGATTTCTTTAAAACTACCGAACGGATTGGAATGAAATTTGGTATGTAGCTTCCTCTAGGGCCATAAGTGTTCACTAAAAAAGGGTTTTAAAAAATTGGAAATTTAGGGAGGTTTGGGGGGTAAAAATTACTAAATCACGATTTCTCCAAAATTACGGAACAGATTGGAATGAAATTTGGTATGTAGCTTCCTCTAGGGCCATAGATGCTCAGTAAGAAAGGGTATGAAAAATTTCGAAATTTTAGGAGGGGTTTGGGGAGATCAAAGTTACTAAAATCATAATTTCAGATCTTTTATTATTATGACAATAGTGCTTTTATTATTTAAGATCTATACAAATAAAAGCCAAATACCACTCACTGACTGAACACTTAAAAATAATACAATTACGTTAAAAAGACTGAAAATACCAACCACCACGGGCAACGCCGTACGGGTCAGCTAGTCTGCTATAATAATATTCTTAAATCACTACTGAACGATGACGGAACAGAAATGGTACACATGCTGTGTCAAATTAAAGCGGTTTTCCAAATATAGTACAGATAACGGCGTGAATCATGGCACTTGTAATAGCCCAGGCGCGATGGCCAGGTGGTATGGGGAAAGGGCGTAAGTGTAGAAAAAACAAATATTTCACCAAACCACTTTGTAATGTGACTCATCCTTCAAACGAACTAGTGGATGTTTACCTAATAAACCACGTTCACTGCTACGCAAATTTCGTATTTCCTATGCTAGGAGATGACCTTTTATTTTTTATATTTATAGCCTAAATGAGTAGAAATTACTTTTTATTTTTAAACCTTTCTACGTAATAATCACTAATATTTGAAAGCGGACGCACATGTGCGTCCATAGCACATAGGCTTAAAATTGGCGTGTGAAGCACGCAATGTTCAGTGTATTGAAAATTCTCCTATATGGGGGTTGGCGTGCGAAGCACGCAATACATTGGTTATTGAAAATACTCCAAATACGAGAGTTGGCGTGCGAAGCACGCAATGCTCTGTGTATTGAAAACACTCCCAATATGGGGATGCGTGCGATTTTTTATATTTATGGCCTAAATGAGTAGAAATTACTTTATTTTTTATTCTTGAACCTTTCTACATAAAAATCACTAATATTTTAAAGCGGACGCACATAGTGCGTCCATAGCACATAGACTTAGAAAAATACAAATAACTGAAAGTTAAAAAATTAAATTAAGGTTAAGAAATATTACCAATAATAAATACAGTACTATCTATCGCTAAAGGTCCCTATCCAGTCCTAAGTAAAGAAAACAATGACGAGTTAGGAATAGGCCCTTTATCCGCATTTAATAACATATCATTGTCAGCCCGAAAAATGGAAATGCTTTCCAAGCTGTTCAATAACTTGTTTGAAGTCACTTCTTTTTTTAACCTAACATTGTATTTTTTTAAAAGACCATAGACCTATATTATTTATATTTTGTTGACCTGTATTTGTTAACATTGGGTTTTAAGTTTATGTTTTTTATTTTTTTTTTATTTTATTAAGTATTTAATTTCTTTTGTTTTTTATTTATTTCATTAGGCCTATTAGTTTTTTATTTTATTTTATTATTATTATTTTAATTTCTGTTTGACTGTTTATAGTTTTAGTAGACCAGTTTGTTATTTTTTGTATTTATAATAGTTTTATAATTTATTGTTAAATTGGTTTTTATTGCTAATAATAGATACATGTTAGTAGATTTAATGTGGCTCCTCCCATTTCCCCCCACCCCCACCAGGTCGGTCTTGGATTAACCGGTATGGGGAGGAGTGGGGGGGAGGGCATGTTCAGTATATATAGGTTGTAATATTTTATGTATACTTTAGTAGTGTTAAAACCCTCTGAGGATGATGACCATGTCATCGAAATGTACATAAGGGTAAGGTATTAAACTTAACTTACAATTTAGTTGTTTAGTTATAGTTTTTGCTCCTTGTTTTGTGGTTCGGGTTTTTATTTAAATCAGTGTATATATGTATACGTATATATGTGTTCGCACTCTAGCGGCCGTACTTTACTTCCGATTTTGTTCAAATTTGGTACACATGTTGGTTGTCTACGTCGCTCGGAAGAGTTCGTTAGCCAAAAAATCCAACAACCGGAAGTACATTTTTTGACCGGAAGTAGCTATTTTTTGTGATTTTTCCTACGAGAATGAATTTTGATTAGAATTTTTTCTACAAATATAAATGTAAGATGTTATTCTGTACATTTTGTTTTTTTCCACGACCTTATAGCTCGCTTGGTTCGCCCAAAATCGATCAAAACGTGATATACCATAAAAGTACCAGGTTCAAAGCCATGTGTTGGATTTTACCGTAGGGTTGGCGTGCGTAGAATGCAATGCATTGTGTATTGAAGATACTCCCAATTCGGGGGTTGGCATGCCAAGCACGCAATGCATTGTTTATTGAAGATACTCCCAATACGGGGGTTGGCGTGCCAAGCACGCAATGCTTTGTGTATTGAAGATACTCCCAATATGCGAAATGGCGTGTGAACCCTTTTGCAGCTATTCAGCACCGTCGTGAATAGACCTATTTCTCAAATTGTTGGTTGAAACACTAAAACATAGACCTATAAAAACTCAATTTTGGAAATTCGCTCAATTCACGTCAGCGGTTCAGCTGCGTGGTCGAATAATTTGTAAAATCAGCATAAATCCAGGGAAGGTTCCCAAACTGACAGTTTCCGAGATCCCATTGGTGGTCATCTTGAGTTGATCACCCTGTTAATATAAGAGTCAGTAAGTTTGTTTTACGCGTCTACAGACAGTCTGATATATAGGCCAACATCTATTGTACCCCCACTTTGCTTACCCAGAATTTGAAAGCAGTACGCCGTAGACTGTCGGGTGGAAGCAATAATTGGACCATGCAGCTGAACCACTGGTGTTAACAGTTTGCTGAATAGCTGCCTGCGTGTAAGAAATGTATAAGTAGAATTTGCACCTCATCCACCTGACTCAGCTTACTCGTTGCTTCGTTCCGCTCGCAGTTTGCACATCGACCATAGGTCTCGGATTATGAACTTGCATAGCAACAGGCCACCGCCCATCATCAGCATGCAAACTCTGCGGAACAGAGCTATAGCTAGCAACACTGCTGCCAACACACGACCAACAAGCTTTACTCGGAATCCGAACGCTTTAAATAAGGTTTGTTATGTTGGCGGACGTGACCGGAATGGCGAGGAAGAACGTCTTCAGATTAACGATGAGTCGGTTGGAACCAAGGTCGTTACACGAATACGCTGCATTTCCGCCTCATTAATTGGCTTCCGTTTGAATAGTTGGAGTACTCACGCTTGCCAACATTCCAAAGTAACTTGTCTTTCGTTGATCGAGTGTTGCAAACTGATGTACTGGTATTATCTTATGGCAAGATTGCGTTACTTCTACTTCAGACTGTATAACCACAAAGTCATTACCTGTCGTACACGGCTACGTTCGTGTTGCAAATAAGGATCCACTCCCAAGTTTTTTCAGCAAATATATTATGATCAATCGAAATATACATTTAGGCGTCCATCTAATATTTTGTATTGCATGGTATAATACCTTAATCACTAATTTTAATCGCCAATCTACCAAACTTAATTATTTTAGACATCTTGAGGCGACATACGTCATAAGATATAGCGTAGAAGGTTCACAACGGAGCGATGTTTTATCGCGTGAGTTCCGCTTATAGTGTATCGCCTCAATACTGCGCCTTTTTATAGGTTATACAGGGTGATTCAGCAAGAAACCGAGCAACTTTTAGGAAGTGGTTTGTTAGTGAAAATAAAAAACGGTACCAGAAACTGGCACAACTTTCTCATAAAAATATTTAAATTATTAACACGTTCACTGCTAAGGACGCACATGTGAGCTTGACACTGAACACTATGAGAAGTGGCCGACGCACAGTGCATTGCACGCCAACCTCCGTATTGGGAGTATTTTCAATACACAATGCATTGCGTGCTTCGCACGCCAACCCGCATATTGGGCATATTATTAATACACAGTGCATTGCGTGCTTCAAACGCCAACCCCCGTGTGTGACCCCAACCATTCATAATTGCATTAAATTAGGAGTTGGGATAGTAAATTAAAGTAGGAGAGTAAATAATAAATATTATTATTATTATTATTATTACCTAAAGTGAAAAATATTCGATCGATTTCGAACAAATTTGCAACACACACGTCAATTAGGCCTGTACAGATGCACGAAAAACGTTTTGAAACATTTTTAAAAACAACCCCCTTTATTGCAAAAAAAACCCAAAAAATCTGTTATTTTTATTTGCTAAACGAGAATTTTTAGAAAGATGCGGGTTTTTTTGCATTTGGTAGGGTCCATTAAAGGCTACAACGAAGCCAAATTTTATCAAAATCTTTAGAGCCGTGTTTTTATTAAAAAAATAATAACTGATGTTTTGGGGAGTTTTTTTTTTTGCCAAAAAGGGGTTTGTTTTTAAAAATTTTTCAAAACCGTTTTTCGTGCATCTATACAGACCTACTTGAAATGTCTGGTGCAAATTTGTTTGAAATCAATAGAATAGTTTTCGCTCTAGCTTTGTATACATACAGACATATATTTTGTAAAAACCACTTTTTTGGACTCAGGGAGTTCCAAAACGGACATTTCCACAAAAATCTCAACATCTATTTTTTTGCGATCAGAAAGTAAAAATTTCATACAAACATAGGTTCGAAAATGATTCGTTTTCCTACTACCCACCATTTTTTTTTACAAAATACTTAATATTTTTGGATGTAGGAAATATTTTGGAATGAACATTTTGGATGCTCATTTGGTATGACATCGTTTGCCCATGTACAAAACAATCAAAACGTTTTCTCATATATTTTCAAAATGGCTTCCGATTAAAAATGTTTAATGTAAAATGTCTTGAAAACCGCTAACTTTACAAAAACACTTCACGAAACAAAAATGTCTTTTCGTAATGGCAAACATAACGTTTTTGTTATTATTTCTGTAATTTAAAACATAACAGCGTTATTGGTTAAAAACTCGACATTTTATATATTGGTAGTTGTCCATAATATACAAAAAATGTATTTAAGTGTTTTAATTATTCTGATGATGCCTGACAGAAAGGCGAAACAGCTGTCAACTATTTACTGTTTACATGATTGCTCAAGCTAGTAGTATGTCGGAAATGTATCATACTTAAAACGCTGTTAAAAGTTTTAAATTTTGTTTCGAGTTAAAGCTATAAGTACAACTAAACTAAACTGCATAGTAAATTAAATTAAAACCCTTGCCTACCTAATAAGAACAAAGACAAATATGAAGCAACCAAATAACTTATGATTACTTTTTTGCACCAAATATAGTAAAATCACAGGCAGATTAATTAGATACACATCAGAAATACGTCATTTAAATAAATACTATTTACAAACAACATACTTTATCTAGACCTACCTAACTATGCTGACGGGGATTTTTAACTCGGTAAATGTGTACAATTATAAGGATTATAAAACTGCAGGCGTATTTGTTAAAATTTGTTATTTATATACGTCATTATATATTTAAAGAAAGCTACACATATTATCTTTTAATTGCTTTCTATTTCATATTGATAAATCATATGATTTAGAAGTTATTATTACTATAGTGCACAAAATCAAAATCAAATATGTTTATAATTTTGTTAATCGAAGATGTACGAATGTTTCCGAATATAAACGAATCGGTAGGCTATATCTTCTTCAAATTTGTATAAACGAATATCTTGATGATAAAAGGTTGTATACGATTTATAACCTCAAAGCAAATCTTATCTATATATAGGGGCCTATATATAAAAGCGAAATACCACTCACTGACTCACTCATCACGATTTCTCAAAAACTACCGAACGGATTGAAATGAAATTTGGTACGTAGTTTCCTCTAGGGCCATAGGTGCTCACTAAGAAAGGGTTTGAAAAAATTCGAAATTTTAAGGGGGGAATGGGGGGATTAAAGTTATTAAATCACGATTTCTTCAAAACTACCGAACGGATTGGAATGAAATTTGGTATGTAGCTTTCTCTAGGGCCATAGTGCTCACTAAGAAAGGGTATGAAAAATTTCGAAATTTCAGGAAGGGTTTGGGGGGATCAAAGTTACTAAAATCATAATTTCAGATCTTTTATTATTATGACAATAGTGCTTTTATTATTTAAGATCTATATATATAAAAGCCAAATACCACTCACTGACTGAACACTTAAAAATAATAAAATTACGTTAAAAAGACTGAAAATACCAACCACCACGGGCAACGCCGTACGGGTCAGTTAGTAACGTAATAAATAGACTACCGGTATATTAGTTCTATAAATCTTTTTTTTTTAATCACCAACGCAAGAAATTATAATGATTGAAGTTGGGTTATAACATAGGGGTTTTGTTTAGGAATTACAGATGATGGGTGAAATCAGCTGTTATATTATATGTTACTCACGTACGGACGTACACTCACTTTTATAGGAGTTGAAGAGAGCGCATTACATAGCTAACATGCCTCAGTATTTTGTACATGCAAGACAAACTTTGAATCAAAAGAAATACAACAAAACTAACCAAAATTATAACTCGTACCAAAATAAAGTTACACACTTACAGCATGACCCGTAGGTCGTCTGCCACGTTGGATTTATTACCATGAACAAAGAGGAAGTTCTAATAATTAAACTTATAAATAAATGTCTTCCTATACATGAGCGCACTTCTCATGAAATTTACTAAACTAAACCAGTTTTCCCCATTCAATATCCTTATCAATCTGTCCCCAAAGGACTTTACATTTAAAATATTGTTCTCGAATGCCACCTAATATTAAACATTCTATAAAATGTATCATGGTTTCCTCCTCCCGGTAATCGCATAAAGAGCACATCTTTTCAATTTCATTCCTGCCCGGCTAGGGTAATAAAAAGCACCTAAAGGGCGATTCGTTTACAAAACGTTTTCACTTTTATGATTTAAAAAAATGGGAATCATGTCATGCGTAAAGTAAAGTTGAAGCCATACAAAAATACAAATTGGTTGAATGTTTTCTGTTTGTTAATTCGCATACAAACACGTACAGGATAATCTATAATAGAGAGAGAAAGGAGGAAAAAGTGGGCCTTGTTTGTTAACAAAAATTCATCCGTTATTCACAGCGTATGTACGGCGTATTTAAACTTTTCAGGACACCCCCTTAAGTACGCGAGCGTGCAGCAGCCCTTTGTTAATCGACTCCGCCACACCTGCGCTCTGTTATTTATATACTCTAATTGGAAGGCGAAATACCGTATACCAGCTGGACTTGCACATTATATTAGGCAAGACCCTACCGAAGTAAGGGAGGTGGAATATATTTCACAACAGTATACAACCCAATCGTCTCTGTACCGTCTATTTACCTTTCTTTCGTCCGGAAATCGCAAAAAAAAAGGAAAAAATTCGATCATGCAGCTGCACCGATGACGTGAAATGAGCGAATTTCCAAAATTTAGTTGATATGTTTTAGGGTTTCAACCAAAAATTTCGGAAATAGGTCTATTCACGACGGTGTTGATTAGCTGCAAAATGGTTCGCACTACATTCCGCATATTGGGAGTATCATCACTGCACAAAGCATTGCGTGCTTCGCACGCCAACCCCCGTATTGGGAGTAT
>JAGFPH010001217.1:10726-23951 GCA_018207615.1 Philaenus spumarius | reverse complement strand
GGGGGGGGGGGGGGGGGGTCAAAATTACTAAATCACGATTTCTCCAAAACTACCGAACGGATTGGAATAAAATTTGGTATGTAGCTTCCTCTAGGGCCGTAGGTGCTGATAAGAAAGGGTTTCAACAAATTCGAAATCTTAGGGGGGGTTTAGGGGGGTCAAAGTTACTAAATCACGATTTCTCCAAAACCACCGAACAGATTGGAATCAAAATTGCTATACAGCTTCCCCTAGGGCCATAGGAGCTCGCTAGGAAAGGATTTCAAAACATTCAACATTTTAGGGGAGGTTTGGGGAGGGTCAAAGTTACTAAAAATCCCCATAAGAAATACATAGTGTAATATATTTATTGATATAATATATTTTTTGTTAATATACATTTAACTTTTATTAGTCTATCCGTGCAAAGCCGGATCGGGCCAACTAGTTCCTTATAAAAGTAAGCATATTATCTGCACCCTTAAACTCACCAAAGATACGTAAAGTAGGGGTTTTAGAAGTGAAAATTTCAAAAATTTGCAATTACGGCAGCGTTCCAGTACTAGAAAAATTACGAGTAAACCCCTGCTGTCGTCAGTCCCTGCTTTTTTCTCTTTTGTAACCTAGTCTCAAAGTATTATTAATCAACACTGTTCAAGGTATTTTCAATAATCCCAGCTGTTTATTTGACCAAACCATTCCTTGTTGTTTATTATTTAATCTGCCCAGTTTAACTCTGCTTTGATCTTACCAAACATTCCATCATTGTTTAGACTATAACTCACAGAGTACACACCGGCTCGATGAATGCAAATTACCCGTAATGTTATTACGCCGTAAACATTGCTTTATCAGTGATAACAGTTGTAAGCTACCGTTAATTATAATGATAGATACGTGAGATCGCTTTATTGTGAACAGCTTTCCTTTATTGTAAACAATTTCCTTGTTCGCTTATTGACCTGTGTTCTTCAAACAGATCGTTATGGATTCTTAACTAGGAGCTCTGCCCCTGCAAACCCATGGGGATGACAATCTATATTTATAAAAGGCAAAGCCTTCACTCACTCACTCATCATCACTAATTTTCCCACTTCCCATGAAACTAGAGAGATGAAATTTGGCATGTATATACTTTGTGATGGAAATAGGAAAACTAAAGAAATTTCATTTTGATATTTATATTTTTAGGGGTAGTTTTGGGGGTTTAGGGGTAGTTTTGTCTGATCACAGTTTCTTAAAAACCATACCACCTAGAAACTGGAAATTTGGTACACATGTTGCTCATAGGCACTAGAGGCACACTAGGAACGGATTTTAAAATATTTGGCCTGTAAGGGTTGAAACAACCCCTAAAAAAATAAATATTCTTTGTTATATATCTCAAAAACCATGCCACCTGGGAACTTGAAATTTGGTACACATATTGCTCATAGGCACTAGAGGCACACTAAGAACGTATTTTAAAATATTTGGCCTGTAAGGGTTGAAACAACCCCTAAAACAATAAATATTGTTTGTTGTATATCTCAAAAACCTTACCTCCTAGAAACGTGAAATTTGGTACACGTATTTGTCATAGGGGCAAGAGGCGTACTAAAAAAGGATTTTAAAATATTTGGTCTGTAAGGGTTGAAACAACCCCTAAAACAATAAACATTGTTTGTTATACTTTCCTTAAAGCTAGAATGCAGAAATTTTGTACATTTATTTCTTAGACGATACACATAAAAAGTAAACCAGTTGTACATTTCGTTACGTGGTGCTAAGGGTTGAAAATGTAATAACAAACCCTAAAAACAATCAATACTAATTTGTATTCTTTCCTTAAAAATAGAGAGCTGAAATTTGGCACTTATTAATTTTAAGAAAATATTTTATACGTAAGCTGATAAAAACTATCCTGATCTATGCATTCGCATATTAAAGACGTATCTGGTGATCTGCAAACATCCAGCTAAGACTGTGATTTATCAGTCTGTAGATTTAGCGGTTGAATAATTAAACTCTCTTCACTCTGAATTTTTTATTTATTTCTTTTATTTAGCACACATACCATGACGACGTAATAGATGAAGTTATAGTGAAGTAATTCGTGAAGTAATAGATGACAGGAAACGAGAGAAAAATATGACAATTAATTATGAATCATGGTGATGCAACAAACAAATTCCCTGCAGCGAAGCACGGGTATTCAGCTAGTGCAAACATATTATTGTATATTGTGTTATTTTTACGCAAATGATGATTGATCAGAACAGAGGCACTTGGATCCAAGTTGGGTGTGGGGTAGCTATTAGCTGTACATAATATAAGACCGAAATAGACACGCAATATCCCCAACATTTGTACATAAAATCCCATAATTTTGTCCATATTTTTTACTGTTTTCAATTTTTTACTAGGATTTTTTTTTTTTTTTTTTTTTTATTATTATTATTATTATTTATTATTATTTATTAACTCCCTCCAGAAGCAATACATAATACAAAATATGAACACATCTATTTAAGCTATTTTATACATTACGAAACAGTGAAAGAAAACAAAAAATAAATTTAACAACAGACATAAAGTGAACCTTGACTTGTATCATATTCTAAAAAATAAACACTTTCTCCCAATTGCACTTACACATCTATACATACCACTAATATACATAGCTTATTACAATAACATTGTATTATTTAACTCAAAGTAAAATCACATTTACTTAAATAAAACAGAATTTAAAATATATATATATAATATATACACTTCAAAGATACAAAATCCACATTACTCTGGAAAAGAAATAACAAAAACAAAGAAGAAACACCCGGCTCCCCTAAAGGCATAGCCCGCTTTGGGGATAGCCACTCGTACATTTTCGTAAACATAAATATGACAGCAGTGAGACAAAAATTAACCAAATATATACAGCTCCTAAGTCAAAATTATAATTTAAAAAGAGTTTTTTTTTCAGAAATTAATTAAAAAAATATCGGCGAACATTCTACCCAAATATTAACAATATACATTATATGTTCTTGCTTAACAAGGGAGAATAACAACGTAAAAATACAAAATAACACAAATTTACACATATGTAAGATCATTGTAAGAGGAATAATAATACCTAAAGATCACTATACTATAAAATAACTAACTATATAATAACTATTAACTATGTACATTTAACAAGTGTTCAACGTCTTCCCGTTCAAAGAGCCAATCTCTTAATTTTCGCAAAAAACATGAAAGTGGATTTCCACATTTGATGTGGGCAGGCAGTACATTAAACAATTTTGGCCCGAGGAAACAAAACGTTTTCGTAAAATAAGTCTTAAAAGGCTTTGGCACTACAAAATTTCCTGCACTTCTTAACCGTTCCCTCCTCCCATCACACCGATCAGAAAGCTGCCTGTTTCCACTTTTAATAAAAAATAACTTAAGTACTTTGTAAATATACAAGTATCTTAAAGGTAATATTTGTAAAGAAATGAATAATGGTTTTGAATGTTCCAACCTACTCTTGTTTAGGATCATCCGGACAAACTGTTTCTGAATATTAATTACAGAAATCAGATTACTAATGTAAGTCCCTCCCCAGTTATACAAACCATACTCTATCCTACTTTGAGCCAGTGAAAAATAAATCATGCGCTTAACATCCGGAGGACACATATTTCTAAGAAAATAAAACACTCTTAAAATACTACCCAATCTAGATTTTAACTTAGACAAATGAACTTTCCAATTTAATTCACTGTCGAGGAATACACCCAAATATTTTATGCAGCTTCTTGCTTTAACAACTGAACATGCATTTTTGCAAAAACTTCCTTCACGCGTACAACTTGAGCAAGGA
Organism: Philaenus spumarius; assembly: GCA_018207615.1. Classification (NCBI taxonomy): domain Eukaryota; kingdom Metazoa; phylum Arthropoda; class Insecta; order Hemiptera; family Aphrophoridae; genus Philaenus; species Philaenus spumarius. The sequence goes on along the minus strand of JAGFPH010001217.1, from coordinate 20,122 downwards.
TATATTAAATCCTCCGTGAAGTCATAACTTCCCTTTAACATGAAATTTATGTAGTTAGTTTTTTCCACACTCAGGACCATACGATTTTTTAAAAACCACCATCTAATGGCTCTTAGGTCATCATTCATGGCCTTTTTGACATCACTCCATGTACCTTCAACATAACATAGTGCAGTATCATCCGCAAATGATGTCAAGCTGCCATTTAGTCGCGCATTACAAAGGTCATTAATATATATAAGAAACAATATAGGACCCAAAACAGAACCTTGAGGTACGCCATACTTGATTTGCCCCATTTTACTAATAACACCATTTACCCTCACACATTGTTTTCTTCCAGCAAGATAGGTTTGAAACCAACTCAATACAACTCCTCTGATACCGTAATTTGAAAGTTTATGGATCAATATTGAATGATCAACAGTATCAAAAGCTTTTTTAATGTCCAAGAAAAGACCACTCACACATTTACCACGATTTATGCCTTCATTTACACACCTCATTAAATTTGAAAGAGCTTCTTCTGTACTCATACCTTCTCTAAATCCATACTGGTTACTACTAAAAAAGTTAATTTTGTTTAAATAACCCATCAATTTCCGTTTCATAATTTTTTCGAGTATCTTTGAAAATGTTGAAACAAGGGATATTGGTCTATAATTATTACATACGTTAGTAGACCCTTTTTTATGAATAGGAATCACTACGGCTTCCTTGAGTTGGTCAGGGAAAACGCCAGAACCAAAACTAAAATTAAAAACATATAGCAAGATATCGATAAATTTATGATAAGTAAGTTTTACCATAGTAGAGCTAATTCCATCAATGCCTGGAGATTTCCTACTTTTTATATATTTTCGGAATAAAAAGAAGCCTGAAATATTCTCCGAAAAGTCCTCTACGTGTTAATGAAAGTTTCGTCAAAATCGGTTCAACCATTTCGGAAATTAGCACGGACAGACAGACAAAAATTTACAAATGTGTGTTTAGGTTGTGGTAATGTGTGAATAACCATGTGAGTTTAGACAAAAGAATATATTTTGAAATCACAGATAGACACTTCAATTTAATGTTTATGTATAGTTATTTTGTCTAATAACAATAATTACTTAATCGATTCAATTTCCACGTAACCGTTATTGTCGCAATGCTATAAAGTGTTGGGGACATTAGCTACGTTCTTTTCGCTTGTAGGAAAGACATTCCTCTTAAAGTCGGGAATTCGGGAAACGAAATCTACCGGAAAATTGTGTTGTATCCACTGAAAGAATGCAGACGACTTGTACTTGGAGTAACATTTTTCAGTCGCCAAAATTATTCGTTAGACTCTCTTTCAAATTAACTCTTAATTGGATTTGTCGTGTTTATTGATCTGTACATGCAGTTTGCAGCTTGAACTTGCGGGCTCAGATTATGGACTGGTTTGCTCCGCTCGCAGCGCACAAATTTGCTTCGTCAGTGGCCTCGGGTCGGAATCTGCCCCCGCGTGCATTTTAACCGGGTACTTTTATGGTATTTTACGTTTTGATCGATTTTGTACTATAAGGTCTGGTAAAAAAAACAAAATGTGCAGAATAATCTCCTATATTTATTTGTTTTAGATAAAAACCTCCAAAACTGTTTCATTCTAACTAGTACAAAACGAAAAATCTCGAAAAATTTACTTTCGGTTGAAAAATTGCTTCCGTTGGTTGGATTTTGTTGGCTAACGAACCCGTCCTAGCGACTTAGAAAACCAACTGGTGTATCAAACCGGACGTAAAATGCGAACACATATATCTAAAAGCTTTAACCACACCCCAAAACGTGATCATCAACTACTCCCGACCTTAGGAATCACCATAAAAGTTACTGTTATGGCTCATCTTTGATATGAAAATTCGCTGATAATAATTTGTATACAAATAATTCGAACTCGCAGCTGATCCGCTGACGTGAGTTGAACGTATTTCCAAAATTAAGTTTAGGCCTACATAAAATTGATCTACTCATGAAGGTGCTGAATAGCTGCCTCTGTGTATGAAATATATTAGTAGAATTTGTTTGCACCTAAGTCTCCAGCACTCACGCACTCCTTCGTTCCACTCGCAGCGGAAAAGCCCGCTTCGCTTTGGACTGCTTCGCTTTGCTCGCAGAGTACAAACTCGGCCGTTGGACCTCAGATCATAAGATGCCGCCGCTATAATTTGAACCGGGTACTTTTATGGAACTGTATTTTACGTTTTAATCGATTTTGGGGAAACTAAGCGAGCTATAAGGTCGTGTAAAAAAACCAAATGTGCAAAATAATATATTAGATTATTTTTTTTTTAGATAAAACTCTAAAACAGTTTCATTCTCGTACGAAAAATCTCAAAAAATTGTTACTTCCGGTAAAAAAACCTATTTCCGGTTGTTGGATTTCCGCGCGCCATTCCGCATATTGGGAGTTTCTTCAACACGCAAGACATTGCGTGCTTCGCACGCCCCCCCGTATTGGGAGTATCTTCAATACACAATGCATTGCGTGCTTTGCACGCCAATCCCACTGTGGGATCCATCACGTGGCTTTGAACCGGGTACTTCTATTGTATTTTATGTTTTGATAGATTTTGGGGGAATGAAGCGAGATATAGCCTAAGGTCGCGTAAAAAAACAAAAAGTGCAGAATAACATCCTACATTTATATTTGTAGAAAAAAACTCTAAAAAAATTAGTTCTCGAGGAAAGATCTAAAAAAATAGTTACTTCCGGTGTACGTCAAAAACGTGTTGTAGGATTTTTTATGGGCTAACGAACCCGTCCGAGCGACGTAGACAACCAACGTGTTGGAACGGCCAATCGACCGATCCAATTGGGGTTAATTAATTACATTAATTAAAATAAATTCAGAGTCAATATAACAAAAGATTAAAGCCAAAGGGTGTCAGAAAAGCCCAAAATTAAGATAAAAAAGTAGTTTCTAATGTGAAAATAGTATTTATTAATAAATTTGAAGAATTAACTAAAATTGTGTTAGTTAAATAAGTGCAGACTATGACGTATGCATTAGCGACAAAGTCAAGCCAAAACCTTGCAGGATCTAACAGGCATGGACTTGTCCAGTCTTGTCTAAATTTGGTAGAAATGAATTAGCATTGAAAGATAGGGGTTTGTAATTTTATAAAAAAAAAGTTGTTATTATTAGATTTATGTTAAAAGGAGAGTTAAATAAGCAAGGAGTAATAAAAATAATTTTGTTATGATAATTTGTTAAAAAGTTATAGACAAAAATGTAAGCGTAAACAAATCGATTTTGCAGAATTTGAATAAAATCCAAAAACGAAGTAGAGTCATTTGTAGAGTTAAAAAGGGTTAAGAAAATAAAGTAATAAAAAATATAAAGTTATAAAGTTTATAGCTAAAAAAATAAAGTGTAAAGTCATTCTTGGGCATAAAAAGGCCAATAACTCATAAAGTTCAAATGTAATTAAATCATAAAAAATAGCATTTAATAGAGTCAATAATAGGGCATAATCAAGCCGAAGTTCAATATATATAAATAAATAGTTTTGTAAAAATAAAATAAATTAATAAAAATGTTTTATTAATTCATAATAAATACAAGGGAGATTAATTAAAGGGAAATATTGATAAAATAGGGTATATATATATGTGTAATAAATTGTAATGCCATGTGAGATATGAAAAGAGCTTTAAAGGGGGGGAATGAGACGCCGAAAACCAAACGAAGCCAATTAGAGTAACAACAAGCTGAATAACTAGACAACCAAACAAGCTATCAGAAATCCAACACCAGATTAGCGCGTTTCAAGACCAACCGAAGAAGATACAAGCAAGAAAAAATGGAAAATTTCAAATTTACAGGAAATAAATTTCAAAATTTAAGCAAAACTAACGAAGTCTATAACTCAAGAATGAAGAGGAGTAGGAACACCATTCGAATTCCAAGGAAACCAGAAAACGTCAACCAATCCATAGAAGTCAACAAAATCAAAATCCGACCACGCAAAAAGAAGTTATAGAGTTTGGGTGAAATCAATGCAAAAATTGTCAAACGACAAGTTCATACAGGCACTCAAGGCCCAAGCTGCGACGGGGAAGTGACGTCATCGGATCCACTACGAAGAGCAAATCAGACCGCACATTGAAATTCAATAAATGAAGATAATAATTAAATTAGGCCTAATCGATGGGAAATAAAGGCACTAAAATTCATCAAATAAATCAGGAAATATATTAAGACCAAAAAATATATTTCTAAAGCAAGAAATCAGGATTTCTTGTTACATAGAGGAAGATGCTGGTTTGACAAGTAAAAAGTCGACGATAGAAGCCTGCATCCCCTTTAACATCAGTTTAGCACGAAGCGCCATCGAGTAAACAACTGACCGAGCTCCGAGGGTACTTAAAAGAAAGGCGTAGGGCGATCAGTTTAGGTGTGCGTTACGTTTCTAGCTCCGGCCTAAAGCTAAGTCGGGTCGTGATAATTTCGGGAGAAGAATATCCATATAAACGGCCTATCTTGCCAAAAGATACTACAATCAACTAGGAGAGGACAACTTTAATTAAGTCTAGGAGAAGACAACTGTAAGCCGAAGAAACCATTCTGGGGACCAAGGAGAACAACTTTAAATCGCTGGAAATCGACAGAAGGAATTACGCGTCGAACTTCTTGTGTTCTGTAAGTGGCAAACGATCATTGTTACTTATAATTTTAAATAAATCCCTTTTTTACAAAATAATAAATAAATAAAAATAAATTAAATAAATAAATTCAAGTAAATTCTGGGGAAATTGAATAAAGTAAACTCGTTTAGTAAATTTCATTACTCACAATGGCAAATCGAAGTATGTAAATAATATAATCATTAATATACAAATTTTAATTAATAAATTAATTAATCACTTTGCTACTTTTCAATATATGTAATTATAAGTTAAAGATTAATAAATTTCATTGTGTTTTTGAAAATAATAATTTGTTGTTTCAAAGTTAATGGATTTATGTTAATTAATAAATCGTTTTGTGTTTTCAATAGAAAAATTTTGAATATATAATTTACAAATCCAATCAAATTAATCCTAAAACCATTCAGTGCTCTAGTGTAATTAAGTCAGCAGGTGAGTTATTCACGGATCACTACAAATTTAACTCCAAAGGGAACGATCCCGAAAAAGAGTCTAGAATTGAGCTAGTGTACTACATAAAAGACAAAAAAGGTCTAACTAATTTAAATTTAAAAAACTTAAGAATAGGAAACAAAAAGTTTTCCTTTTCTTGCCCTCGCCAAACCTCTCAAATTGTTCTAGCGGGGTAGTACAACGGAACAACGTCAAATAAGGCCTGAAAACACTTGGGTGTTATTTGATGAGGGAAAGTGTTAAAGTTAACAACAAAAGGTTGTGTTTATTGAAAAAATTAAGTGGGTAGGGAGGTTTGCGCGTGGCAAGTGGCTCCCGAACGTGGGGCGAAAACCCTGTGATCCCGAAAAAGAGAGGTTTGCGCGTGGCAAGTGGCGCCCAACGCGTTGGCTCGTGTGACAAATAATATTTTAAAGTTTAAAATAGTTATTTCTCACTGAGACAACGAACGAACAGTTAAAAGTGATCTGAGGGTAGCTGACCTGGTAAATATAAGAGTAATTGTAAGAAGTGTAGCAATAAGAGTGATTAATTTAGAATATAAAAGATTAGGGAAATTTAACAAATTTTTTAAAATCATAAACAATGGCAACTCCAAGCGGACAGAAAAAAGGGGAGGAAGAGGAGATTAAAAAATTGTTAAAAGTAATGTTAGCCAAAGAGAAAGAGCGGGAGGGTAGGGAGAAAGAACGTGAAGCTAGGGAGTTATTAAAAGAGCAGGAAAGAATAGCTGAAAAAATAGAACGCGAAGCTAGGGAGAAAGAACGTGAAGCTAGGGAATTAGTAAAAGAGCAGGAAAGGGTAGCTAGGGAGAAAGAACGTGAAGCTAGGGAATTAGTTAAAGAGCAGGAAAGAGTAGCTGAAAAAATAGAACGCGAAGCTAGGGAGAAAGAACGCGAAGCTAGGGAGAAAGAACGCGAAGCTAGGGAATTAAAACATCGCGATGAAATCTTAGGAGCCGTAGGGGGAATAAGAGAAGAGGTACAGAAAGGGATGGAATTTATTCAGGGCAGAGTAGACCATTGCGAAGTAGAGATCGCAGACTTAAAAGAAGACATTGTACAGATTAAAGAGTTAGGAAGAACAAATAGGGATAGCATAGAAGAGGTAAAAGCTAATGAAAAGAAATTAGAAACGACAGTTAAAGCATTAGAAAAAAGGGTTAGGAGTTCTAGCACAGCCCATGGTGTGGTAGGGGCAGAAAAGCGCGTAGTTTATATCCATGCTAGTAAAGAAGGGGAGCACAAAGTCCAAGAATTTTGGGGTACACCAAAGGAAAGTCCCATGAAATTTATAACGGATATGGAAGACCTTTTTAATGAGATAGACCCTTTGTTAGATGGGGAAGAAAAGTTAAAAGTAATCGAGAGATACTTGCGAGGTGCAGTAATAGATTGGTGGTCCATTGTAAAGAGGGATAGCACAAACTATGGGGAATTTAGAGCAAAATTTTTAGAGAATTTCTGGGGCTACCAGGCACAACAAATTTTGCGAAATCAAATAGAGAATGGGAGATATAATGATCGCGGTTCTATGACAAGAGTAGAATATTTTTGTAAAATGGTAACAAAGGCCCGGTATTTAGAACCTGCTATTCCGGAGAAATTTGTAATAAATAGATTGTTGAGGCATTTTGACCAGAGAATACGGGTAGCTAGCGTAGGAAAGCCAAGCGAAAGTTTTGAAGAGGCTATAGAACTTTTAAGAGCTTTTGAGGCAATGGAGAGGGAAAATAGGCGAGACCCTAGAGACGAATATCCGCGAAACCAAGGGAACCTAGACAGGCAACCAACGCGTAATACGGACTCTGGAAACCTTCCTAAACACCCATACCCCAGATCCTATGAGAATCAACCTAGCACAAGCCAAACCCAGTACCCTAAGAAACCTAATCCATCTAATCAAAATCCAAAACCTAGTCCAAAAAACTAACGAAGTTGGTCTCTGGGAAAGGAAGATTGGAATCGAAGGTACAAAATAAGTATACGGAATCAGGGACCGCGAGAATAAATAATAAAAGGAGCCATTTACAATTTAAATTGCAGAATATTTCATTGAATATTAGGGAAGAGTTATTAGAAGAGCCAAATAACACCTATGTACCAAAAGATAAGATCAAATGTCCGGAGGTAGAGGTCAAAATTCATGAAAGTCCATTGTGTCTTGAACTGGACACGGGGGCAGAATATTCATGTATTCAAGCGGAGTATTTTGAGCAGTTAAAAGTAAAGGGTTATAGATTTTTAGAGCTACCAGTAATGAATGTAGAGGTAGTAGGGGCAATAGGAAATAGGAGAGTAAGGGTAGCCAAACAAACAATGATACCCATAAACTTTGAAGGCAAAACAATAGAAGGTATATTCTTAATAGTGCCAAAATTAACAACTAAAGCTATATTAGGATGTAATATGCTAAATAGGCTAAAAGCTAAAATCAATTTAGAAGAAGAATTTTTAAAAGTCATAATTAAAGGGGAAGAAATAAAAGTTAATTTTAAAACAAAGGAGGAAGCTAAAAGTAAACAAAGTGTTAAACAAATAGAGGGAAACAGGAAAAATTTCATAGGAGTAAAGAAATTGAGATTGGACGAAGAAAACCGTTTTAATAACAACTTTAAACGAGATTTGATGAAATGTGGAATCATTCAACAAGTCGGTGATCCAAATCCGGGTATGCGAGAGAAAGGGGCATGTCTGTTGTCTATTAAAACCAAAATAGACGTAAAACAAAATTGTAGGAAAGGCGAACAAACCAAAAGTAAAAATTCCAAAGGTTATGAGTTAGGAAATTTCAGTAAGGGAGAGATGAGTGTTAAAGGGTTAGAGCCGATGAAAAAGATACGGAATAACCAAGGTTTAAGTGAGGTGTTACTGAAGGGAGAAAATCAGGGCAACCAAAACTTAAAGGATCGTTCAGAAATACTGCGATCTAGGGAGCTGGAAACGTTGAAAGAGATACGTGAAAGTAAAGGGGGTTTAACACAAAAGGTCTGTAAATCAATAGGAATAAATAAAAGGAGAATTAAGCAAGTAATTAAAAAAGGGAGATTTGTGAGAAATAGCCAACGTGGAATTAATACTAAGGTGAGGAAACCTATTCAAAAAGCAAAGTTCAGTAAGGTAAAAAAGTTTGGAAACAAACCAAAAGCTAAAATGAAATACAATAAAGTAAACAAGTTCGGTAACAAACCAAAAACTAAAATGAAGTACTGTGTAATAAACAAATTCGGAAACAAGCCAAGAACTAAGATGAAAACAATAGTGTAAATAAACATGTAAATAACGCAATTCATAAGAAAGTGACATCGAAGTGCAGAAGGGAAACCAGTCTTCGAAAACTGGGCCAGCAGCAAGGAAGTGGAAGTAAACAAAAAACATCCGTCAAACCAAAATAAAAACATCCTGCAAAACACAACAAGTCACCGACCCACAGAAGTGAAGCGATGAGAAATATGAAAGAAAGGAAAGCCATTAACATTCACAATGCTACTGGGTAAATAACAATTTCCGCAGAACATGACCACCGAGAAACATCGAGGGGAGAGATAAAAAGCGTTGGTAGACAAATTGGAGTTGTTATTTTGAACCTTTTAAAGTCATTGCAAAGTAATAATACATTGTGAGTTTTGAAAGGGGCAGTAGGTCATGGGTTTTTTCATTTTTACTTAACATGATTGTTTGCTACAAATAAGTGTTAATAATTAAGGAAATAGTATTAAGACATGTGTTTCAGATAGCAGGCAGATTACAAGAAGATGTTGTGACTATATAAAATTGTGTTATAAATGTGTATTTAGGACAAAAGTGGACTAAGGTGGACATAAGGTGTACAAAAGGTACGTGGAAATTTGTATAAATGTTAGGTTAAGGAAATATTGTATAAAGTAAAATGTATAAGAAAGTGTTACTAAAACAGATTTTCAGGAATTAAAATCAGTTTTTAAAGGGGGGGAATAATTGGAACGGCCAATCGACCGATCCAATTGGGGTTAATTAATTACATTAATTAAAATAAATTCAGAGTCAATATAACAAAAGATTAAAGCCAAAGGGTGTCAGAAAAGCCCAAAATTAAGATAAAAAAGTAGTTTCTAATGTGAAAATAGTATTTATTAATAAATTTGAAGAATTAACTAAAATTGTGTTAGTTAAATAAGTGCAGACTATGACGTATGCATTAGCGACAAAGTCAAGCCAAAACCTTGCAGGATCTAACAGGCATGGACTTGTCCAGTCTTGTCTAAATTTGGTAGAAATGAATTAGCATTGA
>JAGFPH010001216.1:264532-312642 GCA_018207615.1 Philaenus spumarius | reverse complement strand
GGGCTTATGAGTGGGCGAAAATGCGCAATTAACGTACAAAAATAGCGAAAAAGTCGATTATTGGGATCTTTATATGAGTTTTGTTCCTTGTTCCAGGAGGTGTACCTAAAACACCTTTACACAAGGTTATAGTAAATTTAATTGCCTTTCGACTCATATAACTCACAAATTGAACTTGGGCTTATGAGAGGGAGATATCATGCAATTTCCTCGCTCTAACTTTGCCATTTTGGGTTTACTACAAATAGGCCGCCATTTTGTTTCAATTAAAAAAATAAAAATATATGTACCTTTCAAATCCTACAAGGACCCTTTCACAAAAAATTCATCATTTTTGAAGCATATTTACTACCTTTTAGCAAGGTTGTTAAAAAACTACCCCTCAAATTCCTACCCAAAAACGAAAAAACTGTATAACTCCGCCATTTTGAAACGGATCAAAAAACAAAAAAAGTACCTTTTGAAGAATTGCACTAAGGCCCTTTGACCAAAAAATCAGAAATTTTGAAGCATTTTTACTACCCCTTAAAAATCCGGGAATAAAACATATATATATATATATATATATATATATATATATAAAGTAATGATTTTTGGGTATAGTCTCCAAATGGTCTGAAACGGATAGAAACCAAATTTTAGCCTTCTCCGACCAACCGTTTTCAAGTTGGGTCGAGTGTAATAGCTCTTATTTTCTTCGAAAATTCGGCTAAAAACAATAACAACATCATTATTCCAAAGAAGAATTGATACAATACGAGTGAGGTACGTCATAACTAGAGGATTCAATCCCAAGATTTTCGGGATTGATAATTAGATTAAAAAACAGGAAATTAATAGATTTTCTAGTAAATTATGTTTTACTTCTTATTTTCTACGTAAACCTGTTTGTATGATGTAATCCATTATAACTTTAATTACTTAAAAGAAAAAAATTACGATAATTTATGTAAAAACTTAGAACTGATGATGTGAAACTGCAAATGTTACTTTTTAATATTCATACATTCTTATCAGCCAAGCCAACCCTCCGTAGCCGTGACACCCTACTGAAGAGACAGACTTGACCTTCAACGATCTCGCTCGAGTGTCTACACTAGGCTCAAGCTAGCTGCGCGCGTGGCCTTCAGATAAGGCAGGTGGACTGGGATCGAGGCGGGGGTACCTTTCTAAAAACATCCGCCGCGCCGTAGTGCCGTGAGTCACTCAAGCCATTTCCCTTCGCTTGCCCGATACACTGGTAGAATGTCAGCAGGACGGCTAATCCACTGATTGCCGCGCGCGCAGCTAGCTTGGGCCTACTGTACAGTGTTACAGCTAGCTTGGGCCTACTGTACAGTGTTAGTTGAGTAGCCTACTTAGAGTATTATTTTGTTTGTGCGTTTTGTATTATATGAGAAATTAAAATTACAGTAGATATTTAGTTTCAAAGTTTTTTTCATTAGTTTAAGTTAAAAACTGTGTATACTTTTACATGTTTTTCTGTTTCTTTTACGAAGTTTTTCGGTGTTTACTTCACTTTCACGTAGTATATATGTAGCATTTTTACCGCTTGTGTTCTTTCACCATTTAAAATATTTATTACTAAAGTTTGTTCCATAAATAAATACCAATTGCATATGTTGTTGTTTCGATAAAACTCCAGGTTAGGCAAACCAATCTTATAGGTTTAATATACATGTTATTAAAAAAAGGATATTAGGTAACCGTTGGTAAAACTTTGATATACCAGGAAAATTTAAATATAATATACAGTTTAAATATCATGCAAAGCAAAAGTGAAAAGATACAAAAAAATATATGCTATAAAAACAAAAATACATTATGTAATAGGCTAAATGTATCAATTTTATGGAGGGTTTAATATGTATAGACAAAATTTAAAGGAGTTTAATTACTACAAAACCTAATTTTCGTAAGGTTATCTGAGAAAGGTTCATAAATCTGACCATGCAATCCCAAAATACCGGGATTGAGAAAGTGGTCCGGGATTTAAAACCCCTAGTCATAACATTAATTGTTAGTCCTTACGGAGAGTTTTGTTTACAAGTCGACAAATAGAATCTGTAAACAGAATCCATAAGAAAGCTTAAAGTTTAATCAGCTATTCCTTTTGATTTGGGTAAGATTGAGGTTATATTGGTAAACAAGCAAGATTGTTGCAATTCTTTAAGTAACCTGTACTTTTACTGTAACAGAGCGAGTTTAATTTAACAGGAACTTATACAATAAGAAACAATTTGATTGCCACCTTGTTGATAAAAAATATGAGGGTCGTGGCACAGGCGGCTTTGTAAAGTTCTTCGGTACTTTTATGTATGTAAAACAAACTCAATTGGCACGCCAATCAGTTTTCCTCAGGAATAGAATGAGGGAAATCGTTGACGAAAACTTTATTCACAGCCACCGCCAAAACAGGTGAGGGATGCAGTGAGACGTTCGATGTCTGCTACTTTTTCAAATTCAATATTCATAAGTTTAGCTGTTGTTTAGCTTTTTTGATGCAACATTCCATCAAAATAAAAATTGCGTGTTTACAAAGTTGCAGTAGTTTTTGAACTAAATACGCTTATTTAGAAGTTAAATGGAACTAATTTAATAGCTGCTACTTAGTTAAAAGAAGATGAATTTGGTTTTCTCGGTTCTTATCTCTCCTGGTTACCATATATGATTGAATTGCTTCAACTACATTTGTACTTGATGGATAAATTAATATAATGAACAATAACAATAACAAAACCCGAACTGATCATAAAGAGGTTTCAGTACGCAATCATCAAGTTCCAGTTGATTTTGCTAGACTACTTAAAAGAAGCTAATGAATCTGTGTAACATGTTATTGGTTAAATGGGGAAGAGAGGACTGATATCAAACAAAACTTTTATAAAATCAGTAGGTATGAATAGAAATTTTGAAATTGATTACTTTGGTTTGGCAATTAAAATGTTGCTGTAAAGTGAACTCCAATTTAATTAACAACGTTTTTGCTACTGTAACAGAAAAAATAGGAGTGGCAAATCAGTTGCATCGTACTTATCCCATGGGCAGAGAGGGACTATGGCCGGGGGAACCTCTAGCTCCCACGGAAAGGAAAATATGTATATTATTAATAATATTATAGTCAGGTATTTTTCTTTAAAGAGATTACCTCTAAAATTTGTTTTAAATGTTATGTGCCATTTGATTTTACATATACTTATTTTATTTTTTACAAGAGTTGAAGCATAAGCTGCAATGTACTGTGTATTGAAAATGCTCCCAATACAGGGGTTGGCGTGCCAATCACGCAATGCATTGTGTATTGAAAATACTCCCAATACGGGTTTTGGAGTGCAATGCACTGTGCGTCGGCTGCTTCTCATAGTGTTCAGTGTCAAGCTCACATGTGCGTCCTTAGCAGTGAACGTGTTAACTGTTAAGCCCCTTACCTCGGTTTAGCACCCCCTCCCCCGCCAGAAAATATCATATGGGCGCCCGTGCTTTATCCTACAGTAAAAGGTACGTAAAGTACAATTAACTTTCGACAGAACTCGTTTCAAGCAAGTAAATGTTTAAATACCTTACTTAACGAGACTGAAGTAAAACATCCGGCAATTTAAAAAACTAGAATATAACCTTCTTTAAAGTGCCTTAGTAAACAATGCCAAATCTTATAAACATAATTATATCATACGTTGATTAAACTAATACAAATCTTGTTGAACATGCTGTTCACATTTTATAAGAAATACATTTACAATTTTTAAATATTTTTACTTTCTCACTATACTATAGTATAGAGAAAGTATAGTGATGGCAAAAAAAATCGATTTAGAGATTTTTGTGGAAATATCCGTTTTGGAACTCCCTGAGTCCAAAAAAGTGGTTTTTACAAAATGTCTGTCTGTATGTATGTCTGTATGTCTATGTATACAAAGCTAGAGCGAAAACTATTCGATCGATTTCAAACAAATTTGCGCCAGACATGTCAAGTACGCCTGTATAGATGCACGAAAAACGGTTTTGAAAATTTTTGAAAAACAACCCCCATTTTGGCAAAAAAAACAAAACAATTAGTTATTATGTTTTTATAAAAAAAACGGCTATAACGATTTTGATAAAATTTGGCTTATTTGTAGCCTTTAATGTACCCTACCATTTGCAAAAAACCGCATCTTTCTAAAAATTCGCGTTTAACTAATAATAGTAATAATAATAACAGATTTTTGGGGTTTTTTTGGCCATAAATAGGGTTGTTTTTTAAAAATTATCGAAACTTGTTTCGTACATCTATACAGCCCTAATTGACGTGTTTGGTGCAAATTTGTTTGAAATCGATCGAATAGTTTTCTCTCTAGATAATAATAATAAGATTTATTAGTTAATCTCTTACTTTAATAAATCACCTCTCCTACCCAACCTGCAAAATTATGAAGTCACAGTGAATATGTTTAATAATTTAAATATGTTTGTGAGGAAGTATGTTCCAGTTCCTGGTACCGTTTATTTAATATGTTCTGAAAATTGGAACGGTATTATTCAATTGACAAGTTTTGGAAATATACAAAGAACATTCCTGTAAAATTTATGTGTTTAAAACATCCCCCTTCAATTCTTTAGTTTATATATACAGTCTTTGTGAGAAATGGAGTTCATTTTATTATTTAAATAGTGTTTCCCTGTCAAGTCTAACTTTTCCCCGCAATGAACTCCTCAATTAACACTTAGTATGATTCGCCAATAAATTCATGGCAAAGACAGGCTAAGTAATTCAAAGCTATAGACCTGCTTATTGTTTCTCGAAATACTTCGGACGCGCACTAAGCCATGAGTTTTCAATTGGTTTCTTGTCAATAACATGCACCATGAAGAAAGTTCAGCCTGCCGCTCATTGGCTACCAACGATTGGAAACCAACTTTTGGCTTGCTGATTGGTAACTCGCTTTCATGGGATGTAGCAGCTAACGCAGCACATTACAGAAGAGTAAATGCTCATTTTTTTACCATGAGAGTCTGACATAGATGTTAGATGCAATCTCACCCTGGAACCTATCTCAATTGCGCCGTATTTAGAATGTATAGGAACAATAGTATTGCTGCAAATGTTTGGATGTATTTGCAAAGGTTTGAAAGTGTTAACATAGACAATAATGTCAACTAAACCATTATTTTAAAATTATAAAAGCATTTGTTACTTGTGCTTTACTCTTAATAAGTTAAATCGTTTAAAATTAAATGTGTCGAAATCTTTTAAGTATTTTAGGAGTGTTGTGGAACATAGTCTACGTACATAACCAAGGATTAACTTGATAACACTTCCTTTGACTTGAGTTGTGTTCAATAACCTAGAATTATCTTCTCAACCAACAAATAGCCTAGTCATTGTTTTCCTTCCAATATATTTTTAAATGTCTAATATTAGGACGTAATATGATCTCTAATCTAGAAACAGCTTAATTTGCTTTGTAGTTTGACGAACTGAAGTCTGTCATTTCAGTTCAAATAATTTATGGACTTTCAGGCAATATGAACTACATCGTGAAAATAATATACGCCGCTATAAACAGTTCAAAGAAACAAAGCTTGTCATTAAACTTGATTAGTTATTACGAGAATGTCGGACGGTTTCAAATATGTTTTAAGGGTCGGCTCTAGCTGTCGGCCATGTTGGTTGACACTCCATAAGACTTATTAAATTAAAATCCATATTTTTCCTTTATTTTTGATCGGATAATTATGAACGATATGTCATTTTAAAGCTATGGCCAATACGCATGCAAATGGCTTTTCCAAAATTAAGAAAAACGTTTTGTTTAATATTTATTAACAATTTAAAAAATTAATTTTTAATAATTTTTTATGTTGTCACTATTAGTTATAGCGAAAAAGTACCAAGCCATTTGCATGAAGAATTTCGTCCCCAAGAGTTTGGTATTTTTTTGAAAACGCTATTTGAACAATTGCGGGTTTTAAATGGATTTAGGCTGAGCAATGTCCGTGTAACCTACCGCCGCTATAGGGTGACTTTAAATATTTGTTTACGATGTAACTATTAATTATAGCGAAAAATTATCAAGCCATTCGGATGAAGAATTTTGTCCCCAAGAGTTTGGTATTTTTTTGAAAACACTATTTGAACAATTTCGGGTTTTAAATGGATTTAGGATGAGCAATGTCCGCGTAACCTACCGCCGCTACGCTGGAGTCGCAGGTTGCTTTCTGTTTTACTAGATCCGACCCTCTTTGCTCTTGGAAATCATTTAATAATCGGATAGCTACCCTAATCACTTCCATCAACTCCTTAAAAGTAATTTCCTTTTAATTACGACGGCTAGCCTAGACGTAATTCATTCTGTCTGTTTTTGTAGAATTTATAAAATGTTTTAGTTAAGTTCTTTGCAAAACCAAACAACTATTGTACAACCCACACTTGCACCCACCAATTCAGGCATTTTATTCTTTGAATGTCACCAGTTGTATCCCTAAAGTTCT
This sequence comes from Philaenus spumarius, assembly GCA_018207615.1. Classification (NCBI taxonomy): domain Eukaryota; kingdom Metazoa; phylum Arthropoda; class Insecta; order Hemiptera; family Aphrophoridae; genus Philaenus; species Philaenus spumarius. The sequence continues at coordinate 306,171 of JAGFPH010001216.1, read as the reverse complement.
TTCACTTATTTCCTGTATAGGTTTTGCAAGACTTATTTTATTTTATGGTGTTTTCACCATGTAAGATTATATGAGTTTCCATTATGTAATGTGTTTGACACTCGTAAGATGATTTTAAGGTTAAATTTTAAATTATGGGGAATTCCACCAGATTCGACTAACTAATCTAATTTTGCTTGGAAAGTGGGCTAACTCCAAATGAAACTAGGTCGAAATAACTACAGAGTTTAACTCAAGATAATGTTCGCTATATTATTAAACCTTTCAAAATAATTTCTACAACAAATAATTCAATGTGATACAAATAATAAAACAATTAAAGGTTGAAATTTGAGTTAGACATTCTCAATTAGAACATAGATTAACAGGAAAAACTTATAACATTCATTCCTTAATTGATGGCATAAAATATAACAACTATTCTAAATACCATCACCATTAATATTATTTCGGATCTACACTTCTTTAACAGTGAGATCTCAATGAATAATTTAACAGATTTGTCATTTCGTTTATTATTAATGTTGTAACCTATAACATTGGTTTGTAACCATTTTATTAAGATAGAACTTTAACTCACCGTGTTGTTTCTCAGCTGGATTATTTACATAATCTACACAATGGGATCGGAACTGATTCTAATTGCTTGTGAGGTGTTTTAATAAAACCCTCTATCAGCTATTCCTAATGAAAAATTCCCTACACCAAATACTCGTCTACTAGTTTTTGTATATTACTTCATCCACGAAATAACACTCGCATAAACCAGAATATGATATCGTTTGACAATAATTCTACTGACCATCAAAATCTGTCTTACATTAACGAATGGTTTAAAGCTACTTACATAATTTTCCTTTCACACCATCACTGAACACTTGTAATAACGACTTATTTATTAAAGTGTTCACAACACCTCACTGATTATTAACGAGTGGTCACTTTGATGATTTTGCAGATTGGCTTATTTCCACTTGTGTACTTTCTTACAATAAAAGATGTTTTAACTTGTCATCCCCATGAAGGTTCCTTTTAGACCGACTTTGTCCTCTCTCAAAATCTCCCCCTTCCGTTTTGCACGTGATATTCTTAGTCGTCTTAAGATTGTACGATAATTTCTTGATTTGTAAATATTGACTTAAACATATCAAACTATTTTATTGTCGGCATATAATTCTGAAGTGTTCGGAGTATCTCTGTTCTCACGGAAATCTTCTGGCTGTGCGAATTCGTACTTCGAGGAAATTTAATATTGCCCCCCTTTGAGTTTCATATCCGTTCCTACTTCCTGTTGAAATAATATCTGTCATAGCTATCTGGCTTGTTCGAATTGAATTGATCTTTATTGAGATTTATTTCATTTGTTAATTTATAATTTATGTTATGGACTTTATGAGTTAGTGTGGTATCTGGCGTTTCCAAATATTTCCCTGACAGTTATGTTTGTTGTCTAGATATTTGTTGAAAATGTCTAGATATTGTCAGTCTACTTCTTCGCCATATACAGGGTATTTCGTAACTCTTGTCACATATTTTATGGGATTGTTCCTCGGTTCCAAGTAAACACCCTGTATAAAAATATTACTCAAAGTAATTTATTCTGTTATAAATTTATTTCTGTTACTCTCCAACCAATTTCAAAAACTAAAAACTCAATCGTAAAGGAATTAAATTTGATGAGAAAAGTTATTCTTGAAATTTGTTCAAGGAAACACTAGTTTCGTTATTTCCATTTGAAATTTTTAAACGGCCGCCATTTTGAAAATATTGAAGTCAAGGCAACATAACTTTTTTCCCATGTAGGTAATACTAATGCAAAAGATTTATACAATTTTCGTATTATTTTTTTAAGAAATGTTTTAGATATTATTTTTGTAATAAAAAACCTCATTTTGGTCAACCGAAATGATTTTAGACAGACAGACAGTGATTTGGTGTTTACTTTGTACCCAGGAACAATGCGACAAAATATGTGACAATAGTTACGAAACGCCCTGTATATAAAAATAAACATATTACTATTTCAACCAATGCCTGAAATAGTACTGATACCAATGGCCAAATTCGTACTGATTAAATTAAATCCCGAACAACAAAACAAGGAATAAACAACAATAACAGAAAAACTGTATGGAAGTTATGTTCATTTATCTACCCTGATGTACATTTCAATTAAATATTAATCGTCCTCAAAGGGCTTTCACACTAATCAACCTTAACCCTGGTTTGTGGTTCGGGGTTTCATTTAATGAGTGTGGATATTTTCATCCTTATTATAGAGTTTTTTCAAGAACCGACTGTTCTTGCATTAAATTATATTGAAATTGCAAACAAAGTATGTATTTAAAAGCCTTAGGTTTGCCCACATGTAAACCTATTGTTCACCAAATGTAATTTCGAATTACTTTGCAAAATAGTAGACTAATAAAAAGAACCAACATTTTAGTACACTGGAAAGAGCAAACAAAATATCTTACTCTCAACAACGAATAGTCATTATCGTAATACTTACAAGACATTAAATTTAGATTTAGGAAACAAAAAATATTTTCGAAATTAATTATGAGGTTGTTGCAACAATAAAAGTAGTTTTCAAATGCGGGACAGAACTAATACATCTTAATTTTAGGCTGTGTGTACAGGAAATGAAATATAATGGAATATGATGATGTATACCATTTCGTGACACAGTGTCCTATACCGAAGAAAACACTTCGTTTTCCAGAGAGAAATGTATTAAATATTTTAATGGGAGGGACTGAGTGGGTCTTACCAAGTACGTTCGTCTAAAATAGCAATATGAATGGTATTTAATAAAATTATTTAATTATATACAATATATAATATACAGCATTTTTACATTTATTTTTTCGTTTTAAAATTTAATAAAGTTAAATAGTTTGAAAATGCAATGAAAAATTTATGTTTTTTTCATGCTGTCGCTTTACGGCAACCCTGTATTTGAAAGCTGTATAAATTGTATTACTTATTCCTGTCATGGCTACTGTTATTGGTTAGATAGTCAGTTCAAAACATTGATGCGTTGTGCGTGACGGTTGACAATACGGAAAAATATGGTGGACAGATGAAAACTATTCATTCTAGAAATCATATGTTACCATGGTATAAAATGTTTGTCTCGTCCTATATAACTCTAAAAAGTGCTTATTCGAGATACTGTAGTTCCAAAGCTATCTGCTTATTATTATTTAATGTTTTATATTTATTTAACATTTAACTATGGGTAGAGACGAGAATGATAATGCAGCCGACAACACATCAGACAAACTGTAAAAGTAATTTTACACTGAGTAAACATGAAATTAATTGCTTTCTGTGTAATTAGGAAACATGGAATAAACATGTGTTGTGTAATTCATTGGCAGTAGAGTAGGTTTTAATGCGCATGATCAGCGGGGAGAACCATTTAATAGCTGCGCGTTGGTCGGATTGGAATTTGACTCTTTAAAGTTGACATACAATATTGTTTAGAGAAAACAATTTAATGGTTTAGCTACATCATACTTATAAAATGTGATGAAACTTTGAACTAATGTGTAACAACATAGTTTTGTTTTCAACACTGGCCTATTATTATCACGTTTCGCAGATTTGCCCCAACTTTAATTCCGCTGTTCGTATAATATAAACTCCCGAATATTTTCCGCAAGATCCACTGTGTATGGTTTAAGAAATAAACAGAGAGGGCCTAGTTTTACTTGAATAGTAAGGTTCAACCACCGACTATCGAGGAAGTATTACCAAAATTATATTAAAATTTTGTTCCGTTAAATTAATTGGTCGTTTAAATAATTACTAAGGGCTTTGCCCCTGGACGCTTCGCGTCCGAACCCACTCGGCCTTCGGCCTCAGATGGCTGCTTCGCTTCGCTCGCAGTTGGAAAATTCACTAAAGAATCTCGTTAATCTTTGGCTCGTTTGTACATAGGTTTGTAAAATTATGATACCAGGCTTAAATATATTAACAGTAATTACAAGATTAATTAAAACCTCAAATACATGCTTTAGAAACCTGAGAGGCCTTCATTACGATTTTAGTCCTAGTTCTACTATCTTCTGTCAACTAAAGTTTTGAAACCAGGCAAAAATATAGTAAAAATTATTGCAGGATTAACATAACCTCAATACTATGTTTCAGAAATGAGTCAGGCCTATATTACAAAATTGACTATTTGAATTTATCCATCTTTGCCAAGTTTAACTTTTTTTTGACAAAATAAATTGTTAAATCTAGCCCAATTTATTCTAATTCCACCGTGCTAAAACAGTATAAATTAGCTTGTTTTTTAACAGTAATAAAAAACCATTCAATGAACAGCTGATAAAACAGTATAAATTTACTTATTTATAAACAGCTGTTTTTATCGCTTTATTTACTATTTTCTTGTTATTTTGTAACCAACATGGTAACCCATAAGACCCTATGTTAAAATTTTTCAACTTTTAAAATAGATTTTCTCAAAAAATTGCATTTTTACACGAAATACAACTATATGAGTGTACTTAAAAATCAAAACTACACCTAAATACAAAGTTTCTTTGAATTCGTTAGAGCCGTTTTCGAGATCCGCGACAGATACAAAGATAGATATAAAGATAGATACAAGAATTGCTCATTTAAAGTAATAGGATAGTTTTTAAAACATCTTCATGGTTGGAAGGAAGGTAGCTGGATGAGTTTAAAATAATATAGAAAAACAAATATATTTTATATCAACTAATGTGTAATTTAAATTGATCTCTTCTGAAATAAACACTACTTTATAAGTTGGCGGTAAATTAATTTTCTATCTAAGATCTTATGTAATGTTTGACGAATAAATTGAAAAATCAATCAACGGTATTGACAAATAAAAAAGCTAAGAAGAATGCTAACACAGTACCGGTAACATAATAAAAATAATAACCGACCACGCAGCTGAACCGCTGACGTGAGTTGAGCAAATTTCCAAAATTAAGTTTATAGGTTTTAGGGTTTGAACCAACAATTTTGGAAATAGGACTACTCACGACGGTGCTGAAGAGCTGCAAAATGCTTCCCACACCATTCCGCATATTGGGAGTATCTTCAATAAATAAAGCAGTGCGTACTTACCACGCCATTCCGCATATTAGGAGTATCTTCAATACATAATGCATTGCGAGCTTCGTGCGCCATTCCGCATATTGGTAGTATTTTCAATACACAAAGCATTGCGTGCTTCGACGCCAACCCCACGGTAAAATCTACCACATGGCTTTGAACCAAGTACTTTTATGGTATTTTACGTTTTGATCGATTTTGGGGGAACCATGCGAGCCATAAGGTCGCGTAAAAAAAAAAATCTGGAAATTGGTTGACCGTGCAGGCCAACCCTAGAACTTCCCGCTTAGTTTGAATTTTAAATGCTTAAAATGAGTTTTTTTGTTAAAATACAAAAAAACGAAAATTTGTGAATTTTTAAACAACGATAACTTTTGAATGCGTCGTTCGATTTTCATTTAAAAAAAAGCATTCTACGCAGTTTTTAAAGCACAAAAAGAAAATGTACAGGTTTATATTGATTGGTTGAGAAATCTGGAAGATATGTTACAAAAATACCAAAAAATACAAAAAAACGAAAATTTGTGAATTTTTAAACAACGATAACTTTTTAATGCGTCGTTCGATTTTCATTTTTAAAAAAGCATTCTACGCAGTTTTTAAAGCACAAAAATAAAATGTACAGGTTTATATTGATTGGTTGAGAAATCTGGAAGATATGTTAAAAAAATACCAAAAAATACCAAAAAACGAAAATTTGTGAATTTTTAAACAACGATAACTTTTGAATGCGTCGTCCGATTTTCATTTTCAAAAAAGCAGTCGACGCAGTTTTTTAAGCACAAAAAATGTATATATGGTTTTATTATGATTTTTTGGCACGCTTTAAAGTTATTTTTAAAAAACATAAAAATTCCAAAAAAAATTTAGGTTATTTTTTTAAATTTCTTCGGATTGGCTCGATGGATTAACTCTCAAATCTAATCAGATCTAAGTTTTGATACACCCTTTCGAATGACATGTCGTAGAATTCAATCGGTTGATTCGTTTTTGAGAAACTGTACGACAAAAATTTATTTACACACATACATCCACACACACACACACACACACACACACACACACACACGGTCGGACACCTCGGCGGGAATAGTCAGAATGGCTTCCTGGGACCTCAAAACGTGGAGATTTAATGAAAACTCGACTTTCGAAAATCGGACCGAAATCAATAACTTCCCTTTATTGGTAGCGGGAAGTTAACAAAATGTGCAGAATAACATCCTACATTTATATTTGTAGAAAAACTCTAAAAAACATTTATTTTCGTAGGAAAAATCTATATAAATAGTTACTTCCGGTCAAAAGACGTGCTTCCGGTTGTTGGATTTTTTTGCTAACGAACTTGTCCGATCGACATAGACGACCAACATGTGTACCAAATTTGGACCAAATCGGACTTAAAATGCGGTCGCTAGAGTGCGAACACATATATACATATGATTTTTAATGACACCCCAAAACGTGTTCTGGGGACCATGATCGATGCTCATTTGCTACTCCCGACCTTGGGTCTTGCCATAAGAGCTACTGCAATAGCTCATTTTTCCTATGGAAATTCGCTAATAATAGCCGAATACTTATGGCTGGCGGAGTCCTTATAACGAAGAGTATTGCATTTGTGGTTTTAAAATAGTTATCAACAAAATAACGACAATTTCAATGCTACACAACTATTATATATAAGTATCCGCATCTTGTGCGTAAAAGGCAATTTTAAGAGAAGGATTTATAGCTATAATATTAGTTAGCTCATAATTATTTTTACACAATCAGCAACTGGACTTCCTTTTGGGTATACAGTTTGACGGTTGAAATATTTAGTAAATTAGAGTTTGGATTATTTAGTCTTAAGCAGGAAATGATAAAAATTTTAAACAAAATTTATTAAAGTTAAGCCCTGATAATATGTATCATTCTTCTTTACAGATGTTGTTGATTTATTGCAAACATTGGTATAATGACTTTTATAAGATCATACTATAAATACGAGAAATATATTTGTCAACAATAATTATTGTATTTAATGTGCAAATTTGGTCAATAAAACAATAATTAAAGCTAAAACATTTCAACTTCCAAACTGAACTAGTGAGCTGGCCCGATCCAGCTTTGCACGGATAGACAAATCAAAGTTAAATGTATATTAACAAGCAAAAAAAAATATCATTAAATATATATGACACTATGTATTTCTTATGGGGATTTTTAGTAACTTTAACCCCCCTCCCTCAAACCCCTCCTGAAATTTCGAATTTTTTTAAAACCTTTCTTAGCGAGCACCTAGGGCCCTAGAGGAAGCTACATACTAAATTGCATTCCAATCCGTTCGGTGTTTTTTTTTACTTTAAACCCCCCCCCCCCTAAAATTTCGAATTTTTTGAAAACCTTTCTTAGCGAGCACCTAGAATCGTGATGAGTCAGTGAGTGGCATCTTTTATATTTATAGATTAACTAAACAAAAATAACTGAAGTAAATATTTAGTTATTAAAAACGATGTATACTAATATTTTGAAATTACTTTTGTTAATTAATTCATCACCTTCATCAGGTTTAAATTTCATTGGATTAGAGGTTGGATTTTGTCAAATTTTCTGCTAGGCTTCTTGTCTCCGGCATTCACAACAATGCACTCTAAGTTATTCACCTTGTTAAAAATTAAACGTAGCTCTATACATTTTTCATTGCCTTGAATATTTAAATGCCACATATATTTTTAAATGAAGAGATTTTGTTTGACTAAAAAAAACTTGTTGTTGTTTGCGTGTAATTTTATTAACTAAACATGAATATATTTTATGGTTTGTTTTAGATATAGGATGACATCATCAGTAAAGTGTTAATTCTGTCACAGATCACTTTTTCCGTACTATTCCTGTCTTTTAGTTTTGTTCTTAACATCTTTATTTTATGACAGTTAGACTAATGAAGACGGGAGAACATTAAATAGTACCCACATCGAACGCCAGTAACTACGCTTAAACGTACTTAAGGGTTATTAAATGCCTCTGGATTCTAGCTTTGGAGAAAAATAGTTCGACACTCGTAGCGCTGAGTGTAGTGAAACTTGCAATGCACTCTCTTGAAGGGGAAGGCTACCGCCCCTCCTCTCCACTCACACTCGGTGTTTGCGCACGTATAAACATTGACTTGTTCAAACAAACTACGTTTCTAAATGGATACATATAGTGAGAAACAAAAAACTGCATTAGTTAGGGAAGTAATACCCACGTATGCTAATCTAAATTTAAAACTGAAAATTGCAATATACAATGCAATAAAAAAATGTATTTTGTATATTATGTATATTTTGTTATTAAAAATAGATCACCAGAAAGAGCATATTTTAAAGAACATTGTCCTAAAGTTTCATTTCTATGGTGTTTTTCGTTTCCATTTGTAGTTTGCATGAAAAATGCTCAAAATGTACACTTTAAGGTCACACATAGGCCGCAATTTATTTTTTTCGATTTTTTAAATGCCACATTTGGTTTTGACTAAATGAATTTTAAAGTTTCCAACAAAAAAAGGAAATAACAATTTTTGTTCATTACACCCTTAACGGTTCCAAACTGTACAAGCTCCTTAAACAACGGAGTTACTCAGCTCCATTGTTATAACGCTAATCTGTAGTTAGTTTGGTTTTTGCAAGTTTCTTATGTTTTGTTAAATTTTTCTCAGTTGATTTTTTACATTTTTGTGAGGAAATAAAAAACTATATTTTATTTGAGTTACTTCAGAAAGAGTGGACGAAACATAAGGTAACGCATGTTTTTTTTAAATATTTTCCGTATGCAAAGTCAGGAATCTACAGTAAAAAAGTAAGTTTTCACGTACAGACCTACTGTTATAAATAACCTTATCATACTTAAAATAATAAACCCACAATTGCATGCATAAAACTGCTAACAACCCTGTTTTATGAACGTCCCGACCTAATTGGATAAACGAATGCACGCAGAGGTAACCGAGTCTCACGCGGCGATCATGAAAACAATAATTATAAGCTTTACACACTGGATTTAATTAGACAGTAATTACATAATATATCAAACACTTTACACTTATGACGTTCAGGTGTTTTACGGGGAACGATTAATTACGTTTACAATAGCTTATAAAGAAATGCAAATGCTTATATTTTACAATTATTGGTATTAATTGGGTTATATTTATTTTATATTAGGTAAAAAATTGTCACTAATTTCAGCAATTAAATAAAGTGTGACAGTTATGTCCACTTAGAGGATTAGTTTCACATCAAGAAAAATTTAAAGTCGTCCGTTTGTATGGGGATAGGGAATTACGTTTCCGTTCAGTCAGCGACCAATTACTATTAATCGGAGGAGACCCTCAAGAAGTCGGAAGAAAATCTTTACTGACAAAATACTCTCAGTAATTTTTAAAGTAAATATATCCATAATAAATAATTTAGAAAATTATATAATACAGGAAAATATGAATTCGAGCGCCACACGTCAGAGACTCATTCCAATTGGACAACGTTGTATAAAAATGTAGTTAATATAAATCAAAATATATCCTGAAAGTTGTTTTACTTAATAAATCTATCCCAGTTACATTACTAGCTTGGTGAACAAACGCCGACATTCGAAAGAAAGACAAAGACCCAGAGTCGAAATAAAAGTGTTGTAAAGTACCAACATTCTCAGCGCTATTTTTCGTAATTTCGGTGTAATTGTTCTGATATATAAAGACGGCCTCGAGAGAGGATGGGGTGAGATTTGATAATGCACGTTTTACGAGACCCACAGAAAGCAAAAGTTTCACATCGCCATTCTTCAAGTTATTGCTGAGATCAATATTTGATCATTTATTTAGGTAAAAACTATTGTTTTCTTGTTTTTAACTTGCCACAGAAAAATAAACAGTATTAAATAAAATAATAAAAGTTAAGTAAAAATAGAATATGTGAATACAACTATAAAGATAAAAAAATAGCTTCTATCATCTGCAAAGTCAAGATCTAGATAAACTTGACGAAATGGAATCTCGAAATACAATTTTATATAATTATGAAAAGAATGTACATACATAAATTGTATACAATATATGAAACTTTCCATAAAAATTGCTTACTCCAGCCTTCCAGAGTTGGAGGAATATTTTTGTTCGTAGCCATCACTTCAAACGACTTATTTTTCTGAAAAAAATTCCGTATCTTAAACCTTAAAATGTTAATCTAGTAAGACTAACTACAATTATTGTAGTTTAAAATTATATAATATACAAAGTCATAATTTCAGCGTTTAAGCGATTACCTTTTATAGTAATTCTGAAATTTTTAAAACTCATCCACTGCATTTTGAAAATATTTACGACGGAAACTAGAGCTTCGCGATGCTTTTGTCAATCCATCAGGTTGTGTTTTATAGATTTTATATTTTAGACACCTACAAACAAAATCTAACAGAGCTATCCTCAAATCGAGCAGACCAGTTTACTGCTTCCGCCTTTGAGACAGTATTAAATCTGATGGTGTCCGGACTTTTCGTCCCACTTTTGTGGGTGGCTACCTGGGTTGGGTTTGATAATGATCTTCAAATATTTCTAAGCGAACTTTTCGTCCCACCTGATGGAAGGGTTGCAGACAGTTATCTGACCGTCTTTAGCTCATAATACGTTATATTCATCAATTCATATTTTGATCAAAGAAATTTTAAACTGAAGCTATTTTCAGTATATTTAATCTGATAAATACGATTGGGCGAATCATTTGTTACTGATTAACATTAAAATTTTATTCTAAGAGAACCGCTACGGCAATCGTTCTCAAATTTGTATGCAGATAGATTAGGTTAGGTTAGGTCAAAAGCTTAACCACAGCAAATTTTAAACACGCCAAAATGATTATAAAATTTATAATTAATTATTTTGCCAGTCCAAAGCCTGGATAAAGTGTGATGTGAATCATGAAATTATAGCGTAACTATTTATGGTTGAATTTACTTAAGTTTGTAAATCTGATAGGTCAAAAAATCCTAATCGATATAAATCTTTATAACGTATTATGAGGGAAAGTAGGTCAGATAAATCTATATAATATGGTCCTTTCTGCAACGCTTCCCTCAGGTTGGACGAAAAGATCGCCTAGAAATATTTGGAGATCATTATCAAACCCAACCTAGGTAGCCACCCCCAAAAGTGGGACAAAAAGTCTGAAACCTTGCTACTTTCATCTTAAATGCATACATTATTTTCGTAGAGGCTAATCAAATTAATGATATGTAACTACTGTTTGGTTGTTAGCAATACCACTGTTATTATTATATTCTACTGTACTTAAATTATTATAGTTTTTAAAACTCTAAGGACAAACATTCTAACTGGATTAATGATTTAAAGCCTGGTTTACTGTATGATTTTCAGTAAAATAGGACGTTTAAATTTATATATAATCCGACACAGCCTTCATTAGATATTTTTTCTGAGTCGCCCTTAAAAAGGTAACGATCGTTGTATATTGCAAATAAGAAACAAATTTAGCATGTCATTTTCAAATATTTACTTGCTTGTGAATAATTTAATAATTTTTTTTAAGTATTACAAACTATATCCTGTAAAATGAGTTCTAATTTACCACTGTGGAACTAAAAATGGTAATCTTAGAATATTTAATTCAACAGTCCTTCCAACATTATCACAAACAATTCATCTTTCATTTTGCTAGAGGAAGTGGTCTACTTTTTACAAACCACATCCATTATATGAAATTAAATTATTATGTTGTTATTTACTATTTAAATAATCTAAAAGTATGACTTTTCTTATTAATTAATTATTTAATTCAAAGAAACACATTAGATATTCAAGTCTACCACATACCTTTTGTGTAACAGAAAAAATGTACTCCGCAATCTGAAACAGAACAGAAAATATTCTTAATGTTATAAAATATTGTCATGTAGTACAAGTGCTCAAATTTAAACTCTGTCTCTTAATCTTTTTCTGTCACTAACTCTCTTTTCCCTTTCATACATTTCTCAGGCCATTTTTCTTTTCTATCTCCCTCATTAATTATTTTGTGGTTTAAAGATGAAAAGGATGGTATATCATCGCCTGTAATAAATTTCTTCCAACTATGGACAAACATAAATCTTCTTAAAACGTAAATTCGAACCGCTATATAATAGCGTTGGAGTCAGTTGCGCTAACACTTCAACAATAAGACCGCTACTTTTAAAATTATATGTTTTCGACGTATGCAAGAAACAAAACTTATTTCACTTATAACATTTAAATAACAGTTTGTTAAATCATTCGAAATTCTTGTTTTTAACTTTCGATCACGGCGTCCTCGCCGACTACAAAATCGACTCTTTTTTTAAGTATTCGATTTAAAAAGAATAAAATACGCAGTTTGTGCGATTAAGGGTCTGCTATAGTGACGGCCATCTTGTATTTTTATCCCATAAGAGCAATGTTACATTTCAAACCATTTATTACGTTAATTTTTTATCATAAACTTGTTTGCAAATTCTCATTTTAAGCAGTCACAATACGCATCCGTTTTGCATTTTACATTTTTTTAAATGCTTTTGATTTGTTATGTAATTGACATTTTGTAAGTACAAGGTTTGAATTTTTTTCCTAACACAATTAAAAATTTATAATGAAAAACAATTTACAAGCCGGATCCGAAATTTTATAAAGAATATTCAGTTTTTTTTTTCAACGCTCAATTACAAAATATAGACTTATAAAATGGTTTGAAATGAGGCAATGTCAAAGGGTTCAGCTGCAAGAAATTGCACTGTTTAGATAGGGATATAGTGAGAAGCGCTTGCGTTTCCGGTTGCTTTCTCGTTTACTGGAGCAGGCCCTTAATTATATTATACGATAAAAATAAGACAAAGATGTTATAATGCAATTACTTTTTAGGCTGAATTTAGTATCACGATTAGATTTTAGGTCTGACAACCAATAGTAAAAAAATCTCCAAGAAAATACTAAAAACACTCTGCTATTTCTGGTTTTATTTATGATTTAAATTTTGTTAAATCTAAAAACGTAACGGATTCCAACTTACGTGATCGTCCAACACGCACTTGGCTTGTTTTATTAAAATATAAACAAATATTGTTTTGGATACTTTCTTCAATACACAAACAATTTTGAAGTGAATCGTTTAAAAGGCAACACCATAATCGTCCATTTAACACTTAAAGCTAAAGTTACAAATCCATTCCGGCAACCACTCGCTATTTAAATTTATATCGAAACTAATTCACTCGAAGTAACTGATGTTGCGGATTAAATGTATTCAACGTTGCGGTAAGGTCGATAATTTGTCGCTAGAATTAACAATCGATTGTTAAACGATCGCATGGGGACTTGTAACTGTTGTTTGACATTCTAAATAATAGTTGTTCGTGTAAATATATGGTAATTTAGTTTGTCAAATATTGTGTTTATATTGAAAAGTTAAAATTATAGGTATTGTCAAAATGAGGCCATCAAACAAAGAACCAACCATATATTTACTTTGAAAGTGTGTTTTCAAAAATGTTTACTTTGAAAGAATTACAAAAGGCAAGATATAGACTAAAAGTTAGAAAGTTCCTGGTTCTCACGGTACACTTTGTGAATGAAAGTAATAGTATATATCTTCCCATAACTTTTGCTGGAAGTGCATAGTAGTATGTGTTGGGAAATATTATTTTTCCGATAAATATAAAAACTGAAACGATTTCTTTGGAAAAAGTAGGCTTCATTGTACACGCTCATATATACCTACTAGCTGACCCGGCAATGCTTCGCTATTGCATAATTATTTTGGTGAAATAAATGGGACAAATGATGGTAATTTTGTGTGTCATAAGGATATGAACCGTAGGTTCTAAACCATGTCATTTATAATACCACTTCATAGCCGTACACAATTTACATGTCGTCATAGGACCTAGTTCAACTGTTTTGTCTTTGTGATAGTCGGTGTTGCAGTTGTAGTGAAACCCTGACATTGATTTTTCAGACCATGGAAGCACCTTCATGTGACATATTTTAGAACTGTATTTTTGAACGGTAGCCATTTTGACCTGGGGATTTTGTTGACTGTACTTTTTGAAAGCCTCACGATGCACAGCAGGATTTTTTTATTGTATCTATTGACAGCCTCGCGATTTACGGCGGGATTTTTTGAATTGTATCTTTTGACAGACTCCCTATGTGCTTTAGCACGATTCGTATTAGAAAAACGTTTTCGCCGTTTTTTCCCCACGAATCTGGGTGGTTTCAAAATAGGAACAATGATCTGACTCAACAGTATCAGATGACAAACACGGTTCTGTTGACGGAGACTGAGAGCTTTGGAGATCATTGTCTGAAAGTTGCCCAATTTTCCCAATATTATCCTCCGCAATATAAGAGGGAACGGGAGTATCAGGAATAGAAGGGTTTAGGGGAATGAGAACATCAAAATGATAAGCACCCACCTGATGCACCAGTGCCTTGTGGTCTGTGAGTAGGAAAGTGAAATGGAGGGAGGGGCGGGAGGGGCAAGGTACAGTTATTTGTGCCAGGTTTCTTGTTTCAAGGCTATATACATTTTAAGAAATCGTGAGCAGTCTGTAGGCAACAAAATAAAAAATCCAATTTACCAATATTTTAAACCCTTCAAACAAATTTCGTAAGTGTTATAACTGTACAATATTTTGTTTAATGTGAATATCTATCTCATAAATAGTATAGGCCTATATTGTTTTTTGAGATTTCACCATGTTTAGACAAATCGTTCATTAGATACAGTGATAAATATATAGATCGGGGCAGCAAAATATATAGATAGATGACCTGATCCGGATTTGCATTTCTTATAATAATTAACAAATTATATTAATAATATTTACTTTTATTTAATAATACACATGCCAAAATTAAATAATTTTCTTTTCTATCCCATTGTATTCTCTTCTTCTTTATTTTATGAAGAACTCCAACAAAATAGTTTTGAAATTATATTGTAATTTTACCTTTTATTAAAACCTAATTCCTAGAAAGAGGTAAACTTACTGAACCTTTCTTCAGAGATGTGATAGCGCGAATATTTCCTCAGCAGTTTAGAAGGGGTGGTATTTAGTAGGGTTTTGATTGGGATAGTAAAAAATAGTTTATTGCCTTTTTCAGAATTGGGTCTGACATTTCCCCATTCTTTAATGGTGTACGGTATCTGAAATAGTGGTTTATTGTGCAACTTTTGACAGTTATTATAATTTACTAGACATTGTCTAGGACATGCAAGACGAAAAGTAAAATAAATAATTTGTGAAACACATATAAAACTAGCCAAAATCTACTGCAATTTAAGGTCAAGTATTAAACTTGCCGAGAAATGCTATTTTTTATCAATATTAAACCGCCTCCCAAAATGCATATACTTAACATTTTTTTAAATTTCAAGCGCCTAGTACTTTTATTGGGTTTATGCAAAATAGCCATACATTTAAAATGTTTAAGGTGGTCACAATATTGAAATATAGTGGCCTTATTTTTTAAATTATAGAAACAAATTTTTAAATCCAATGAAAAAAATAAAGATGGTAACCATTCAAAGTATTTTGTCAGATAAATAGTTTACCAATCACACTATAGGTTTATTATAGTAATACAGATTATAATTTATAATATTAATTAGTTCCACGCAATCTAGATACAGACGAGGTAAAAGTTGTAGATAACATAAAACATTAATCCATACACCTTGCGGGATACTAAATACGTCAAGGCGAGAAGGGATGTATGTTGTAAAACTGTAATTAAATTGTGGGGATGATTCCTTGCTTCAAGTTGCGTGACCTGTCGTAGTAGGGGGAGGGGGATGAGAAATGTTACGTCAGAATGTTCACGTACAAGCGGCACAAGCGACCACTGTGTCTTATATAAAAGTTGAAGTCGAAGGATTTATTTATGCCCTATTCATTATTGTACTAGAGGAGACTGTTACGATCTTTACAACCCAACCCCTTGAATACAAATAATTTATAATTTATTTTTAATAACGATGTAGGATTAACCATAACCTCAAAGGTAAGATGGTAAATAATACTAAACAACATAATGAAATTATTAAGTTTGCTATATAAGGTGAGTAATAAAACTTAAAAAGAAGCAGGGTAATAACTCGCAAACAAAAAACTAAAGTGATACAAATTATTTCAATGCATGAAATGAGCCGTTATTGGAAATACAACTGAGAAATAGTATACATGCTAATTTATAAGTGTAGAGTAAACAGATACAGTAGGATCACTTATTCTTGGCACTTGGGAAACCCTAGTTTTTCCTCCCATATTTCAGTTACTCCCTTACTCAGCACTCAGTAGAGTGATCAAGTAAGCTTTGCGCAGGACTGTAGCCTCTAGCAGGGTTTCCCTACGTTGTGTTAATAGCCTCACAACCAGGTTCTTGGGTAAAAGTCAAGTGCCAAGAACGTTTGATCCAACTGAAACTGTACCAAAACTCAAAAATCTATAATCAGCAGATCTATGTATTTAATTAAACTAGACAAAATAGTATACATGCATTAGCACCTTATGTTGTTAAACCCAACAGAATGGATTACAATGTCAGTAATTTGTTTGAATTTACAAGTTCGGAATGATGTTAAACTGGGAGAAACTTTTTTTATCGTGTTCGGTAATAACGAGAAAATATCAATATAAACATATTGACATATTGAAGTATGAAGTTTCGTTATATTGACGAAATTTTCAAGAAAAACTTAGAAAACTGGATTTCAAGACATAAGGTTCGGTAAATATTTGTTGTTATTTTGTTACTACAACTACATTGGTACATTGCCACTCGTGAGAGGCCCATATTTAATGTTTATTTGTACTGAATTTAGTTTTTCTGACGAAAGGATTGGCCTACGTTACCCAGAAAGTCTTTCAGTTAATTATTTTTTTCAAATAAGATCTAACATTTCTGAGATTTCTTGGAATAACTGTAAACTAAAGATAAACAAAATACAGATTACAATAATACCAAATATACCGGGTTTCCTATAAAGGTCCCCCCTCTTTAATTTTTGAACGACTGTAAATTTTTAAACAATCTTTGGTAAATGTTACTAACATAAGTCAAAGTACTTTTTTATGTGGTTTAAGGTTTCAACCCTCACTCCTAAATAGGGGTTGCGGGGGGTAGTTTTTTAATTTCAAATAGCAATCCCTAGCAAGTTGCATATCATTTTAAAGAGAGTAAAAAAATAAAATGAATTCCGCAAACTAGACCTCTATATGACTTCTTAAACTAAAGTTATGGTAAAAAATGTATCACCGTAATTAGATTGTTGAACTATCCCCCACTAAAAATAACAACAAACTCTAAAATTTAACAACTAACCTCTAGAGTGACCGTTGTCAGGAAACATTTTCAGTGCCCTTAGCTTAAGTCGTACACTGTTATACACATATAAATATGTTATACTATATACATACAGTACTTATCTACGCGGTGCGCGCGCAACTTCCTTTCTTCTACTTCGCGTCAGTTGAGGTACACATACATTGTTGAATATAGCGAGAGGTGACGCTAAGCCGGAGTTTTATACCCATTCAACCACTTCCAACATGGCTACCCAACGTGCCCAAATGATTGGAAAAAATCATTAGAATAAACATTATTGTGTAAAACTGTCAGAGTCTACTAAATATCAAAAAGCAATATAGAATAAAAAATGTTTTTTTTTTATAAAAGTATTATCATTGTTCTAAATTTTATTATTTGAGCCAGAAAGAAACATGACAAATAAACCAGAAAATTCTAAACTACACTTATGTAAAGTTATGAAAACGAATTTTCTGTAAAAATTGCCCATTGATTTTTAAGACCTCTTAGTAATAAAACTTGGCCCAATTTCCAACCGTCCTTCTTTTGTACATGGTCTTTCTAACCCTATTGTTCGGATATATCCTCGTGACTGAGATTGTCATTGTAAAAGAATGGACACTTTTTTTAACGTCGCCCAAGCGCAAATATATGGCCTATACGTTGGCACTAAACTGAGGATACAATAATACACGGTTGAACCACAATCAGTTACATGTGCCACTTTTTACTACCACGACTCGATGATCATATCTCTGAATTCTACTCTATTAACCTAACCATTAAATTTATTTAATATTTTAGAATTTACCCAAATGTTGCCTTCATAAGTTTTATTTGTGGATCGAATAAATAAAAAAGAAATAGTTCTAAAAGCATACCCGCTCTTTCAAATTATCCAAATTATATCATTATGTTAATGAAAAAATAATATTATGAGTGAATAAAGAGACATATTATCATGAATCATTTTTATGCTTTGTCGAGTCACTTGTTCCTAAGCGCAACTAAAAATAAAATATTTGTTTAAATGATTTCATTTTACGATGTATTTGACCCCTTTCTCACGATAGTGAAACTGAAAGCAAATAAAATTGTCGTTTGACCCAGGTGGAAATCATACTCTGTTTTTATAAGTAATTTGACTGTTTTACATAGGTATATAGATGGTATATAGACGGCCAGATAGGCCTACACGGTTAGGAAAGATTTAAACAAATAGGCCTGTTTGAGATAGGTTCAAATCTAACAACTGGCATTTGTTTTTTTCAGTAAGTTATACCATTATACACCCTTTATGAATACTATGAGCGTAAATAAGGTCAATGAACTACAAACGAAAGTTTCTCTAAAAGATCAAGGTCAACTAGCCAGCGAGAAGCGGTGAACATACTCAAAGGCAGGCAACTTTTAGTTTCGTAAATTTAAAATGATTTTTTTCGGATTTACTCAACTTTTGGGTAAACTCTTGGGTAGAGCTTCTTAGAAGTTTGTCCATCGCCGACAGTTTTACCCAAGGAACTTTCCAGTTTGAAAGTAATTTATAATTTGCACAAACTTTCTTCTCGTGACGAGAAAATATTTAATTTCCAACAGCTGTAATTAGCTGAAATTAACTTTCTCGAGAAACAAAACACAAAAGAAACTTTTAGTTTAGTTTTAATTTGTTTTGAATTATTATTAATTTACAAAGTTTTCTGGTATTTTACAAGAACGCTGTGGAACGTACTGTAAAAATATTGGTTTCGTTCTTTCAGAAGAATTAATACAAATTTATTCTTTGAATTCGCGTACAAATCTTAGTTTAAGAAGTAGATTTTATTTCTATTTTCGATTCGGACCTTGATGATGAATTAACACAACTATTTAATTGAGGTAAATTAATAGGTACTTATTGAGTGTACTAATACAGCAAAGAATATATAAAAAAATACAGACCAAAAATTTAATTAATACGTATTTTACACTTTATTGTATAACCAACCAATTTTAATGGTTTTAAGACGTGTTTCATGGGATGTCAGTTTCACTACTCGTACTGTATTTATAAGTTGTATTCTTTATAACTCCGTACATTTTAGACCAACTATAACACATACATGGTTTATGTAAATGAAAACATTCCAGTAATAAAATATAACAACAAATGTCGCACCAATATAATGAAACTAGATAGT
Organism: Philaenus spumarius; assembly: GCA_018207615.1. Taxonomy (NCBI): domain Eukaryota; kingdom Metazoa; phylum Arthropoda; class Insecta; order Hemiptera; family Aphrophoridae; genus Philaenus; species Philaenus spumarius. Next base: position 286,542 of record JAGFPH010001216.1, on the reverse strand, counting down.
ATGAAAATCGGGATTTTACCGTAATTGCTCGTTGACAATTGCTAAAATTATATGTTCATCTTATATAGAACTTGCTGGCCCGATCCGACTTTGCACGGATAGACAAATCAAAGTTAAATGTATATTAACAAAAATATATTACACTATGTATTTCTTATGGGGATTTTTAGTAACATTGAAACACCCCCCAAACCCCCCTAAAATTTCGAATTTTTTCCAAAAACTTTCTTAGCGAGCCCCTTTGGCCCTAGAGGAAGCTACATACCGAATTTCTTTTCAATCTGTTCAGTGGTTTTGGAGAAAACGTGATTTAGTAACATTCACCCCCCTGAAACCCCTCCTAGGATTTAAAATTTTTGAAACCCTTATCATCACCTACGGCCCTAGATGAAGTTGCTTGCCAAATTTCATTCCAATCCGTTCAGTAGTTTTAGAAAAATCGTGATTTAGTAACTTTGCCCCCCCCCCCCCAACCTCCCCTATAATTTCGAATTTTTTTAAAACCTTTCGTAGTGAGCACCTATGGCCCTAGAGGAAGCTACATACCAAATTTCGTTCCAATCCGTACAGCAGTTTTTGAGAAATCGTGATCAGTGATTCAGTGGATTTGGCTTTTATATATTATGTAGATTTAGTTATGATAAAATTGTACGTACCGTGAGTTTGGAATTAAACCAGTTCGCACCAATGGCAACAACATCATTGCGATTGTACAAAAACCTAAAAGAAATTATTATGAAACGAAAACCATGGTGCAAAGTTTCCCATTAAAAATTGTATGTACATGTGAATAATATAACAATATGAGCTGCAGTTTCGTAGCCCAAAATGTTATGCTAATAGTCATTCATTTGTTCAATATCAGTTTTTGAATTATTTTGTATAAGGTTTTAAACAAGGACAAAATTAATGCAAGCAAAAACTGCTTCCGCCATTGATTTAACGCAATAGATTAATGTAAACGCATTCAATTTTAGATGCATTCAACTATTTTAAAACTAGCGTTCAACCAAACGTGTAGCGGTGACAACTAAATCATTTTAATTAACGTTACATGTGTTTGTCAGATCTAAACTGCTAGAAAATAAATAGTATAGTCAGCACAAATCTTTTGATTTTAGTAGATTATTTATCTATTCAACTTACTTTTTCTAATAATATACAACACTACTTAGTTTTCTGCGAGTAAACCTCTGAACAATCATCATAGATTATTGCAACTCATGTTTTACAAATCCATTAACACTCGACTAATTTTTTACATAATATATATATATATTGTAGTTTACTATATATACATAAAACTTTGAAAGCAGAATACTAGGTAACTCGTCGTCTTGGAAGCGAAAGAACCACCGTTTACTTCACTTCCGCCATCCTGCCACAGACATGAAAAGTTACTTAGTTTTTGTTAAAACTTGGTATCTTTTAATCAGGAAGAATGCTAGATATTACTTTCTCAGTATACTATAGTATAGAGAAAGTATAGTGATCCCAAAAAAATTCGATGTTGAAATATTTGTGGAAATATCCGTTTTGGGATCCCCTGAGTCGAAAAAAGTGGTTTTTACAAAATGTCTGTCCTTAAGGACAGACATTTTGTAAAAACCACTATCAACCACTAAGACAGGTATGTATGTCTTTATGTATACAAAGCTAGAGAGAAAATTATTCTATCGTTTCGACCAAATTTTCAGCAAACCTGTCAATTAGACCTGTATAGATTTACGAAAAAGGTTTTGACAAATTTTGAAAAACAACCCCCTTTTTGGACTAAAAACCCCAAAAAAATCAGTTATTATTTTTTTTACAAAAAAACGACTCTAACGATTTTGATAAACATCGTCTTATTTGTAGCCCTTAATGTACCCTACCATATTCAAAACCCCGTATGTTTCTAAAAATTCTTGTTTAACTAATAATAATAATAATAATTGTTTTTGGGGTTTTTTTGGCCTAAAAGGGGGTAGTTTTTCAAAATTGTTCAAAACGTTTTTTCGTGCAGCTATACAGGCCTAATTTACATGGCTGGTGCAAATTTGTTCGAAATCGATCGAATAGTTTTCTCTCTAGCTAATTAATAATAATATTTATTAGTTAATCTCCTACTTTAATATCACCTCTCCTACCCCACCTACAATTATGAAGTCACAGTGAATCTGTTTAATAATTGAAATATGTTTATGAGAAAGTATGTGCCAGTTCCTGGTACCGTTTATTTTTTAATAAAATCAAGTTTTTCAAGTCGGTGAGAGTTCAATCTTACACTACATGTACACGGGATAAATACCCTGATGCAGTATTAAATGTACTTAGCAAGAGGAATAGAATGCTGTCATATGCCTTCCCTGGCTTTAAATAAGCTGTACGAGTATGAGTCATGCAACTTATAACAAAAACATTGTTATTTTTGTACATGAATAGAGCAAAGTAGAGTTTCAATTAGAAACCAAATACAAAATTATTCGGAACTAAACGGTCTAAGTTACCCATATAATAAATATGTTTTTAAACATTTAAAAAAACTAATTAACAACTTTTAAAATGTAAATGTATATAGGAGATCTTTAAATATCACTAAGAAAAAATAAATAAATGTACCAATTACTATAAAAGAAATATTTCTTATTTTTGTAAATAGATTTTGTTCATTACACTAACAAATTTGAACAACTGTGTATTTTAATAATTTTACTAGATATATTTGTTTGCATACAAATGAATAATTCACTTTAACAAGTAAAGAGCAAAACGATGAATCCGGCATTTTGACTAAACTTTTCACTACGTTGGAAATTCATTGACATGTAACAAAAAAACAATAATTGTTTTTATAAAATGTTGAAAACATAAAATATTATAACTTTTGTGTTTAATAAAACACAGTAAAAAGAACAATGTGTAACCGCCATAAGCGGAATAAAACTAAAATCAAGTATTTACTTCAGAGAATTTACGCGGAGAGTATTCAATTTTTAAATTGATATATTGGTAGTATATATTTTGTCAATCTATTTATATATTTCTGACAGATTTAAAGATACTACATTTATGTGAGAAGGAGACATGGCATATTGAACGAATCCTTCGAAGTTTAATTTTATTACTAACCAGCGCCGTACCCTCCTCTCGTTTGGAGATAGATCGCCCTACAGATATCCAAAGAATATCATTAAATTTTAATAAAAAACATGAAGACATTATTACAGTGTGACATGGTTTACAAAATTAATAAAATCTGTCTTATCCTAATCTACTCTGTTAGGAGGAACTCCTCCTGCCTGCTTCGCACGAAAACCCTTTCCTTCATAAGCATATTATAATGTATTTTTCAATACGATTATCCATAATTTTAAAAGTAAGGTGTACGTAATATTAAATGATTGTGAAATAAAGTTTGTTTCGTAATTTTTAATAAAAAAAAACGCAATCCAGCTAAAATGCGTCAGCACATTTTTAAGATATACACAAGTATGATAATATGGTTTAGAAATAATTGGTAAGACAGTTCAACTAAGGCACGACCAATGTGCATGATGAAGTAAAACTGTTCGGCCTTCTGTTTTCAAAACATTTCCATCAACCGGAAAGGCGGACATCGTTTTGTATTATGTTCTTGCTTACGTAGCCGTCACTGACCGGCCACTATGACAGTGATGACCTTAAGACCTCCAAGCAGAATTGTAGGGGAAATAAAAGATACTTATCTCCAGATACAATTTTCTGAACAACGCCAAATTTTATTTTACAAAATAAATACTTTTTTAAACGCGTCTCGTATGTTGAACAGTATAACTAGCTTACGACGTAAGCAATAAAAGGCACTCAAACAGCCTTCTTTTAGAGTATCGTGAGTATTCCTAGATCATTGCGAAGGCAATAAATATAAGTTCAATGTCAATAAAGCTTCATTACATTACAATAATTTGTTTTTTAAATTGTATTTATTTTTCTTATGTATAATCTGATTTACTTACAAAAATACTATGTTTGGTATGCTTAAGGGGGAAATATAAGAGCCAATTACTACAACGAACTCGTATTTTTATTTGAGAGCAGAAGGCATGGATAGAGTGAAATATACGAGTATAAAGAGACACTTCTACCACATAAGAGCTTTTACCGTGCTTTTCTCTATATGGTTCCCGAGTGTGCTCTATTCACGTCATTTATAGAAACAGAAAATTATAAAACTCAAACATTTTAGAAGATTGTAGATTTGATTTAACTTTTGGTCCAGTTTCAGTGAACGTACTAAACAATCTGTATGAACAAGATGTTTTGTTTTCAGTCAACTTTTGACCACGAGTTAAAAGATTAAATTAATGTTTTCAAATATATAATTTCATTACTGCTGAAGTGCTAAAGGCTATGCCCTCAGTTTGAAAAGGAAAATACCTCTAATATTTTTATTGTAGGCTATACCTCAGCAGTTTTCCTCCTTACACCTGATTTTATACGCTGAAATGAAGTATTTCAAGTCATGCTGATTCTTTTTAAACTTTATTATAACTTCTATTAGTATAATGAATTTACAATCATAGCCAAACAAAAAAATAAATGATTGGCCATACAAGATAATACCAAGATATATTTTCAATACGCCAAGTATAGGAACAAATAATAAACTCATAGATTCAAACCGTTTGAAGTATGCAGATGTTATTAATTTAATAATATGTCACCTTAACTGTTTTATTTATTTTTACATCTAGTACTTGACATAAATGTTGGGTTTTATTTTTAACACGTTTCTTTAAAATTACAGTGGTTTACATGTTAATGTTACAAACATCTGTTGTCAATGTTCTCGTGTGTAGCACAAGTGATGCCTAGAGTGGAATTATTCCATATAACTTTCACTGGTCCACATCTCGATGTACTCGGTCATGCGATCACATGTTTATTCAAAATTGTATTTCTGTTGAATTGCCTAGTTGTTTTAGTATAAGAATTAAAGCTTGTAATATGTATTGAAATAAAGTACATGTTTAAATCGTATTTTCGTGAGTTATAAATATTTCGAGAGTATTGGATTATGTGTTTCTTATTTTTAGACTATGATGGGGTCGTTTTCTAATATAACCTATTAGTACAATATTTAATAACATCCTATTAAATTACAATATCTTACATGGTTTAATCAACCCTTGAGTATTACCCCAGTACTACTTTAACATTGAACACATAATAGTGTTCATGAAGCGTTTAGTAGGCGTATAGTGTACTTATCTTTAATTTAGGCTACCTTAAATAACCAAACTTATATTTAGAAACACGGTGTGTTCTTACTGTTATATTAGCCTACATCGTAAACGTAATACTTTGATTAAACAATATTTGCCATCCAAAATTTGAGGTTACGATTGATCTGAAAATGTATTGAACTTAAACTATAAAGTAAAATTTTCTGTAAAGTCCTATAAATTAATCAGTCTTTTATTAAATATTTATTTAAATTATTATTGTATTGCATTTACACACAATCATTTTTACTCATAATATATAACATATACAATCGTATTAGGCTACTAACTTTTATATTAAGGCGCCTAGAACAGAAGGGGTAAAGGGACATTTTTGACTTTCGAGAAAACTATCTCCAAATTTGGAACATTTCCACAAATTAAAATGAAAAAAAAACGAGTGTTGGTAATCTTTTTGAAAGCTTGATATTTGTTGAAACAATATTATTGATGTATTTTAACATAATAACAACCTTTGCTTCACTTGTACCTCTTTACATCCAAGATAAAGATATGACATTAATCTTTCTTCAGCATATTTGTCTATTTTTGTTATTTTGCGCAGAGTGTGTCAGGAAGATGAAAAGGATGGATTGCAATGTATCTCTAATAAAATTGTCTACTTCCTTCCGATTATCTGCAAAATTAATTATAACTTTGCAAGTAAATGTGGTATTAAATTACTTCCGAGATACCCACTTTAAGTGTTACTAAATTCTTAATATTTTCAAAATGGTTACCAATTAAAATGTTTAAAGCGGTTATCTTAAATTTTATAAAGAATTTTGAAGACACAAAATATTTTTTTCTTTCAAGAAAAAACATAGTCATGACTGCTTTTAGACTTACCTAAGCTACTTTCGGGATTTTCTGTAAGCGTTTTACATGCACCAATTAGAAAGCTTCAGGAGAGAAACGTTTTTACCGAACTTAGACTCTCATTTTTTACCACAAAATAAAATCATTTGACAGAATAAAAAAAAATGTTTAAGCAATTTATACTGCTTTTTGAAGGAATAAGATTTTGATTCTCCTTTTAAGAATAAGGAAGACTGAACGCTTCTCCCCGTAAAGACGTCTCACAAAAGATGGTTAGTAATGGATTCAAATTAAGATTAAATATCATGGAGAAACTAGAGCGTACTTGTTTATTAGTGAAGTATTCAAGCAGAGTGGCTGAAGGCGCTAGTCCAGTTGACTATAATTGGAACACAGATTAGAACCGACATCTACGATTTATCTGCGCTACTCGTTGCTATGCTATCCTGCTATACTATGCTATAGTCAATCTAGATCAATGTTGTAAATAGGTTACCTATGTTGTTTGTTGGTTTGAACGGATTTTCGAGTCAAACGTAAATAAAACCCATTTTAAAAAAATCGAGTAGTAAATAATTTAGGTTTTCCTGAATAATATGCTAATTATTTAATTTTCTAACTAGTGTTTGCGTGTACGTAAACTAAACTGTCTAAAACTGAATAGTTTAGTTAATTTACTAAATAAATTTTTACCAAAATTGGTTTATAAATAATTGAACCAAATTCTTCACAGCATTTTATTTTGTATAAATAAAACATAACACCTAAATTAAAACAAATTTCGTTCACAACCGAGAGATTTGGTGAGTAAGAGGTTTAATACGACGGGGTCCAACATAATTAGACGGGAAAGAACCTAAACTGTTTAACACGCAAATTTCCTATGCTATTGCCCGTTTACAGTTTAGTTGATTGCATGGACGTTACGGAGGCTTGCCGCGCTACTACCTGACCTAACTACATCGGCTCCTATTCACAACAACATTGAATTATGAATACCCTTGACTCAGTGTTTAATTCAAGATCCAAATTTCTTTATTTCAGTAACGTACCTCATGTTTAAGTAAACCCCATTATGAAGTTTAAACTACAAAAAACTAACATTACGTTAAAACATAAAATTGTTAACATTGTTTTTTGAAAGCAAAAATATTCTCCCAAATTAAATAATATACTCTCCAAATAATTACTACAGTACTATACATCAGAATTTAGGTCATTATAGATAGTACAGCACCAATACTGCTCTGATGTTTTCTCTAAACTAAAGTTAGTGCTAATTTTTCTCAATCCTTAATTCATTTTGATGACAAACTTTGAATTTAAAGATTTTCCTAAAGTTTTTTTATATTATTATTCAATTATTGTTATACAGTACAATATTCAATCATTTACTTTCTTAAAAAGAACAGCTCTTCCATCAAAATAAATGTAAACAAAACAACTATTTTTTTCACTTTTTATTAATGTTCCACATTAATACAAATTATTCTTGAAAATATAAATATCAATAAAAAACAATATCAAGGGAAACATATTCCTAATAACTAGTTTAAATGAGTTTTACGAGGTTGATAGCATGGACATTGCCTGCCCATGCTATCAACTAAACTGTAAACGGACAATAGGAGCTGACTTTTTATTTTTTATATTTATAGCCAAAATGAGTAGAAATTACTTTGTAGCTCATAGGCTTAAATTGGCGTGCGAAGCACGCAATGCACTGTGCGTTGGCCGCTTCTCATAGTGTTCAGTGTCAAGCTCACATGTGCGTCCTTAGCAGTGAAATTTCAAAACTATGAAAACATGAAGTTCCTTTGTCTCAACTCCATTTATCGTATTTGACAAGAGAAATACCCTCAGAGATGTCCAATCCCTGGCGATTAGAACTATATACGTCGTCAATCCAGTTAAAAGAAAAGTCCCGAGGGATTATCCACACGTCAGCAATTTGAGGAAGTGAAAGGGAAACAGGGATTGTCGTTTCCCAATCAATAAAACTGTGTGTGTGTTTTTTTTAGAATGTTATCAATATATTCATATTGAGATCTTTGCATCATCTAAATATATGAGTACATGGTGTTCATAAAAAGGGTTCGAAGAATTCAGGACGTGATTTCCCACATCAAAATAAGATGAAGAGTTCCAACAAACAAATGCTCCGTTTTCTGTCTAGCCGCCATTTTGTTTTTTGTACAAAATAATTAATATCTAGATAAATGTTTGACTGATTGATTTCAAACTTGGAGTGGCGTTTAACCTAAAACTAAGCTAGCTCAAGAAAAATAAAGCGATTATACCCAATAATGCGTTTCAAAATGGTGGCTATTTGAATGTTTCAAACCTAAATTACTCAAAACCAGTACATTTTAACAAAAAATTTCAAGACACTTTTTTGTAGCACTTTTGATACCCTATTGGATGGTGTAACTGTCAAAATCGGATGAAGGATAAGAACTAAGTTAAAGATAATAACAGCATACTCGTATGTAGGCTACATACAATATTGTTGAGTTTACTGTGTTAGAATAGGATGACGTCAAGGAAGTTGATATACATAACATTTTGCATTTTCGAACAGTTAATGTGTAATTATTATTTAAAATTAATTAAAAACTGAAATGTGAATACGTTAATTTATAGGCTAGTTACAACCAATAATCTTGAAAAGCTAGTTAGGTCTTTGTTTAGTTTCACTCCTTATCTATTTCCCGAAAAACGGTTTTTGTTAACTTTCAGACCATGATTCTTTAAAAAATCTAATATTTTGCTGTATGTAATATGTACCTAATACTGTTATTTTTATTTTATTTAGATGTCTGTAAGTAAATTTTGGGAACTATAAAAAGGTACACATTGATAATTCGATTGTTCCTTGTAACTATTTAACTCAATAAATACTTATCTGAAACTTTTGAAAATGTGTTAAACTTAGAGTTGTCTGAGTGGTCCAAAATATTAGATATGATTTGAAATATACTGCGTTTCAGAACTCTCTACTAATAAGTTCAGATATACTGTCTCGGTCAAAGACAATGCACAATATCCTTTTAAAAATCCCTACTTTTTGCCTAGTTTCTTGCTTGTGTGCGTTTTTCTCCACTTATGCATTTTTATTTAAAAATCGGATTGACTCTATTTTGCATAGGGTTGTATGATGTATAGCTAAACTTCATTCAAATAATCAATTTCTTCCAACCACATAATTCCAATTAACAGCTGTTATATTTCGTTAGGTTCAACAATAAGAATGTAATAAAATCACTGAAGTAATTGCTATTTATTCATACTTGAATAATATCATAAGAAACAAATACAATACAATACAACAATAGTCGCAAATCATGTTGACTCTACTTCGTTACCCATAATGCACCATTACTGGACCATGTGGTGCATTGTCAACATAATAATCATCTTTGAATATATTAAACAGCAGCAGTTTAAACTGTTTTTTGTTATATTTTAAGCAAAATATTGTTTACTTAGATGCTAACTATAAGTCAAAATATTTGTTATTCAAATCTAACAATTTGTGAATAGTAGAATTGTAGGCACAATGAGGTAATATAGAGTAGGTAGTGATTTAATTATATGACTGATGTAATCGCAGAGTGCCACTTTTAAGTAAGCCAACATCTAATCAAGAAGAATAGACGGGTCTAACACAGTGGGGGCAGTAGATTTTAAATAGAGAGGAAATATTAGACAAAGGATCATTGGATAAAGATTATTTGATCAGACGAGGGTTTTGGGAGACAGTGGCCTTCAGGATGAAGCGCCGGTAGACCTAACATTAAAATGGATTATAATACTTTTATTTAAACAAAAAATACAATCACTAAAACAATATTTTTCAGATGTTGTTCCAAATTAGCTACCATAAGCTAAAAATATATTTGTTGTTTTCTTGCTGTTGTAATTACCTTGCTTACAATTTAGAATTGTATGTATTATTTTGTTTTAAAGCCTGCATAGGTGCTGTTGAGAGAACTAATAAGACCAGTTCGAACCATAATTGAGACAGGTTGTGCTCCAAGTATTTTATAAATTATTTTCAAATACGTAATTAATTAACATAATGTATGGCTAATTGCGGTCACACGAGGCGCTCGGGAAACAGATCCCATTTGGTGAGTCATGTCTAGCCTAAAAATGTATAATTATGGCTAAATTATTTCGATGAAGTCTAGCCGCTTCCAAGCCTATTTAGCTCCCTATTAGGTTTGTTGCATCTTTGAGGATAGTGAAAAACGTAGATAAGATACTTTAGATTATTAAATATTAGTTTTCAAAGTGGTTACCTGTGCATGGATGTAAAGGTAAGTTAAAAGATTCGCGATCTATTTTACAAATGGAAGTTAAAGTGGTAATTTTAACTTCTAATTATGTCTTTAAACACAACTGTAACAAGCGTCCTTACGTTATATTTTATAGAATACATTTTTTTCAACGTTTATTTCTATAGTTCTACTAGGATAATTTTAATAAATTTGTCGTCAAATTGGTTTCTTTAGTAAATTAAAACATAATTATCAAAGAACCGACTTAAAATACACAAATTTTTGGAAAATCTGCTATCTAACTCAATTGTTTTAAGTTTTAAGTTTAAGAACTTATCAAACATTTAAAATGGGCCCAGAAGGACACTAGAAATAGGCGTTTTGGCGAAAAACTAATTTCATTTTATTGTAACGACATTTCTCTATATCGCACACAAAGAGGATGAGAAAAATATTTCTTTTCATATCCCACAGTTCTGAGACTGTAAAGTATGAATGAGAATAGTAAATACAAATACAAACACGAAAATTGTGTACGTTTAAGGTTGCCTTATTGAAAAAAGATAATTTAGGTCAAATGTTGTTTTCTTTTTATGTTTACTACTGACTGTTTAAATTGTGTACCTCTAGTTTTTAGATTTTTACATTTGAAATTTCTTCAAAAACTATTCCTACCTTCCAAATATGCACTGGGTGCTGGAATTTAAAAAAAAACGATCCTTTTTTTAGATTCTTCAGGTACGAAACTTACAAAGTAGAATAGTGGGTTTTTACTTGAATCCAAGTATGTAAACGGATCACTTTGCTCGTTATATTTACTGCACGGACGATAAGTTACATTATATAATATGTAAGACTATTAAACCCCAGTGAAAAATCACAGGCTGATTAATTAGATACACATTAGAAATACAAAATTTAAAGAACATACTATTTACAAACTAGTCCTACCTGAACATAACCCCAAACTATTCACTGGGTTTGTTTAAGTATTACAGATGATGAATGAAATCAGCTGTTAAACGAATAGGTAGGCCTATTTCTTCTTTAAATTTGTACTAGGGGCTCTGCCCCTGGACGCTTCGCTTCCCAACTCGGCCTCGGCCTTCGGCCTCAGATGGCTGCTTCGCTTATCTCGGAGTTGGAAAATTCGCTAAAGAATCTCGTTAATCTTTGGCTCGTTTGTACATAGGTCACCGAGCATAAATCAGCTGTTTTATTTTGGCAGCTGAGTCAAACTCATTAAACATTATCTCCATAAGATTAACATGAGAAATTTGAAGGACTGTGTGCCGGAGCTCCTTCTCGGGTGAATAGCGGCTAAACGGATGATTGGATCTTGAAAGTGACGAAAATCGTTAGTTTGAAATTAAATTTTCTACAAATTTTTTATTTAACATTTTATGCTATATCTTACCGTTTTGGCCTAAATATAGTAAAACTTATTGCAGGATTAACATAACCTCAATACTATGTTTCAGAAATGAGCCAGGACTATATTACAAAATTGACTATTAGAATTTATCAATCTTTGCCAAGTTTACCTTTTTTTAACAAAATAAATTGTTAAATCAGGCCCAATTTATTCTAACTCCAACGTGCTAAAAAAAGTATAAACTAGCTTGTTTTTTAACAGTAATTAAAAACTATCCAATGAACAGCTGATTTTGGATGATAATCAATCTCAGTTCTATTCCACTCTATTTCCAACGTGCTAAAACAAAATAAATTAGCTTGTTTATAAACAGCTGTTTTGATCGCTTTATTTACTATTTCGTTGTTATTTTGTAACCAACATGGCAACCCATAAGACCCTATGTTAAAATTTGTCAACTTTTAAATTAGATTTTCTCAAAAATTGCGTTTTTACACGAAATACAACTATATGGGTGTACTTAAAAATCAAAACTACACCTAAATACAAAATTTCTTTGAATTCGTTAGAGCCGTTTTCGAGAACCGCGACAGATACAAAAATAGATACAAGAATTGCTCATTTAAAGTAATAGGATAAACAAATATATTGATGATAAAAGGTTTTATTTATATATAGTTTATAACCTCAAAGCAAATATTATAACGTACATTATAGTATTAATTTAGTTCTATAACTCATAATTTAAAAAAAACAACTTCACAAGAAATTATAACGATTGAAGTTGTAAATATAACCCCAAACTATAATCTACACTGGGTTTACAGATGATGGGTGAAATCAGCTGTTATATTATATGTTACTCACGTACGTACGTACGTACGCTCGTACTTTCGTTTTTATAGGAGTTGATAGTAAATTCCATTTTCACAAACTATTTTTTAGAGCGCCGATAGTCTAATAAATGTATATAGTTAACTAGGGAAAATACATGCGTGCTCCGCACGCCAACCCCTTTGTAACTTACAAATATTGAAATAAAAAATGACTTAGATTCATTAAAATGAATTATAGCCTGTGATACTTAGGGATAGTGTAGCTTTTTATTAGTAGGCCTAAAACTATTTTTTAATCGGTTCAGTAGTTCGAGAGATTACCCCCCACATACAAACAAACAAGTTTTACCTCTTTATAATATTAGTATAGATTAGTGCAGATATAATGCAGAAAAGTTACGGAATGTATAACTTTATTTCTACCAGTCATAAAATTACTAAGGTTTCCCCATGACATTTCTACAGACAGATACGCAGAATGTACAAATTACCAAGACCATTAGTACCTTAATATTAATAAATAATAAAGTATGTAATTTGTAAATGCGTCTCGGAAATTAAAGGGCAGATATTCTTGCATCGCGTTTATGGCAGAATGGCATGAGTAGATCTAACACTCCCTAACACTATCTGACAGAATCTATACGGCGCGGCGCTGCGAGTAAAATAAGGGTAGTGAATTATCTTTTATTCATTGCCCAGATTTGAGCTATCACAGTGTGTGCTAATTGGGTTGCTTGAGTTGGGTGTGTAAACAAGATCTCGTAACAGTTAACTTAATTGAGTTAATTGTTTGCTTTTCTTGCTTGTTTTATTGTTTTTATTACGCCTGCTCTGTTCGACGTAATCCGTTCGGTAGTTAATACAAGGTACAGTTAGTTATTAAATATTTTGCTGAAAAATACAAATGTGATTAAAAGTTAGTTATAAAGTAAATGTTTGTTGTACATGCTGTTAGTAATTTGTATTTCATCGTCACATGGACGTATAACTTCCTTGTTATTAATTAAAAATAATAGCATTAGACTAATTCTGACACACAAAAGTTTAATAATCAAACGCGTTTTAACGACAAAGTCGTAATCTTCAGTGATATATGAACTACTACTAAAAACTTATAACTAGTTAACCTTTTTTTACAAGAAATAGGTTAACCTAGGACTAAGCAATATATGTATAACCTTCTACAAGAGTGGGCGTGGTCTGAGAGTCTAAACAACCAATAGGGTTATCGTGATAACAGAAAGTGAAATACCAAAGTGACTAGGAGAGAGGGGATCAATTCCGTAGCCAGGAAAACTTTTCAGGTTAGGGGGGGGGGTCAGTTCAGGACCGGAGATTTGAATTTAAACCCTTTTAACACTGCTAAGGACGCACATGAGAGCTTGACACTGAACACTATGAGAAGCGGCCGACACACAGGGCATTGCACGCCAACCCCCTTATTGGGAGAGTTTCCAATACACAGAGCATTGCGTGCTTCCACGCCAACCCCCGTATTAAGAGTATTTTCAATACACAATGCATTGCGTGTTTTGCACGCCAACCCCCGTATTGGGGAGTATTTTCAATACATATAGCATTGAGTGCTTCGCACGCCAACCCCCATATTGGGAGTATTTTTAATACGCGATGCACTTCGTGCTTCGCACGTCAACCCCCATGTTGGGAGTATTTTCAATACACAATGCAATGCGTGCTTCGCACGCCAACCCCCGTATTGGGAGTATTTTTAATACGCGATGCACTTCGTGCTTTGCACGTTAACCCCCTTATTGGGAGTATTTTCAATAGACAATGCATTGCTTGTCTTGTTAGAGGAAAGTATTTTTGTTGAACCTTCATAGTTTTCTTATTTAATAGATCAGATCAAGCTCACAAGAGAGTAAGGCTGTAACCTACTGCATCCATGTGTATTGTACTTTGTAGTTTAATCAAGTAAATCTAAATATCAGTATGCATGCAATGCACAATGATAAAAAATATTTTTCTGGATCGTCTGTTGTGTTGTCTATTTTATAATTTAACTTGCACTTTTGAAACCTAGTATTAATTTTTACTACTAAATTTCTGGATTTCAGGGGGGTTTGACCCTCTAACACCACTCCACCCACCCTTCCCCTTCGCCACGGCCTTGGAGGGGAGTGTAATATTGAGTTTGATTATTAAATGCATGTGAGAATTAGTGTATTGTTATTATTTTTAAACAATTCCTTCTCACTCGTCAAGCTCAAAGTTTTTTTCTTAACAATCAATTATCAAAATAATAAAACTAAATACGAGCCTAAATTGTAATTATTTGATATGCTGTAAACCTGTTTTTACAGATTTTTCCTAAACTCCATTTTTAAAGGTTTTCGGTTGAATGCCACTTTTGAAAGAGCCTACACGTTTCAGAGCTCAAATTAAGCTTGACTGAAATTTTAGTTATATAGTAGTTCTAGAATATGGAGTATCTTTGATACGCGCCAACGAACATAATTGCTAATACAGTTTTATGATTGGCAGAAGATTTTAATTATGTAGATCATACAGAAATATTTTAGTAATTGAAGAAATGAATTTTCAATTTTACATTAACCGATCTTAAATTTACGATTTTCCAGATAAGAAAGGACTAAAACATGTGGGAAAAGAATCTTTAGTCGTATTTTGTTTGGAAAAAATTTCTTTATTATTCAATGACAAGATTATAATCTTGCCACGCTTACAATTTATAGATACATGCTATATAGCAAGTGTATCCAAGTGTACCCAAAAGAACTGAAATAAAGTAGCCTGCCTAACTATAGTGAAGGATTATAAAATATATGAGAATCCTCTTCACCTATCTGGTATCTTTATTTCCATTGTGATAGTTGTGTTGAATACATGTTGGCATATCAAACGCTTTCCTCGCTTTATTAACTCCTGAATGTCGCTTTAAAATATTTTTAATACATTGCATATCATGGATTTTGGAACAATCCTCAATTAAGGTGAATGTCAACTACAATAAATAAATAAATGACCTTCAATTAAAATAATATCTGAAAAGATTTGTTTTTATTTCGTCATTTACTTACTTACGCAACAAGAGACAAGTACTATGTGAAAGAAAAATCAGCAATACGATTGTGTTTGAACAAAATACATTTTTACAAAATCATTTGAACAAAATACATTTAAATGTATACATTTTTGTCACATTAACTACGTAGTTTATGATAACGAATTATCAAATTTTAATAATATTTTTAAACAACTAATTTCAATTAAATTATTTTTGTTTATGTTCGCCATACCGATTATTGTATATTAAATTTATTAAGTAAACAATTTTACTTTCAATTAAAGTTCTGCAGAATATATATATACTATCTGACCCATGCGAATATTTCGCAAGTTCAGAGTAGGCCTACATTTACCTGATTTAACACATTGATTTAATCCTGTTAATTAAGTTTATTTACTTACATTGGTTTATAAATAACAGTTTCCCTATACAATCTTACAGTTTAAACAATCTAACTAACAGCTGTCATGCTAGTTAAGCAGATGGTTAATAGATGGCGCCTTTCATTAGGAACATATACAGTGACTAGATAGAGACAGTGTGGCCAAGTGAGGTCTTGTTTCCTATTGGTCAAGATGTCGGCAGCCATGTTTTTCCTAAATTCGTATCTGTTTACATTACATTCATTCACGTTCACATATTGTAAAAGCGATTTTACCGATTTTTTAACAGATATTTGTTAGTTTTTACTTTAAAATAAACGCAATAGTTATTTGAAAGCGATTTGTGTTGAAGTATGTGATATTGCACCAAATTAATAAGGAAATGACAGCAGATTAGGCTACTCACTCTACGGAATCGTTTCAGCGCGCATACTATTTCATAAGTAAGTACATACCAAAAGTCTTTTATTTACAACATTTTAAAAAGTTCATAACATAGGCTAATCCTTTTTATCAATAGAAAAGATAAATGCAATAAATATTAGTACTACGCAATTTTAAGAACTGTTTTTGGCCCAAACATATAATTTCGTCCGTGTTAGCCCTACGTTTGTTTATAGTTTTCAAATTAAATTGTCATCGTTATTTTTTCTTTCTGTTAGTCTTGGTGAAGGTACAATCTAAGGCAAGAATCACATTAATAAGTAGGCCTAACTGAAATAATGAGGGAAATTAATAATGAAACCTGTTTTTCGGCTTTGAATAACTTAAACTTGAAAATCTTGAATTGCCTAACCTCAAAATCAAAGAATTGTAATTTCAATGTTAAATTGTTGTTAGAGACATTAATTTTATTATTAGTTTTCAATTGAAATAGAAATAAATGAGTTAGTTAGGAAAGTTTTAATTGCTTCGCTTATTTAAAAAAAAATCTGATGGAAATAAATGCATTGTAAAAATAAGAAAGTGTAACTTTAAAAATATTTAATTTGTAAAATTTATTCATTGATAAAAAAGGCTAATTAACAACAGGATAATAATTTTGCATTTTGATTTAGGCCTATTCGTTGTTTTATTTTTCGTTTTGTTTTACTTTGAATTTTTGATATTTTAATTTATTCATTAAGTTAGGAAAAATTTCAAATTTAGCTTTAAGAAAATCATTTTTAAGATTTTGCTTTTCAAACTGAATTGAAACCTAAAATCAGTAAAAACACATTTCATAATTAACTTGCCACAAAACTTTAACTCCGGGGAATTTTAAGCAACAAAATTGTTGTTTAAAATTTATGGTGCATTTGTTATAGGCTATAAGTTGAGAATTAAATTTAATTAAAAAAATTTCATTATGACCAGTAAAATACTTTTTCAGATAGCTACAAATTATTGAAAATTTTTTTCATTGAAAATACGGTAATACAAAACCTTGACTTTTATTCAAATAAGCCACATAAATAATGTAATTGAACTGCAAAATGTTTTTTTAACGTAGAATTGAACAAAGAAAATAATAGTGCAACTTGTTTTTATATAGCTTTATTAGTTTGTAATTAACGTCCAGTAGGCTACTCAACTATCGGCATAGGCTAGTAAAAAATGTGATAGTAGGCTAAATCATTATTTTTTATAGGTTATTTCATTTTAAACAACTTATCTGCTTTCTAACTACTTTTTAACATTTAAAAAGTTGTTTACGAGGCCTTTATGAAATAAAACAAAGGTTTTATAAATATTTTGAAAATAAATTACATTATACTTTATGGCAGATAACATTACTTTTAGGAAAAACATGGCGGCCGCTTTCATGTGGCCACACTGTCTCTATCTAGTCACTGTAGGAACATACAAAGTATAATATAAACGTTTTTTAATCAATTTTTGTTATTAATACATGGATTTTAAGCTGTTTGTATATTTTTCCAGTGTAGCGGTTAAGGAAAGCTTTAAAATGATGCCTCATTCATGTAATTTGATGATGTATTAAGGAAGTTATGGCGTACCGACAAAAAAATGGCCTTGAGAAATAATATATGCGATTATTGATTGTTTATTGTGTAATATTGAACATACATATTCAACTTTATTCCTTCACATAATATGCCTACTTGGCTGTGTGTTGGTGTTGAAAATGTAACATTATTTAATGATTTCGCGATGCACCAAAAATGGCACACTCAAAAAAGAATTTTAGTATACAAAATGTTTGTTTCTAAATTTGTGTATGTTTGTAAAATCGGTCTGAATATCAATAAAAAGTTTATTTTTAATTCTGTCCTCTGCTAAATTATATATATGACTTCAATCGACAAATTTGTATATTTTATAAAAGTTGTTAGCAGTTTTAGTCCGCGTTCTGCCCATGGACGCTTTTCTTTTCAAACTTGTATGTGACTGGATTAAGTACCTGAACATACCTGAAAGATGAAGACTGTGCCTAAACCTCTTATTCTATTACGAATTATTTACTTTGCCTTGCTATATAAAGCACAAATAAATGTATGTGCGATCGTATTTCCACCAAGTTTCGAATAAAAAATTGTTTTTTATTTAAAGCGTCCCATAAATTGATATACAAATAACATAATTTGAAAATGAAATAATAGTTATTTATGTATGAAGAGCGTAAAGCATGTCTTTTTCACTTGAGAGGAAAATTTTACCACGCGATGAGTAGCGGAGCGAGGTAAATCGTAAAATAGCACTTTACGCTCGGTTGAAGGAAAAGGTTTTTTTACAAAAATGTGCTGTAGAATCCGTAGAAAGTTAACCCCAGTTGATTAACTAATCCTGCAAGTACTGCACTAATACAACTTGTAAGCTTCAACTGACTTACGCTAACGCGGTTTTATAATGTGACCCAAAATGTTCAACAATCACCCAACCAGCGCAATATCGCCTATTGTTTCAAATAGATAATCCATACATTCAGCGAATCGTAATATCAGCGATAATTGCCCGCTTCGTACAATGGAAAGCAATATTTACACAAGTAACCTAGCATGACGTTACAACATGCCTTTAATAATTGTGCGAAACATTTGGCTTCATCATTGTTTCTGGCAAAGCACAATCGTCACGGCAAAGAGCTGTTACTACGAGTATAACGACTCGGTCTGTAATTTCAGCTTTACGGCATTGAATTTCAGATTGCTGAGTTTAATATCGTTACATTTCAAAGCACAACTTAAGTCATATTATGGCAATTACATTATAACCTTGAATACTGTCATTTATTCGTAATAACGCTATATGGTTATTGTGTCTTTAATTCCATCCAATATAATAACATTGAAAGGAAATTAGTTTGATGCAAAGATTTCAAAAAATTAAAGAATATACAAGCACGTTAAAATACATAAAAGGAAAAGAGAAAACTTATTTTGTATATACCACCACATAATGGTTTAGTGAAGAAAATAATTGAAGATTGAATAAAAGGTGAACATTTTAATTAAATTGGCTAGACTAGGCCTATATGAATCAACAAAAACAATAATTGTAACACCTACAACAAATTAAAGAGAAAAACTTACATCAGGCAATTATATATATTTATATACAACAAGTTTATATTTTATTTGTTATTATTCATTATCCTATCCTTGTACAAACCGTATAGACGGTAGGCCTACTATACATTTTGAGAGAGTTGTATCACATTGCTCGATCCACCACTGTGCCCAACTCAAGTTCTAGGCTGATATATTCATTCAAGAATATGAAATATCTGAACCACTCTTACCACTCTTTATTACGGTAGTGTTTTCACAGAATATCTTAATATTCTTCTTGCTATAACCTCGTAGATTAGCCGAAAATTTCTGTATTTCGATACGTAACAAAATGAGATGGATATTCGTTCACTCTATGATGATCGTGTTAAATTACTGAACAAATTTACGCTTTTCTTACTTTAGCTATTAAGAGTGACTTTTATTTTGTTCGTTGATACCTTTCTTTTTTTTAGTTATATATTTTTTTTTAACGTATACTCTACGTTTTACGGAACGGAAGAGAAAACTGAATTAAACCGTTTCATTACTTTTGATAAAATACAAAATATCAACTTAGTGTTTCTTTCAGTTCTTTAAATCAATTAAAAATAATTGGAAGAATCACTTAGAGGGTGAACAAACTTTCTCTGATCAAATTGTGAAAATTTGAATAAAGTTTGCAGCAAGTTTGACAGATTACAATTATCTAAGGAGAGGAGATAGCAATGTTACAAAGCTACCACGTTAACTTGTTAAGAAATTATTATAGCTTTCCTTGCTAAAAAGGCAAAATATAAATTGTTGAAAAGTAATAAATGTAAAGAATATTTTCAAATTTTAAGATGAATATCATTTATAGTCGTCCAGTTAGATCTTCCGATGACTTGCATTAGATATTTCTAAGTAGGGTTTCGTTAAACAAATTGTGAACAATACATTTAGACTATGAAGCAGTTGCTAAAACTGTATGTACACCGTTTCGAATTGATAGGACCTTGTTGATGATATATTACATCAAACATATCACAAATAAAATTTTTAACATATTAAGTGGAACCAGAAATATATGCTAAAAGTAATCTTGCAGTGTAATGAGAGAAACGGCCACGGGACAATCGGAATGTGAGACATTACGATCACAGTCATGTGACAATAGCTTCAAGGCTCACAGACTTTATCAATTTGTAATTTTTCTTGTCTCCTTGCATTGCCCGAAGTATTTCATTAAACGTGAAAAATTAATTTTTACCAGAGTACATTCAAAGTACTGTAACCATCCTTTCATCTCCTTCAGAAAGAACAGCTACTAATAGTAGCCGCACGGTCTAAAATGTTTCTTAAATTTAATATTTTATTATTGTATGAAATTTCGTGAGTATTGATTTGAACTGGAATTTTATTAAATTTGATATCTGAGTTTTACAAAATCTGTTGTACAACCAACCCGACTGTGTGTCTGTAAGAGTTAAAATTTTTAGTAGTTTATAGTCTAGGGAGAGGTGTGAAAAAGGTTACACAAAGCTTCCAGTAATATTACTATGATGTGGTAGGCTATGTGCAGATCTTTCAAATGTAATGTGGTGGACATATATTGGCTTCCACAGCCATCTTAAAGCTGTATTCCAATATATTATTTTGCCTTTCATAAACAGTTTTTTTTAATGTAAAAGGTCATAATGTGTACCTATAAAAAACACATTTTTATCGAAAACTATTGCAGAAAATTTTTGAATTAATCCGAATTGAAGTCCTTGCCCTAATTTATTTAGCTTAACAATAACACACAAAACAAACAATAAAATATAACATATACGCAATTTGTAAATAGTCGAATTAGCAGAAGTGAATTAAAGATATTTTATGAAATTGATAAGATATAAATTTATATTAAACTTATGTTAACATAATGAAATTTTTTTTCTTCAATTTATACCTTATAATTTGATGTAAAACCTAAGGTCGGACTCAAAACATTTGATCACTGCTCAAATTGACATTGGTTCGACGTGATTCATTAAACCCTGAATAAACCAGCTGATTCAAGTTTATTATTACAAACGTCGCCCGCTCACTAAAGAATAAACATACTCAGCTTATTATAGTTGTTCAGTTAAATGTTAGAACATGATTTTGAAATTGAATCTAAAAGTAATAAAAATTAGCAGGAAATATTGTATAATAATGTATTGCAAACAAAAACTTGTATCTTGTTGTCTGCTAAACTTCTCTCGGTAAATTTTCTCGAGTGCAATAAAAACCTACATTATGGCTTTAATATTTTACTTAATTTATGTTTACTACTCAAATTTATCTTTATATTGCAGCATTGCTTTCATTTACAAATATTGTCAATATCAGTATCGAACTGTAATTCTACAATCAACTCAATTCTATTTAAATGAATTTATGAAAGAACTTATATTTATTTACAACCATTAAATACATTAATTAAATACATTGTTTGTATAGCAAACAACAACTGTAATACAAGTTATTATCCTGATCTAATTAAACACATG
>JAGFPH010001216.1:241625-264432 GCA_018207615.1 Philaenus spumarius | reverse complement strand
CAAAGTTTGGTATAAAACCCAGTATACATTTTTAAGACTTTGAATTAAACTAAGGTGTTTAAATAAAAAAATACACTTTTATTAAATTTTAAATTCCTAAAAATACGCGTCTAGATACAATTATTTTTAGTGTGGTTTTGATTTTTTTCGTTTAGGTATATAAATGTATATTGTTTTATTCAATGTATCATCAGTTATGTATTTTGACTTACTAAAAGTACTTCACTATAAACATCTGTCAAGAAAGGTGTTAAAATAAAATATAAAAACTGCGAAACTGTGACACACCTAAGATACATTTTACAATTATTTTATCAGCTGATCTTTTTATATAAATTATTAAATGTGGACTCTATTTTCTTCTTATATAACTTTTGATGATATAAAATGTATTAGTCGAAAATAAAAGATTAACCCGCGTGTACTTACGGATAAACTACTATTTTGTATTTGCACAGAGTATACGAGTTGAAAGTGGAAGGAAGAGATAAGGTTTATACAGGTGTTTGCAGGAAATTGTAAGCGAGAACACTTGACCTTTTATTCCGTCATATAAAGTAAAAGTATAAAATCTTCTACCTTCGAGATTCTTTTAGGAAATATTTAGCCCTTTATTTTCAATACGTGCTTGGATTATAAAAACAAAAAATTTAACTGCAATTTAAAAGAGAAAGTAAAAATCGCAATTAGTAAATATATTTTTATATATTTACTAATATAAATATATAAAAGTAAAGCATACATTCAAGGTAGGAAATTACTTATGTACCAGAACGAAACAGTTCGATAGACATATCTGCAATTTTAATGGTTTCAATGGGGAAATTCATTATGTATATTTATATACATATTTGTGAAAACACATATTTAAAAAGCATACGAAACTTTTAACGTGCTAGTTGCACATAAATTCTCAAAACCTTCCATCTGGCTCATCGCTGAAGCTGATTTGTAACTGTTTTCAATAAGATTATTATTATTATTTGTCAATCGTTGGCAGTCTTACGACTCGGCTAAGTCACGAGCTTAATTCTAGGAAAAGGATGCAATGTGTAGGCAGTCCAATAGCCGTGTAATGTGAACATAGAATTCAGTTCAGTGAGCGCCCAATGTTGTTACATCATACAGTTTTTAAATTTACAGTCTACCGTTGCTGTCATCGGCAGTCAGTGACGTTTAGGCGAAGATACTAATGATATTTTCAGTATAAATATACATTTATACAACAACCCGTTTAAAGTCTGCTACATTTGCCGAGTATGAAATACATTTTGAAATATGAAAAGGAAGGGGATAGACGCAATGAAAGATCAAAGGGTACGAATTAGAACTAGACTTTTGATTCGAATATGTTTTAATAAAAGCACAGTAATAGCTTACAGAGGGACGCTTGTTTTATCTCGTCTCGTTGCATTGTATCATATATTGAAGCAGAAATTATTTGCAACTTTAAACTAGAGATCCGTTTGATAAAGTTGGATGTATTTGCCTATTTAAAAGTAAACTTTTAAGCCAGTTTTCCCACACTTCTCTGGTTTATAGTAAATCAGAATTAACGTAAGACATTTTTAAGAATTGTTTAATTTACTAATTTATACACGTGTTTAATGGATACGAAAACACTTTCAACTGTGTCCATATAAAAGTTTATATTCCTATTATTACCACATTTCTCGTTAAGTACCTAATTATTACAAAAAAACATATTACAACTAAAAGATTAAATTTGGTATCCAACCGAACCTTTTAAAAGGTAGAATATTTGGGTCTTTTCTGTTATATCCCCGCATTTACAAACTATTTTCTATAGAATGAGGATTAATTGGGATAGAACTACAAAAAATGTGAAATATAATATTTACTCACCATTTAAACGTTGGGAAAAAAATAATAAAAATGTTTAAACATGCGCAACTTTACTATTCGACTCTATAACCTATGGCAACATAAACGCAAAAATGATAATTTAAAAAATACCTAAAAGGTTCTAACCTAACCTATTTAGTTACAGTATGTTTACCTGTATCTGTATTCAACATTTAACAGTCAAATGTAAAACAACGTCATTGTCTGCAAAAATATTAGGCTTAGAGTTGAATAGTAAAGTTACGCGTTTGCGATAACCCTTATCTAATATCAACAAAAACTGGAAACTTCCTTCCTTATATGTTATGGAGTAGTTATAAATAGTTATTTGGACATTCCCGATTAATCCTCATTCTATAGAAAATAGTTTGAGAATAGAAAATAGTTTTAGAAAATAGTTTGTAAATGCGGGGATATAACAGAAAAGACCCGAATATTTCACACTTTTCCTTTATATTATGACATAATAAAACTCCGAGTGTTCATGCTTACAATTTCCCACGGAAACCTTTATAAACATTATTTCTGCCTATCTATTAAAGCGTGTACAGTCTGTTATTTTACAAAGTGCTGTGTGAACTTTGACATTAAGCACACTCGGGTTTGTCTTTTACTTGCAGTTATTATTTCGTATATTGTCAATTGGAATACAAACATTAAATTTGTTATTAATAATTTTAGTCGGTTTGTCTAAATTAACGGAATACATTTTCGTAATCCCTTTCCATCCATGTGTCACAAGCCTCGTACGTTCTTTATACCACATTTTAAATTGTAGAATTTTAATAAAACCAAAATGTAGAACTGTTAGACAATTAAAAAAAACAAAAAACAATTACATTGTATGAGAGATAAACTTGAAGAGTAAAAATGTAAAATAAAATTGTTTTGTATATCATCTAGCTTTGTATACATTAATAGGTATTTTAAAGAATTTCATAAACGTATTACACTTTGCTAATTTTTCTGTGTATTAAATAAGATATAAGTGTAGTCAATTTTAGTTCCCAAACGTCTTGGTAAGCATACAAATATATATTCATTGTACAAGCGCACTTACCCCATTTTAATACCTTCAATAAAAGTGACAAAAATGCAGGGGTTTCATGGTAAGTGTACTTACTCATAACGATCACAATTAGAATTATATGTTTTGGAAATAAGCCAAAACAACTTTCATAATTCCATGTCAAAATTAGTTGTTTGTAAAAAATATAAATGCGGTTTTTTAAAAGTTTAAACGTATCTTAACAACAACACAAAACAGAAGCAGTATAACTTTAAAGTAATAACTAGTTTGGATTGTTGATCATCATAAAGCGCAGTTGGTGGGATTATCTTGGACAGTTTAACTAGTTTTGTTATTTCGTCACTAAAGTTTCAAAAATATGTGCAGCAGATGAAAATGTAGGCCAGAGGAAGAAATATTAATACGGGGACTGAATAACTGTTAGGTTGGTTATAGTTTGATTATTGTAGCTCTTGCAACACTGAAGATGACGACATTTCTGTTGAAACACGTTTGAGTAATAAACGTACTACTTGTGAGATATTGTGTTCAAGGTCTACGTTATCAATCATATACAATACAGTTTAGGTGAGCTACTTAAAATAATCACAAAAGGGTTCGCTCTATTTAAGTTTATACAAAGTTAAGGTGGAAAGGCTTTACTAACACACTGAATAAGCATTCTTAAAAATTAATAAGATTGTTAATAAATGAATAAACTTTAAACAAGAATTAGAGAATGTATTTTATCTCATAAACACTACCGAATTTGAGCCGTAAATTCTACTATTAATTATTTAATTTGTAGCCAATCTGGATTGATCATCGTTGTACTATGCACTATAGGCGACAAGTTCCGGTCCCATTGCTTCCATTACCGGAAGTGACGTACTTAGTTTAATTGACCTACTTCCGGGAAAGTATCTTTAAAATATATTCTCTTCTCTAACGGGTAATGTTAATGCACTTTGCCTGGCAGTTCACTTGTCATTTTAAATTTTTTTCTAAAAATACGAAATTGCTACAACTTTACTATAAACAAGACCTAAATTTTAGATGTGCACACAATAATTTATGTGTACATACGTGCAATATATTGTATGAATTGTATATTAAATTCTAGATAGTATTTGCTAGTTTAGATCTAAATATTTTTTTCAGGCCATTTAAAATTTGTTACTTCATATCCGGTGTTGATCATGTAAGAGTTTTTTATTTACCACATCCATGACATACATTTTACAGCAAGCCTACTTATTTGGGTTGTTCCATATCCATACATCCATATTTATTTTAATACAATTGAAGTGTCCGTCTGTGATTTTAAAATAAATACTTTTTTTCAACTTTTTTTCACACTTTACCAAAATCTAAACATGCATTTTAAAAATGTTTGTCTGTCTTTTTGTCTGTCAGTCTGTTTGTTTGTCTGTGCTATCTCCGGAATCGCTGAACCAATTTTGACAAATATTTGATTTACATATAGAGGACTTCTCAAAGAATTATCAAGGCTTCTTTTTAGTCCGGAAATATTTAGGATTCCTTTTTACTTTCTCCCTCCTTATACGTAGTATATGGAGGAAGTATTTTTTTTTAATAAATTTTCGAATTTGAATTTTTAGTAGAATTTTTAGTGCTCCCTGAACCCCAAAAAATTGTTTAGTGGAATTATCTGTGTTGGTGCTCCCTGAACCCAAAAATATTTTTAGTGGAATTATTTGTTTTGGTACTCCTTGAACCCAAAAAAGTGGTTTTTTGGTGATGTCTGTACGTGTTGGTGTGTGTCTTACATTTTTTTCAAATTTTTGATTTTTAAGGGGTTTCAAAACAACGGGAGCTCATGGGTGGACCCATGAACCCCATGACCAAGAACCCTCTTCGAGATATCAAAGATTTGCAAGAACTGGGATTTCTATCATGAACTGCTATCTCAGTATAGCAGGAAGGTACGGAAGGCAAAGAGGGACTCCTGGAAGAAGTACTGCATGAAGATGGAGTGTGTGCAAGAAACTTCCAGGACAAAAGACCTTTGAAATGACGTATCAATCTACCTTTGTTCAGCTTTTAAATTTCTTCAAAAACTATCTCAACCCCATAAAAAGTATTTATTTTATAAAATGGAATTTGAAAAAAATATTTGCATTAAAATATTTAGGTACGAAATTATTGGGGTTTTATTTGGTGTGTCTAAACTGATTCGCTTGTAAACCAGCAAGGTGTTTTACACACCGTTTATACACCATTTGGTTTATTTAAGTGCATAGAAATATTTACTTACTATTTGCAGGTTGTCAAGACAATTTCTTTACAGTCGCTTTAATACCTACAATATTAAAATTTAATCTCTATCATATCTCCAGGGTACAAGTTGCTGTTGCGAAACCAAGTTGTACTAAGTGCTAATTGACACCAGCTTTTAACATTTTAAATTATTATTACATTCGTCTCAAATGCTCCCTCCTTTTGCAGGATTTAATTAACTAGAACTAGAAACATAATTTTACATTTTTTACGTTCCTCCAAAGGGATTGTTTATTCTGCCTTAAACTTTGCAAAAATTACTACGAATATTTTTTCGTATGTACTGAAAGAACAAAGTATTGAAAGAAACAAAAAAGCTGTCTGATGTACAAAATGTATTTCAGTGAATATTTTATTTGTTTAACACTATTTCAAGTCAAAATATAACTAGACTTTTTCTCATCTGCTCAGATAGTCTAGCAGAGCGTTGAAGTTTGATGTGTTATGATTAGGGGAATCCATTTGGTAGACTGCTTCTCTCCGTTCTTTCCTCAGCACAGCCGTGATTGAGGACAAGGTGCCATCGCTCGCTAAACAACAAATTATAATAAAATGTTTACCGAAGAAATGTGTTAAACCATTATAGTCTAGAAATTTGTTCTCAATTAAGAATGAACATTTATAAAGCAACCTGTGATTGGTTTTTGATGAAATTACTTCAGAGGTGGGAGTCAGCCAAAGGAGTTCTCATGACATCACCACAAAGATGGGTTAGGACGTAATTGACTGAAAATCAAAAAGTTGTCAGTTCTAAATCAGAAAGAACTTCTGCAGCGAACTTTTAAGGCGCATGTCACTTGTGGTGAGACGGGGTTCATCATTACACTCCGGAATAATAAGAATGAGTGATGAAAGTAATGTGAAGCCTGCCTCGAGAAACCAAAACCAATCTATCAGACGAAAGATTGCTCTTGTCCATTTTGTAAGTCTAGAGGGGAATTTTACACAAACTGTTTTTACGAAGATTAAACTGGGTGGAAATGCATTGGGAACCCCTTCCTTACGGTCCAGATCTGAACCACTGTGATTATGTTTTGTTTATGGTATTTAAAGAAGCACTGGGAAGAAAACTCTCTAAGAAAAATCAAGAAGTCGACGATCTTCTGCATAATTGGATGACGACTTCAAACTTAAAGTTTTTTGGAGCCTCATCTATTTGCATCCAAAGCGCTGGAAAAATATTTAGAATGTACGGGGAACTAACTGGAGGAAATTTAAAGGTTTTAACTGTATTTCTTCACAAGCAATAAAAGTCTCAAATTTGTTACCGGCGATACTAGACTTGCGGTAATCCGAAACTGGAAGACAGCTACACTGAATCCAAATCCGAAGCCAGAACAGGTTTGATTTACCCGTAGACATCAAAAGTTTGGTGAACAAATTTCGTGTGTATGTAAATTAAGTCTCTGAAAGAACTTAAACAAGATGGCGGACGCGCTGGTGAGAGTTGTTACATTAAAATACGCTTAACTTCTAAACATTTTGTGTTGCAAAGAAGATTGTTTTCAAAAATGTTTCAAATAAAATAGCAAATGCTCTCGGTGACTACACTCGTTTTGATAATTTCATTCGTTTTTAAATAATTGCATTCGAACTTAACAATTAGTACCCGAGTTGGTATATTTAATGTATGATAATGTATTTGACTAAACAAATATGATAGTTTTGAAATCAAAAATAAATATTCAAGAATTAAATGATTCCTATTTTGAAAGAACTAATTTAACAATAAGGGGATCATCAAAGGGGTTGCGATTTGTCATTTTTCTGGTTAGTATTCTTGTTTACTTTGTTTTGCACGACTTCCTTTACGAACTATGTAAAACAATATATTTTGATGTAATTTATACACAACTTTAAACATTAGTCCGTAGTAATTTTAAAGAATATTATTGTCTATACTAATCCATACTAATATACTTACTAGTAATATTATAAAAAGGTAACATTTTTTTGTTTGAATTTAGAGGGTAATCTCTGGAACTACTGAACCGATTGAAAATATAGTTTTACTAAAAAAAGCTACACTATCCCTGAGTAACATAGGCTAACACTTATTTTGATAAAATCATTTTTTATTTCATTATTTGTAAATTTAGTCGGTAAAAATTCTTAGTTAAGGCCTATACTGATGAACCAACACATGTATTTACATTTATTACCATAGCAAACAATTGAATAAAGTAACAGATAAAACAGCTGTTTGCTCTATTTCCATTAACAGCTTATTTCAAACATTGAAGCAATTATTTGTATTTCTAACTTTAACGTTTGGTTTTTATTACAATGAAGACCTGAGCCTTGCTGTTTCTTTTAGCCTTTATTATAACTGCTGTTATAAAATAGATGAAATAATGGGGTGCCTTCAAACACTCGATAATCCATTTCGCAGTGGGAGGAGCCAATCCCTACCACCATCAAACTCGTCTGTGACACACCCCCGGCATGTCATCAAAGGGGTGAGGTTAGGTTAGGTGAGGTTAGGTTAGGCCAATGAATACAGCTGTATTCATTGGTTAGGCTCGGTACACACTTGCTGCTAGGTAGTCTTCAACTGTTATGTAGCCTTCGATGATGGAATCCTTTTCGTTGTCTGTTATTGGTCAATTTCTTTGACAGAATGGCGTCTACTGTACTATCGAGTGTTTGATCCTTCGCGTGGTTGAGACATCTAATATTCACACTATCTACCAAATGCAGCATCTAGCAGTCGAATGGATCCCGAAATAATTTGATTTGAACATTTAACATTATTTAACATCTTAGCTTTGGGGTTATTATTAATCCTACACCATTATTATAAAGAAAACCTAACATGATTATGTATTAGAAGATTCCGACGGGATGGCGTGCGGAGAACGCAGGGGTTTCCCCTAGTATTATAATAAAATAGTCGAAAAGGCCAATTAAAAATAAATATGTATATTCTTACCTTAATACTGTAAAAATAATTGTACATGTTATGTAAAAATTGCAATAAAACTTGATATCGTTAAGATTCTGAGCATGGGGAATTCCTTGAGATAGATCTCACCTTTGGAGGAATACATTTATGAGTGAAATTGGATACCAAGTCTAAATTCTTACGAAAATAAAAAACCGACGCCCACTTACATACAACATATTTAACGATTCTCAAATACTTTTAGAATCACTAAGACCCAACTAATATAACTTTTTCTATTGCCAATAAATACAACTTATATAATGCTATATTATAAATTATTCAAAGTTATTAATGATGTTTAATACTATTAGGAATGTTTTCTTCCAAATATTATTTAAGGTAGTTCAATAACACTGTCAGACAATATTATCAAGACAGACCCACGAAGTATATAATTACTAACTCTTTCCTAACACATATCAAACTCTTTTCATAGTAAATACCTGATTAAAGTGAGAACACCATTAAAACCACAAAGCCCCCCATCCTTTGTACATATTTAATAACTAAGCTTACATAGACTTTCCTTTAATAGTAAATCCCTATGTATGAAGCACATGGTTATACTGTCTCCGGGTGTAGAATATAATTTTCTCCTATTTTCTATAAAATGTGTAATGTTTATAATTCTAAACTTACAGCATATTTAATAGTAGGCACTTACCTTAACATCCAACCTGTATATTAATGTAACTAGGCCTTTCTTTTATTTTGTAATTTTATAAACATATATAATTTAAACTGGCAGTTAATACCTGTACTTACACTCACTGCCTACCTTTCTTTGTAAAATTATACACGAACTTTGCACTCATTGCTTCAGTATTATATGTCAATTTAAATGGAGTAGGTTGAAGTCGGTTGGAAAAATGTATAATAGAAAAGAACGTGCTGGCTTATAAAAATTATATTTTAAATATTTGATTATTTAAAATTCACAGCAAGACTGACTGACAATGTTCGGGGTTAGTACAATAATCTTCTGTTAATTCGAACTCACTAAACTTCCATGGTAATAATAGAGAATATGTTTATCACTTCCACTCACAGCTGATTCCATATTTTATTTTTTTTTTTTTTTTTTGGGGGGGGGGGGTTTTAACGTCCTGCTGTTTTGCACTTAAGGCTAATGAAGACGGGACCTACAGTTTTACGTGGAATCCGAACCACAGCCAATGATGTCTGATAAGAAACCATTTAGAAAATTATTCGGGGTCAATGGGAATTGAACCCGGGACTTTTCCATTGATGGTTGCCATGACGATTGATAAAGCATTGACGCCTTAACAACCACGGCCATCGTGGCCCTTCATATGTTTTGTTACAATTTGAATTAATAATTTTTAGGTTAGTTTTTGTTTAGGAATAAGCCCAAGTAATCCTACTTCAACACCTGTTATATCATAAACTTAATAATTTTATTTAGACATTGTAATGTTATTTATTATCTTATGATTAATTCTAAATCATTATTACAACAAGGCAGGTGCTACGAACCCAATATGCTATAATTAATTCTCCACCTTCATTAAAAATAAATTACAAAATTTGTGTGGGGCTAGCAAGGTGTTAGCGTAAACACGCAATGGACTCTTTAATGTCTTTTTCGCTTGTTTAATGTTGTATAATGTTTATAATACATTATTTCCTCAACACTATGTCTCAGAATCTTTCAACGCTTCCGAAAAGTGTGACGCAGTCATCGGAGCTGGCCTTATTAGTGTTTTTAATTATTTATTCTTCTCTTAATCCATGAGCTAATTTTATTGATGTTATTTAACTGGGTTCCGATCATTTATTTTGTTAAACTAAACAAATAGGCTTACACGAAATGAAGAATATACGACACAGCTTTCACTGAAAGAGTCTAACATGTTACAAAACGCAATAAGATCAAAGAACAGTGTGCGGTACAAATATACGTCTGTGATATTACATTTGTTGCCTATTTTATATGACAGTCCCTTTCTGCAGATGTTCCTTTTATATCTTTTACAGACTGAAATACGTTCTTTGTGGATAATAATATGAAGTATTAATACAACATTCGATATTATTCTTATCTCATAATAAAACCTGTCTTGGTTTATATCTTAACCATGTTTTAAAATTATGCTATATAAAACAAACATCTTTTATTTTAAATAGATTAATTTATAAAAGTTGGTTCCTATAAAATAAGTTGCTTTGTAAACCAAGGAAACTAATCATTAGACTAGTAATTAAAAAATATATATATAATAATAATAATATTTCACTAAATAAAAACATGCGAAAATATATGGCAGTAGTCAGCCGCCATCTCTCCCGACTTAAATTTGATTTTTAAATCCCGTCTGGATTGGTATGAAATTAAAAGCTTTGACAAATTAAATTAAATTACTATAATTAAATCAAACGTATCAGCTGTTCAGCTGCGTGGTCGAATTATTTAATATTTATACAGTTTACTAGGGAGACATCTGCGAGTTTCCCATGAACATCCCTTAGTAAATCCACATTTATCTTCTATATCTATAACAATATTATAAAAAGGTAAAATTTGTTTGTTTGTATGTAGGGGATAATCTCTGGAACTACTGAACCGATTGAAAAAATAGTTTTACTAATAAGAAGCTACACTAATACCTGAGTAATGCATGGGCTAGAATTAATTTTTATTTAAAGGTTGGAACAATTGTTATACTTTCGTTAAAACTAAAGACATGAAATTTTTTACATTTCTTTCTTAAGGTGCAGGATAAATAAAAAGATAAGCAAGGATATTAAATATTAAGATATAACAGGGATTTTAATAAAGGTTTGAAAGAATCGACATGACTTAGGCCTACTTCTATTTATTTATAACTAACAAACAAATGAGAAATTTGTAATTAATTATTGTTTAAAATATGAAATCCGTTATAAATGAAAAAATATTAGAGTAAACAGCTGATTACTGTACCAACACAGAATCTTTTCAAATGTTGGTCGGACAAACAATATTGTTGCCTAATTATTTCTAAATTTCAGTATTTTTCCAAAACATTTAATTTAGGCAATGTAACAATGAATACACAGTAAGCGGACGATTTTCACGAATTTTTCTTACCACTTCAAATTGTATATAATTATGTTAATGCGATTGTTTCCACAACTTAAAAGTATGAAACAAACCGTTATTGAATAGTTTTGAGGATTTACATTGATAAATCAATTTAACGTGATTTTGTGACCCACCGTTACTGCGATAAATTAAGAGTATACTGTATTATTGAATACGGTTTGTATTATCCTGTTGTGGGAAGTGGAATAGGATTAGAGTCAAGCTATTTACTACTTATATTTTTTATCATTACAGTTCTAACATAAAATCTTAACCAAAGTAATGCAAAGTTAATTTTCTAAAACCAAGTTGCAATAAGTACTACTTGACAAAAGCTTTAAACATTTTAAATTAGTCTTACAAAACCGACGTCTGCAATGTTCACTCCATTTGCAGTACTTAATTAAACGGAACTTGAACGTACCTTTACATTTTTGTACTACACATTTTTTCCCCTTGAACATTCGCATTGTATAAACATAATCTGTACTTTTAACTACACTATAAATCACGGCAAAACTTATTTACAGGGCTTTTCAAGGTGAATACTAAGGAAATCTTGCCACATCAATGTGAGTAAAATGTTTCATTTAATCTTTCGAGAAATATTTTGTTTTGTGTGCGGTATGAAATTCGGGTTTCGGCATTGTAATCGGAGTGTATATGGGTGTTGGTGTGGCAAAGTTCTGGTATACCCTAATAAAAAAGAGAATCGAAAAAGAGATTTTATTTCAAGCTGTTAATACTAATCTGCAACCTAAATTGAATTGAATGTTCGTAACACAATTTAAATATTACAGTTTACTGATACGATTTAGTTCTGTCTTTACTTAGGAATTAAGAGTGTAAAATGATTATTCAATGATAAACTTAGTTTAGGCCTAGACATGTTTTACCTATCTGACGTCGAAATAATAAAATCGCCACATTTTGAATATTTTTGCCTACCACTGTCTAAAGGACTCGGTTTTTATAATTATTAAAATAAATCATTATCAGATTTGTATTGTGTGTAGTAGTAAATTAAAAATGTTTAACATAAAATATACTCCGCGATAAATCACTTTGCTCTTAAATCTTCGAACATAACGAGCACCCGTTTTCTCTTTGTAATATTATATTGAAGAAATGACAAACTGTTGTTGACCGATACTATGAAATGTAAAAAATACAAATATTATCAAAAAAGTAAACGTTTACATATATACAAACATAAAGTTACTACAGAACAACTCCGTGCTCCCGTGGGAAATACACGCGTCCTACTCATCCCAACTTATCTGATTTATCCAGAGATCATCGCTCGAGAAGGTTTAATCCACTTTGACAGTTCTGGAGTCATACTTGATCTATCTCTGTGTGATCAAGTCAACATTCTGTCATGTGTTTAGTTCTTGCAATGTTATTACTTCCCGAGATAGTAATTTATTTCAATTCAACAATCATTCTATCTTAAAACCAAATCAAATTTGTATGTGCACTTAAAATATACAGTTATTTTTATAGATGAACACCATCACTTTATGTCAATAGGACTAGAAATCTACATGGG
Organism: Philaenus spumarius; assembly: GCA_018207615.1. Lineage (NCBI taxonomy): Eukaryota > Metazoa > Arthropoda > Insecta > Hemiptera > Aphrophoridae > Philaenus > Philaenus spumarius. The sequence goes on along the minus strand of JAGFPH010001216.1, from coordinate 251,672 downwards.
TGTGGAACAAAAGATATATAGTTCCAAAACTAGAAAAATACCCTTTTGTTACTACGAACGATAAATTGACCAGTTCCGGAACAGGAAGTCCTTTCTGTACTTTAGAACCGTCTGGAACATTGTAGAACATTCTGAAACATTCTGGAACATTCTACAGCATTCTGTCTTTAATATTCTGGAATATTCCAGTTCATTCTGCGAATATTGTGGAAGATTCTATTCAGGAACAGTCTTGCCTGACTCGACATTCTATTCCCTGCTGCTTCACCGTCTTTCAACAAGAAGTCCTTCGACACCCATACCTCTGAACCCAACCCATGCTGTCAATATAGTATATTATAATAATAAATATAAACGTGGTCTGTCCGTGCGAGGCGCTATAACTACGCAACCCACCCAAGCCTCAAGGGATTTTATAAGGTAGGGTAGTCCTTCCATTAAGAAGGTTTCGATTTGGAACTACAGAATTAGGTTACGGATTTATAGTGGTACGGACCGACAAACCACGCTTATGTGTAATATATATATAATTGCTAAGACAATTTTCCCAAAGTTGAAACTTTGAATGCTTATAATTCGAAAACGAAGATATATGTTGAAAACTGCACAAGCCGTTTTTTTTAATTTCACATTGAAATGACGTGTCACATGACCACCATCCTATTTAAAAACATAAAGTTGCAAAAATTCCAGAACCACCAAAATATTGGATTTTTAAAACTATGCAGATTCGCATAGGTAATCTTCTTCCGCCAATTACGTCTCAGTTACGCCATATAAAGCCGTTTCCATACTTAAAAATCACCCTGTATAGCCATGTATTTAGTTAACTAAACAAACAAACAAAATTTTACATTACTGTTTAACGTTATTTTGAAAAAAAATCACATTGAATCAAAGCTCATGGATTTTAGGCAATGCTTAAATTTTTTTCTAAACTTTTTATAAAAGTAGCGTTTGAGTTAAATCGTAATAAACACGGTCTTCGGTAATTTGTAATATAAATGGCTTATCACACACACACGCCCACCCTCACACAAATTTAATTTTTCTCACTCATACGAATCGCAACATAAACAACAAAGCAGAAATTGTACAAATTATGATATCGTTAGTAATATCGTAAACGTTCAAGAAATAGTTCTCTTTAAATAAATAATATGTGAATAATATGAAGAAAGAGAACGTAGAAATAACTGATCGACTTTATAACATAGTTGGTTCGGAAATTAAGTAAGGAGTAAATTTTTAAAATATTTAAAAGTCTGGCTCTTGTCAACAGAAATTATAGAAGCTGATTTAGTACATGTCAATACAACAAGCCAACAAATAATGTGAACACCTCTGAGAGTATATGTAAGAAAATGTTCATGCGCGAATAGCCTACAAATTGTACGATGTAACCTTTTGCATGCTATTACATTAGTAAGACTAGAATATCGTTTGCACCTACCCGTTGTATAAATCAGTAGATAACAACAGTCGTCCCAAAGATTTCCTGTCTTTAAGTAATTGAATAATAAATTATTTTTAGTGCAGTTTATAAACAAATATTTTCAAAGGAAATAAATTACCATATTTGTAACTAACAAATTATAGTGCAGATGTTCATGAAACACTTTCCGCAAATTACAATAATTTATCTTGAAAGTTCGATGAAAGTTTCGTAAGACTGCGTGGATTGCAGATAGCTGTTTATAGCCCGTCTCAACTTAAGTTGAGGCAAGGAGGGTGGGTAATTAGGGTCGGTCTCAACCGTCATAAAACTGACCCTTATTAATGCCGCCTGAGTGAACCTGTAGGACACTCTAGTATAAAATTGCAATTCAGTATGTCTTAAGTGAAAATAAAAAAACGATATCATATTTCGTTTCGTGATATTTTCCAGATAATTTTGATACCAAATTTGATTACATTTGGCCAACTTTGAGCTGTACTAGCATTATAAACTTTCTTAGTTGAATCAACATTACTAATACGGTTTACAACAATAAAGCCACACAAATGCACTAGAGAAGTTCATATTTAAAAATGTAATAAATAATCATTATTTGACAAAAAATTCGATAATGTATCGTTATTTATCATAATACAAACAATTGTGTGTTTGTCCCATGTTAATCGGCCGACTTAAAGTATTGTAACTGTTTTTTTGTTCAATACAAGAAATTACAAAATAAAATTTTTATTATTAATGATAAAGCGGTATTAATTATATTGCATTAATTAACGCCACATAATAATACTAATAAATAGTAATAACACATTATAATTACCATATGTGATAGTTAAAACTTTCTCTCTTCGTTTCGGAGCTTATTTAATTATTAAATAGCTCCTTTTGCAGGCTTGAGACTGCCAGAGGCCGCATTAAATGTTTTGGTCTGCAATATCTCTTTTTGCAACTGAGTAAAAAAGTTTACTATTTTTTACTACTTATATCATACCTTTATGAAAACAATAAAACAGTTTTTGAAAATTTATTTAGCAATCAACATCCGCATATGACAGTACTTCAAAATGAAACCAAATTTTAAAATTTATTCCACGAATTATCAGAAAAAATTACTTATTTTGTAGCATTGCTCTTATGGGAATCAGATTCAATATGTCGGACAGGGAAGTCGGCCGATTAACATGGTTCAAAGACACAATTGTTTGTATTATGGTAAATAACGATAGAGTATCAAGTTTTTTTTGCTCAATTAATGATTATTTATTACATACTAGGGCAGACCAATGCGTGCTCCGCACGCCAACCCACAATGGAACCTTCTAAAAACATATGTTATGTTTTATTTATAATAAAGGTGTAGGATTAATAATAACCTCAAAACTAAGATGGTAAATAATGATAAATATTCAAATCAAATTATTTCTTATATTTGATAACAGCAGTTATAATAATTGTTAAAAGAACCAGCTAGGCTCAGGTCTACACTTTAAAACCCTAACCTAAAAGCTAGAAATACAAAAATAATTGCTTCAAATTTTGAAATCAGCTGTTAATTGGAGCAAACAGCTATATTATCTGTTTTTTTTATTCAATTGGTTGCTATGGTAATAAATGTAAATACATGTGTTGGTTTATTATTCTAGGCCTAACCTAAGAATTTTTCCGACTAAATTTGCAAATATTGAAATAAAAAAAGGTTTTTATCGAAATGAATTATAGCCTATGTTACTCAGGGAGTGTAGCTTTTTATTAGTAAAACTATTTTTTCAATCGGTTTAGTAATGCCAGTGATTACCCCCTGCATAAAAACAAAAAAACAAACTTTACCTCTTTATAATATTAGTATAGATTTAATATGAACTTTTCTAGTACATTTTTGTGGCTTTATTGTTGTAAACCATATTAGTAATGTTAATTCAACTAAGAAAGTTTATAATGCTAGTACAGCTCAAAGTTGCCCAAATGTAATCAAATTTGGTATCAAAATTATCTGGAAAATATCATGAAACAAAATATGATATCGTTTTTTCATTTTGACTTAAGACATACTGAATTGCAATTTTATACTAGAGTGTCCTACAGGTTCACTCAGGCGGCAATTATAAGGGTCAGTTTTATGACGGTTGAGACCGACGCTAATTACCCACCCTCCTTGCCTCAACTTAAGTTGAGACGGGCTATAGAACTATTTTGTTCTGGTATGTAATCTTAATTTATAGTTGTGTACATTTTTTTTTAAAGTGGTGGAAACATAAAATATAAAAAGTATTTTATTTTGGGTAGTGAAGTTCGATCAGGAAATGCCTACAGAAATAGTTTGAATAAATTATTTATAATTTTGTAAATTTTTAATTATTTAACGTATAGTGAAATATTATTTTTAGTTTCATTAGTTAGTAGGCTATTATTTCTGGCATACTTTGTAAAAATACCGCAAATAAACAAATAAAAAACAATAAAAAAAAACAAAGACGGTGGACCAAATGAACGTCTTTTCAAGCTTGAAGTTCCTGAATGCATATAAAAGTACCTGAAATAAGACAAAATAGAAAATGGTGATTTTAGGAAAAACAATAATTGCTTACTCCGTCATGTAAAAATACACGCAGTTCTTTTACTTAACAAGAAAGCAATTAAACTCTATTCCGACAACAACATCCGCCATTTTGTAAAGTCGTAAATCACTTTCTCTCCCCGAATACCGAAGTTTGTTCTTGGAATGTGTAACTGAGATTAAGCAGACCTTTGCTCGGTCCGTACATTGTGTGTCTGAAACAGTGCCAAGTGAAGTACGAATAATGTATTTAGTTTTGTTCAAATTTTTCAATACAAAAACAATGTTTAAAATATTTCCTGCAAAACTTTCTACTTCATTATTCTACGGAATATGAAGTAATGATGGCAAACGTGTTAACATTGTGTCTTAACATTATTTAAAATGTACAGATCTGTAAAAGCAATATGTTAAGTAGTAGTACTAAGTGATACTTTACAACTGCTTTGAGCATTTTAAATTAGTCTTACAAAACAGACGTCTCTAATGAAGTACTCCTTGTGTCAGGACTTAATTAAGTGGAAATAGAAACATAACTTTACATTTATAACATTCGCCAAGAGACTTGTTTATTCTGGTTTTAAAAAGATATAATCTTACTCTACCAAAACTACCACGCATATTTGTATGTACATATTTTATCGAATGAAGCAATAAATGTACTCTTAAATACTTTTTTTTGTATGCATTTACTAACGAATTTGTTACGACAGTAGATGATAGTATTATTTCTACAATGCTGTAGAAGTTACATACTGTATAGAGCGAAAATGATGAATCCAATGAAGTGTTATTTTGTTGTTTAAACATCTTGTGTACATCTTTCACACAAAGTCTGAATTCTATAATAAATCATTTAGTAACAAGAGGGTTACGAAGTCGCGGATATTGTGATTGGTGTTAGTTTAAAAATAGGTTGTGTTGGTCGGAAAATTACTATATGGGGAGGAGCTTAATACGCTAAAGGCGTGGTCTTCTTTGTGCGTAGTAGGTATCAAAGTGTGATCACTTGCAGGGCTATAGAATACATTCTATCACTGTATTCTATAGCCCTGGATTACTTGTAGCTTTACTACTTAGGAAGGCGTTAAGAAAGTAGGAAGGCCTAGTCACTTTGTAGTTATTGTCCTTTATGAAGCGTGGTCACTTAACTCTTTAGAAGGAGATAGGGATGTTATTCTGCACATTTTGTTTTTTACACGACCTTACAGCTCGCTTGGTTCCCCCAAAATCGATCAAAACGTAAAACACCATAAAAATACAGGGCTATGTTTTCTATAGCCCTGATAAAAATACCCGGTTCGAAGACAAGTGTGAGGCCATTACGCAAACTCGTGAGGCCATTAGGCGTAAACAAATTCTACTAATATATTTCGTACACACAAACAGCTGTTCAACGCCTTCGTGAGTAGACCTATTTCCCAAATTGTTGGTTGAAATCCTAAAACAGGCATATAAACTTAATTTTGGAAATTTGCTCAACTCACGTCAGCGGTCCAGCTGCGTGGTCGAATTATTTATTGTTTAAATAATATGTTTTGTTGACAAGGCTTGTTTAAAAATAAATAATGCAACGTTATTTTTTTTAGAGAATTTTCATAGGAAAAATGAGTTATTGCAGTGGCCCTTATGGTAAGACCCAAGGTCGGGAGTAGCAAATGAGCACGGATCATGGTCCCGAGAACACGTTTTGAGGTGTCATTAAAAATCATATACATATATGTATATATGTGTTCGCACTCTAGCGGCCGCATTTTAAGTCCGATTTGGTTCAAATTTGATACACATGTTGGATGTCTACGTCGCTCGGAATAGTTCGTTAGCCAACAAAATCCAACAATCGGAAGCACGTTTTTTGACCGGAAGTAACTATTTTTTTTAGATTTTCCTACGAGAATGAATTTGGTTTTGAGTTTTTTCTACAAATATAAATAGGATGTTATTCTGCACATTTTGTTTCTTTTTTACGCGACGTTATAGCTCGCTTGGTTCCCCTAAAATCGATCAAAACGTAAAATACCATAGAAGTACCCGGTTCAAAGCTATGTGGTGGATTCTACCGTGGGGTTGGCATGCGAAGCACGCAATGCAAGGTGTATTGAAGATACTCCCAATATGCGGAATGGATGTGTTCAATATTAATTTCCTGTAAAATAATGCTTGACAAGCGAGTAAAATATAACATGCAATGTAACTGTCTTACTTTTGCATTCAGTTTAGTATTTTACATAACTTTATTTTATTTTTTAAATTTTAAGCATGAAAATTAAGGGTTAATAATGCGTGGTCAAATGATATGGTAATGATAATGAATTTAAAGTTGTACACAATAGGAAACTTCACGAGCACACTATGAACTTAGCAGTAATTGGTAGGCTATAGGCTTGAATCCATTTTACATAAAGCTTAGCCATTTTTCCATAAATTATTTTTGATGGAGAATGTATTTGTCCTTCTGTGCAGTAAAAGTGTTTTTAGTGCAGAAATTAAATTCTTTGGTAGGCCCTACAATTTAACAATTTCTTCAGTCTCAACGAACTCTAAACTTAATCGTTTAGACTTTTAACACAAGTACATTTGTAATAAATTCGTTGAAAAATTAAATAAATTAAAGTATTTAATATAAAATATAGTATTTAAAATATTATTTAATTAAAATATTTAAGTAGACTATGTGTAAATAAATTGAACAGTGTGTAATTTTCTCAAAGTCTAAACATGGATGGAAATAGTAAAAGAGAAGAGGACTTGTTTGCAATTGGAGATAGGCCCATTAGTAAACTATTCCATGAATACTCAAAACACAACTTTACATTTCTTTAGTTTATATGCAAATTAAAAATTTTACCTTTGGAAATGAACTAACACTACTTAATTCTTTTCTTATTTTATTGTAAAACAGAAATTGCAAACACTTTAACGTGCCTCAAAACAACCAATATTCTATAAAATTCTTCCCAAGCTTTGATGTTGGTCAGTTTGTCATTAAAACTATCTAATAAAATAATGCTTCTATTGATAGTATTTTATAGCAACAAAGTTTTAGCTTTTTTATACCACTTTACTTGTCAATTCACAACAATAAACATATAAGTTGGCAGACTTTCCTTGTAAACTATTATTAAAAGAGTAGTCAGCTATTTTGTGAAACATTATATTATCATAACATATTTATTAATACTTTTAACTTGCAAATTAATTGGTAAATTATTAGTGTTTCAGTTTCTGGAATAGGGTTCAGAAGACGAAGAGGACACCAACAAAATAGGGGAAATTCAGGTCCTCACAAGAAATTCAGTACTCTAGCAAGGAGTTTCCAACGCAGGAATCCATCCAAAACAATCTAATCTAGAAAAGTAAGTTTTTATTTAAAAGCGAGCAGCAACTTGTCAGAAGCATCGCAGCGTAGAACAAACATATTGACTTTGCATTCAGTGATGGGATTTTAATCCTTTGCCGCGAGTAAACTTAATGCAAACATTATTTTAGCTTTAGAACTGAACTTGACTTAATGAGTAAATTGCTCTTCACCTTGGACATTTTGTTTTGCCAACTAACAGTGGTTAAAGTACATCGGTGTTCTCTGTGTAAGTGACTCAGATTTCCAGTTGACTTACAATATTTATACATTAACTGTCGTACAATAATCAAGCTGCTCGGGAATTAATTTCCAGGAACTCATTTTACTTGAAAAAATGATAAGTAATATTTTGTGTATAGTTCATTAATCTCCCGCCTTCTTTTTTGTGTACGTTGGCAACGCATAAATCTCCTTCCAATCTAAATATTGAATGTATGTTTTAAAGAACCACAATAATTTATTTGTATTATTAATAAATTGGTTCACCTCTAAAAAAAATCCTAAAATGGCGGATACACATCGCTAATTTCACCAGAGTGCTTTGTTATTTAGTTTATCATTAAAAGTTTCATTTCAATCCAACGAATAGTTTTGTAAATAAATCTGTACAAAAAAAGCAATTTAATTATCATAGTACAACCCATCCTAATAAATAAATATAAATATTATCTTTACTTTCCTAATATGAAAAAAAATAATTTAGAACGAAACTACTGAGATTATAATTTTCCCTGAAAAATTAGCAATTTTTGTATTTTCATAGATCTCAAATACTTTAATTAATAGAAAAATAACAACTACAGGAAAGTACATCCGTACCTTACCTCAAATGGTGGAGGAATGTGATTTATATACATTCATTTATTCAGTGTTTCTTATAAATTAATACTAGTCATGCAAATAATCAGTTGTCAATAATAAACTCCAATTTAAACATTTAACAGCTGATTACTTTCATCTAATACCTAAACAAAATTAAATTAACACAATATGAATAAAGTAAATACACCCACCGTATTTAGAAGCAAAGTGAAATGTGTCAGCTTGGAAACATATGTACTCACGGTACTCATATTTAAAATAAATAATAGATAAATTATTATCTCTTCATAGCGTTTATGTCAGGATGGTATTGAAGATGGTATTTATAAACAAAGTGGCTGTGGTCAAATCTTCAACGGTCTCTTCTCGTATTGAAAAGTTCTGCATTTTACCAAAATCTAGGCTGACTTTTTATCAAAAAACCTATGTACCATGTACCAAAGTCTTTTTTAAATTTCATACCATTAGATAGAAGAAAAATTCATGGAACCAAACGATTTTCGAGAAGAATTGAAAATTGGTTGTTACAGAGTGATAATGTTGAGGACATCTTCGATTGCTTAATATAATCTATTGAACTAAAGGAAGAAGGCAGTGTTATTTATATAATGGGGAGGAGGATTGCTCTGGGTAGAACTGAGTTATAAACAGTTAAATCACTTTTTAAGTTACGAGGATAGGTTAGGACAGTCTCTTGCTCTTATTTTTGTTGCACTTTGTTGAAGGTAAACCCACAAATTAGCTTTGCCAACGTGGTTACCTAATTTCCTGTTTCTTTTTTTATTTTTTTTTCAGTTGACATTTCATATAAAGTATTGTATATGTTATATATTTAATTAAACTGTATTGAACAATTAAATCTCTTATGTATAGTAGGATAAATGTAGATATTATTTTATGTAAATAATTTTATATAAGTGTTTATATGTGTATATTTGTATAGCCGATTGTATCCTTAAAGGAGAAACAAAATTCATTCATTAAAAAAAAATCATAATACTAAACCAAACACAATTTATGCCTCTCCTACGACTTTATTTACGGAAAATATCGTGTAAACTGCATTTTTTTTCGAATAATTAAATTAAATTCCTCCTCTCGCAAGATTGGCAAGAAGAGAACAAATTTGGTACAGCCTCTAGTTGTTTAAAAACGTGTTTTTTTTTTTACAAAAATTAAAAGATAACTAATAACCGGGTTTTCTGGTATATTTCAAAACCCTATCCTATCATTTTAACGCGACCGTTAAAATTTACTCGTAATTGAAAGTACTTTTACTGTTTTCAAATGCTAGACTGAAAATCATATTTTTCGTCTTGTTTATAAGCTGATCTTTAATAAAAAATGATAGTTTAGCATTTTTGGCACCTACGAACTATAATTTAGATGTTCCTGAACCATTTCCTGCAAATTATAACAGATTATCTTCAAAGGGTTCAAAGTCCGATGAAAAATAAGTAATATTGATAAGGACTGTATGGGACCATTTCGTCCTAGTATTGAAAACGAACACCCTTAAAGGTGTTAAAAATCAATAACGACCTAAGCCTTATTTTCCTATTTGAATAACATATTAATATAAAATAAATATAATTTTAAAATCACGTATTAGGCGTACAAAGAATCAACTGCCGGGAGAAATCCACAATTCAAACATGTATTAATGACATGACACCTTTTTTGTAGCCCTTTTTATTCCCTATCGGATGGTCTCACAATCAAAACAATCGGGTGATACCAACACAGTAAACACAACAATATTGTATAGATAAAATAAAACTTGAACACAAAATCTCACAATAAATACGTTTACTAACCTCAAACGCGTTTCAACGACAATGTCGCCATCCTCAG
>JAGFPH010001216.1:213572-227783 GCA_018207615.1 Philaenus spumarius | reverse complement strand
AAAAAAAAACGCAAAGAATTAAAAAGTCATAAAATTATGTATATACTGTACAATCAGAAAACGTAATGCAAAATAAGGGGTTCCATTAGAAAATTTAAAGTTGGCCGCCATGTTGAAACACTTGCTGATGAGATTAATGTTATAACTACGAAGTTATAGAAAATAGACATTCATTTTTATATGAGATGTTGAAAATAACTATTCGTTTGTTTCGAGACTTTTTATGCATTGTGTATATACTGTACTTCCATTGGTTGAAGACTATCACACCAACTGCATGTATTTTCCCATCTTGAAACATTTTTCATGCAATTTTCGAAAATGAAAACCCTCTATCCAGGGAATATAATAGCTATAATAGCAAACAGCTCTATTATTACACGTGAGTTTTTACATACTTTAAAAAGAAAAAAAACAGTGATATCTGTTTGACGTAAAAACAATACAAACTATACTAAATATTTTACGGCAATTAAATATGTTTCTACTTGGTGCAGTAATCAGCTGTTTCTTCTAATATTTTCCATAACAGCTGACTTCATACTTTGAAACAATTAGTTGTACTTGTAACGTTCAGGTTAGGTTTTTGTAAACAACGGCCTCTGTTGGACTTGAAAACAACACACTCAATATTTTATTGCAATGAGATCGCCATGATACAATATTTTTGGCGTTTGTACAGTAATCAGCTGTTTGCTCTAATATTCCCATTAACAGCTGATGTCAAAATCGAACAATATTTGTATTTTTAATTTTTAGGTTAGGGTTTTTGTTTAAATGTAGACCTGAGCCTTGCTGGTTCTTGTTATAACTGTTGTTATAAAATATTCGTAATATTTTAATTTGGACATTTAACATTATTTATCATCCTAGCTTGAGGTTTTTATTATTCCTACACCTTTATTATGAAGAAAACATACCATATTTATAGAAGGTTCCAACAGGTTTGGCGTGCGCAGCACGCATGGGCCTCCGCTAGTGATATATAAAATAACTAAACGAAGTAGTTGTTATAAATGATTTCAAAATGTAGTTTTAAACTTCCGAGAGTAATTTTAAAGATATCCATAGACTTTCATACTTATCTTTCTTGTTTTGTTTATTTTATATACAAATATTAAAAATATTTGAAATTTAACACAATGGTGGAAATAATTGACTTTTGTATATAATATGTTCTTATTTATTTATGTTTAAGTTTCCAGTAAATACAGAAAAAGGAACTTATCACATATTTTTTATTTCAGTTATACCTACCTGAATTCGTACATCCTTCCTATCTCTTGATTTTTACTTTCTCACTATACTATAGTATAGAGAAAGTATAGTGATCGAAAAAAAAAATCGAAGTTGAGAGTTTTGTGGAAATATCCGTTTTGGGACACCCTGAGTAAAAAAAAAAAAAATGTTTTTTACAGAATGTCTGTCTGTATTTCTGTATATCTGTATGTATACAAAGCTAGAACGAAAACTATTCGATCGATTTCGAACAAATTTGCACCAAACATGTCAATTAGGCCTATATAGATGCACGAAAAAACGGCTCTAACGATTTTTATCAAATTTAGCTTATTTGTAGGCCTTAAAGTAGCCTACCATATGCAGAAAACCGTATCTTTCTAAAAATTCTTGTTTAGCTAATAATAATAATAATAAATGATTTTTGGGGGTTTTTTGGCCAAAAAGAGGGTTGTTTTTCAAAATTTTTCAAAACCTTTTTTTGTGCATTTACACAGGCCTAATAGACGTGTTTCGTGCAAATTTGTTCGAAATCGATAGAATAGTTTTCTCTCTAGCTAATAATAATAATATTTATTAGTTAATCTCCTACATTAATATCACCTCTCCTACCCCACCTACAAAATTATGAAGTCACAATGAATCTGTTTAATAATTTAAATATGTTTCTGAGAAAATATGTGTCAGTTTCTGGCACCGTTTATTTAAATTATTTTTTTCATAACCATTTACGATCTCACAGCTGTTGTGTTTAATAACAGCTGTTTATGCGATATTTATGGATGTATCCCATTCACACCAATAAATTTATATAGGGAAATATATAAAAGACAAATGAATGTTTTAAATATATATGTTTTAAATGAAAAAGGTATTGATACGGAAATTGTCTTAAGGCAACTGGAATTGTATTTATAACCCAATATGTTTTATTTGACAAATTCGATCAAATAGTTTTTGACTAGTTTTGTTTCAAAATTTGACTATGAATAAGTCTGCATAAAGTGTAAGAGCCTCAATGCAATATTTAAGTAATATTATCTTCTAAAGGTATTGCTTGAATTACTAAACTAATATACAAGGACTATATTATACTTGCTTGTTAAACAAAGCTACCATAGCATCAGCTGGATATGTGCTTAGGTTTATTTGTCCTGTTACAACATTATACAGGAAACTCTATGTAATAATGCAAACACTCTTGTTTATAAACGTGCATTGTGCAACGTGATAAATTTAGTAATTATACTAAACAAGAAAGACCCATACATTCGCTACACTTTACATGACTTTCTTAATAATGTTTTTACGCTTATAGAATAGATAAATAGAAATACTAACGTAATACATTCAGGCTATATACCCACTGATTTTAATAATTAGTACCTAATTTATGAAGTGATCTTTTAAAATAAAACAAATTGTATTAATATTTTAAAATAAGTGGTATTAGGAACTGGCATAAGATAATACAATATAATATTATAATAATATATATATATATATATGTAATATAATTAAGATATTATAATAATATCTTATAATATCTTAAATATCTTGTAAGAAATAAATGTACAAAATTTCAGCTTTCTAGCTTTAAGGAAAGTTATTATATTTCCACCCCTTCGCAACACATGTCAAAATGTAAAACTGGTTAACTTTTTTATATGTGTGTTTTTAAAGAAATAAATGTAGAAAAAATCAGTTTTATAGCTGTAAGGAAAGTAAACAAATAATATGTATTGTTTTAGGGGATGTTTCAACCCTTTAAGGCCACATATTTAAAAAAATCCTTTCTTAATGCGCCTCTAGTGCCTGTGAGCCATATGTGTACCAAATTTCACATTCCTAGGAGGTATGGTTTTCGAGATGCAGTGAGTGAGTGGGTTTTCGATTTTATATATATATAGATAAGGTCTATAAATTAGGCCATTATTGCCTCCTTTGATGAAAAAGTCAGCATGATTGAACAAATTCAGCATCTGTAATATTTTCTCTGATTAATCACACAGTTCGTGACGTCAAGATCACATGGTAATATCTAAAGGACAAGAATAGGCTACCATAGCAACCAGTTTTTATGTGAAGAGGGTGAGTTAAGTTTTTGTCTGAAGAGGGTAAGTTAAGTTGATCGCTCGTGAAACTTATGATTTTGGTGTCTTGTGTGTCTACTTCTCTACGGTTCTCTATAGTTTCTATCAGTTCTACTATTCTGGTCCTGTGTTTCTTGTTGTTTTGTAGATTAGGTTATAACATATTAATTATAATTATAGCATTATTATTATTATTCTTTTTCATTAGTGTTAAAATTTATGTACATTAAATTAATACCTCATGATTTGATTTTTGACAATATTTAGTTTTATTCAATATTAAAATTTGACTAGCTGACCCGTGCGAATATTTCGCAAGTTAGAAGTAGGCCTACACTTACACCCGATTTAACACGTTGATTTAATTCAGTTAATTGCGCTTATTTATTAACGTTGGTTTATAAATAACAGTTTCCATATAGAATCTTAGAATGTAAAAGCAACCTAACAGATGTCATGCTAGTTAAACAGATTGTTAATAGATGGCGCCTTTCATTAGGAACCATATGAAGTATAATATACAAGTTTTTTAATCAATTTTTGTAACGAAAACATGAGTTTTAAGCTGTTTGTCTATTTTTTGTCAATACCGGGAACATAAGCTTTAAAATAATGTTTGAATAATTAATTTTGATGAAGAATTAAAACAGATATAACTTAGCGACAAAAACACCTTTTAGAAATAATATTATATAAAGGATAGGTAAGTCGTTCCATGTAGGCTACTTTATTTAATTTTTTACAATAAATGATATGATTCAATGTAAATAAATGCAAATATCTTCAGAACAGGGCGGTTTTCATCATTGACTTTGGCTTAAAATTCTGCATTAAAATGATGTATCACATGACCACTTTCCTATTTAAAAAAAGGTTACATTCAAGATGGCGGACTACATTTTTGACATGTTAATAAAACAGTATTTTTACATAGAGTAGGCCTAGGTCTACGTTCCTCAATCACATCTACTTTAAAATTTTCCTTATGTACGAAATATTAAGCCTTTCTCAGACTTTTCACCCACCCTGAATGTTTTTCAGAGCCTGGGAATAAAAGGACCCAATTTAATATCTCCAACTATTATGAAGATAACTAAAAAAGTTTAAAACTTAATTTTAGAGATTGACAAATGTGCAAATCGGTATTTCGAGTTTTTTCTAAGCACAAACTTTTATTTTCACAATATAGCTGCCGTACCCGGCTTCTCTTTTGCTAAACATGATCAATTCTTTCCAAGTTGTTCAAACAAATTAATTATAAATGTTTACTGGAGCCGTGATATGATTAAACAAAAATATGATAATACTGTGTTCGTGTCGTAAGTGTAATTAAGGCAATAGTTGTTGGTACAATAAATGCCTTTGGAATCAATAAAACTCGGAAAATCCAATGTAAATAGGATTTGACAGCCTTAAATTTAGTCTACCGAAAAACAGGATTATCAAAATAACGCTGTTCCCTTTCGTGTGACCGGCCTCTTCACAAAGAGTAACGCAATACATGTGCCATCTGCCTACTACAGGTATATAATCGTTTCTATGTAATTAAGGTAAATGACATTCACTGTGTAAAGCAACGTGCATGGCAAATTACACAAAAGCGAGCTTATATTTTTTCAAACTGCAGCGCTTATATCTCTGTAAGTAACTCGATTAAGCTAAGCGGATAACTTCCGGTAATGGACGCAGTCAGAGCGGAAGTTAACGAAGCATGGAATGTACATAGTAAGTCATTAATCAAGGCAGCTTTGGTAGACAACCATCTGCGCGATATAACATATGCATTTAGTAATTAATAAAACAAAATTGTAATAATGGTTGTTAAGGAATAGCTCTGCTGTCTAATATCGTGTTTGTAATTATAGTTCCTGACTTTCAACGATAAAAAGTTTAGAAAATATATTCAATAATCTTTGAACTCTCGATTTATTCGAGTAAACAATTAATTATGTTTGATTAATTACTATTTAACAAAACAATTTGAATAAATCAATTGTATATGAGGTAGTTTACCAGGAAATCAATAGAAAGTTGGAACTTTTGTGAAAATCCATTTTTCACTAATAGTCCATTAACGGAAATACCACAACTAAAATTTTGAACTTTGTGTTTGATAGTTAGGCGTCGATAAAGTCGATGTTTCTCAAAGCTCATGACAGATCATAGTACACGGCAGACATTGGTGTTTTTAGTGTTCTAACGCTAAGATGTTAACGGTAATTGTAAGAGAGTTGTAATAGATATATGTCCAGGTGATTTTTGTAGATAGTTTTTAAAATATGAAAACTTCTATAGGCGCACCGCGTTCAGAACATTTTAAGGGCGGTGAATTGGATTTTACCGTCACGCTCTATTCCGTCACGTTCTGTATACAGAGTGATCAATTCAAGGAGGCCACCATTTTGAACTCAGAAAGTATTCATTTTACAGGAAACTTTAAATGGAGAACCTTTCCTTGTTTTTTGAGAAATAAAAAAATATGTAGTTAAAATATTTTTAAATGGCTGCCATTTTTCATGAAATTTCTTATACAAACCCCTATTGTTTATATCGGATTTGGGTTTTACATGCAATTTTAAGATTTTTTTTTATAATTGGCGTTTTTTTTATAAACTTAACCGTTTAGCCGCTAGGAGCGCTGAAAGTTTCGGAAACTCTTATTTCAAGAATTTATTAAAGAGACATGTTTTACCATTTGTAAACAATAAAATTTAAATCAAAGTGCAATATTTTTTACAATTTACTGTTAAAAAAGCTGTTTAAATTTCACAAGTACTTAATTTTATACAAAAAACGAACCCATATGGCTCACTAGCAGTTTATTGAAAATCTAACTTGGTGATCACACTCTTTTACAACCATAAGGTTTTCTGTTGACCAGTAATGGTTGTTTTTACGGTTAAACATGCAATTATTCGAAAAATTTGTCTCATCCAGCGTTATTAGACCAAATAACGCTGCACATGATAATAACACAATCATGCGTTACTGTTGTTATACTGTAGTGAGCTGTACTTGCACTTGCACAATACACAGTGGTTGCTTTAGTGATTGTTTAAAAATAATGTAAGACTCTACTTTACCTTGTAGAAAACGCCCGAGTGTACAGTATGATTTCAATAAAAAGGTCTGACTAAAGCCGCAAAATCGTTGAAACATGAATTCGTATTAACGTGTTTCGGATTCTATTTATAAATTAATAATCTCGGAAACTAGTTTAAGTTATAAAGAAGGCTTTATATTTTTTACGTGTTAGCTTAAAATATGGAAATTATTGCTAAAAATTCCCAAAAAGTGAATTAAAAATAATCAATTTTTACTCAGTTAAACTGTTGATTAAAAGGAGTTGCCGTCGATTTCTTTCAATTATGAGATACAAGACAAAAGCTCACAGCCTTTGAGAACAATTTAAGGGTCGGCTGTAGTAAAACAGAAAGCAACCTGCGACTCCAGCGTAGGGGCGGTAGGTTACGCGGACATTGCTCAGCCTAAATCCATTTAAGGGTCGGCTCTAGCTGTCGGCCATGTTGGTTGACACTCCATAAGACCAATGTTAAATTAAAATCCAAATTTTTCCTTTATTTTTGATCTGATAGTTATGAACGATATGTCATTTTAAAGTTATGGCCAATACGCATGCAAATGGCTTTTCCAAAATTAAGAAAAACATTTTGTTTAATATTTATTAACAATTTAAAAAATTGATTTTTAATATTTTTTTATGTTTTCACTATTAATTATAGCGAAAAAGTACCAAGCCATTTGCATGAAGAATTTCGTCCCCAAGAGTTTGGTATTTTTTTTAAAACGCTATTTGAACAATTGCGGGTTTTAAATGGATTTAGGCTCAGCAATGTCCGTGTAACCTACCGCCACTATAGGGTGACTTTAAATATTTTTTTACGTTGTAACTATTAATTATAGCGAAAAATTACCAAGCCATTCGGATGAAGAATTTTGTCCCCAAGAGTTTGGTATTTGTTAAAAAACGCTATTTGAACAATTGCGGGTTTTAAATGGATTTAGGATGAGCAATGTCCGCGTAACCTACCGCCGCTACGCTGGAGCCGCAGGTTGCTTTCTGTTTTACTAGAGCCGACCCTTAAAACCCGCAATTGTTCAAATAGCGTTTTTTTTTTTAAATAGGAAACTCTTGGAGACAAAATTCTTCATCCGAATGGCTTGGTAATTTTTCGCTATAATTAATAGTTACAACGTACAAAAAATATTTAAAGTCACCCTATAGTGGCGGTAGGTTACAAGGACATTGCTCAGCCTAAAACCATTTACAACCCGCAATTGTTCAAATAGCGTTTTAAAAAAATACCAAACTCTTGGGGACAAAATTCTTCATGCGAATGGCTTGGTAGTTTTTCGCTATAATTAATAGTGACAACATAAAACAATATTAAAAATCAATGTTTTTAATTGTTAATAAATATTAAACAAAATGTTTTTCTTAGTTTTGGAAAAGCCATTTCATGCATATTGGATTTGAATTTAACATTGGTGTTGTGGAGTGCCAGCCAATATGGCCGACAGCTAGAGCCGACCCTTATAAGATGTTTAACAACTTTTTAGGGTGAAAAATGAAGTCTGAAACACGTTAGTACGAATTGCATATTTTTGCTGTTTTACGCATGGTATAGAAGACCCCATGGCCTTAGAGGAAGCTACATACCAAATTTCGTTCCAATCAGTTCAGTAGTTTTTGAGAAATCGTGATCAGTGAGTCAGTGGATTTGGCTTTTATATATGTGTAGATTAATAATAGTAAGGAAATTGAGTCCAATGTACATAATTAATTTATTTGTGACATTTTACGATTGTATTTCCCATCGCATGGACAATAATGACTTCTTGTTTGTACTTAAGAAATATAAGTCAACGAATTTATTGCTTTTATTTATTTTGTATCATACTGGAAGACACATTTGTACAAAATCCTAGCTATTCATGACAATCTTCAACCAAAGCACATTGGCTAAATATTTAAACCTTTCGTCAAAAGCCATTACCTCTTTTACTCGAGTGGAGCTAGTATTAAATTAACTAAATTTTGTTTAATTATTTAAAGCACTTTATACATCGCACATTTAGATGGTTTTGCACTAAAGATGTTTGATTAATGACTTATGCACACACTTTGCTTCGTCAACTTCCACGCTAATAAACAATGCAGTTTAGTTTCATATGTAAGCTCACTTTAATAAAATTTGTAATTCAGTTTGCTTTCAATTCGCTATACAAGATGAAAACGCTGTATGTAAACTAACGTAACTCAACCGACCTCACACAGGCCTACCAAGAATAAAACGTAATGTATTATTAGACTTGAGAAATCTGACCTTATGCTATTTTATTTAAGACTTTTGTTAGTAAGGCTATAATATCGCTTGTACACACTTTACTTGGGGATTTTCAAATGGCGGTCTTACTTTGTTTTTATTTTAGAAATATGCTTACATAATTAACGTCGACTTTGATATTTATATTTATTTTTTATTTCCTTGAAATACATACAAACATAGAGAAATAAAAAATAAGAGCATAATTTTACAAAAAATTATAAAATAAAATAACAAACTATAATACAAAATAAAATATAACTTTTAAAATACAACAAAAAATAACTACTATAGGAGCAATACGATTTTTTAAACCTCTGTGGAAAGATAGTTCTGAGGTTAGGAGTAAATTGTCATGTATTTATAATTAGAGTGTAACAAACGGTTAAAGAAAAAGTTTAATTTACAAACAAATAAAAAACATACTAAGGGCAGAACATTCAAATATCGGAAAAAAATATGCGGAAAGGCAAATCGATAAAAGAGAATCCAAAAAACATATTAAACTAATAAAAAGGTTTACCATATTTACGTTATCTATGCTAATGTTATAAAGAGGTAAAATTTGGTTGTTTGTTTGTATGTTGCGGGTAATCTCTGGAACTACTGAACCGATTGAAAAAAAAATGTTTTTACTACTAAAAATGTACACTGTCCCTGAATAACATAGGCTACAATTCATTTTGATAAAAATATTTTTTATTTCGATATTTGTAAATTTAGGAAAAATCTTAGGTTAGTCCTAGACTGATGTAACAACACATTTATTACCATAGCAACCAATTGATTAAAATAACAGATAAAACAGCTGTTTTCTCCGATATTCTGTTTTAGTCGCTACGACCCAGACATAGAACTCACCCTACATTCTAAAGGATTAATATCTTAACCACTCGGGTTACCACGACACCGCAACATCCAACATCTAAACCCGTAATATCCTCTCTTGGGCTTCCCATTTTCTTTAGCTACTGTTCTAATCACTGTGCTTACAGGAAATTACGTAAACGTTTATCAAACATTGTAGAAGGTGTTTTCATAACCCCGTTCGACTATTAACAAACAAAGGTTACTTATATAACAAGGACGTTGTACTTAGGAAGGATTTTAGTTAAAAGTTGAAATTACTCTTGGAAGTATAACACAAGATGATAAAAAAATTATTACTGTATTTGTAGAAAAAATACTAGAAGATACGTTTTGTGATAAGGATTACCATCCGGGTTACATAGTATGAGTTACATTATCTAGTTTCGGTGGATTCGCTATTTAAACCGTTAAAGATAAATCAAAACAATAAGCGGAAAAAGGTTATGCAAAAAAATATCTTGGAACAAACATATGTTTTTTTTATTACAACATCAAATCTCAGGAATTATTAATTACATTTTCCCTGGTAATAGACAAATACTAAAGAAGCAGTTTTCCAAAAGTTGAATTATACATTTCGTTTTCCCTCCAACTTGTTACAGAGTCCATCGTTTAACTGTAATTTAGTTGGAATAATAGTTTCTAGCCCACTAACGACCAGAACCCTAAATATCGCCAACAAATAACAAATCTAACAGTATCATCTTCGAAACTCATCACGCGCAATAAACAATAAATTTAAATTATAAATTATTATAAAATTCAGTAAAATCTTTGAGATTGCTACTGCCACTAAAACAAGGTTACTTATACCACCGCCAAAAACACCAATATCAAACTTTAAGGCGCAGGAAACTATTACACTGTTCCCAAAATAGATGAATGCGTAAGCCTTATGAATAAAGATATTATTTCACTGACTGTTTGGTCAGCTCGTCATGGTCTCAAGATTGACGAAGGGAAAACGCAGGCAATTATAATCGGCTACCCACGTTTATTAAAGAATATTGATTTTCGATCAGTGCCTAATATAAAGGTTAATAATATTAACTTAGAATTTAAGGATGAAGTCAAAAATCTTGGTATTTTATTCAATAGAACGCTTACTTTGTCAAACCATGTGGACAATGTCTGCAACAAGGTCTTTTCCTCGCTAAGACAGTTGATACGCCACAAAATGTTGATTCCCACTAAGGTGAGAGCTCTGCTTGTCGAGTCACTCCTTTTTCATATATTTGATTATGGTTGTGTCGTTTATAGTGAAGGCAGAAAAAGCATTAAGGCTCCAGCGGGCACAAAATGCATGTATCCGATTTATTTTCCCCATATGTTTTGGTCAACATGTTACTCCTTTTTATAACCAATTGAAATGGCTCAAGCTTTGTTATCGAAGAGATCTTGCTTTGTTGACTGTATTATATAAGTATTTTAAAACTAATTCTCCGTGTTATTTTTCTACATTTTTTAATTTTATGTCTGATATACATAGTGTCAATACACGTTCGGCTTCTACAATTCTCCAAATTCCCCTCCACCGTACATCCATCTTCAACAAATCCTTTGCAGTTTCAGGTTGCAGATTGTGGAATTCAGTTGTTGCCCGGGTAGGGGCAGGGCTCTATAACAAGGGCTATACCATTTTGATCATTTACAGTGACCCAGTATCGATCGCCTATGACGTCACCATGCTGATACACACTAGCTGGTAATATTGCAGTAATGTACGCGCAGTCGTTTACTCGCTGTTGTAACTCGATGGAAAGGCTTCAGTAAAATAAATTGTATATATTCTTAATCTACATAAACTACGGATTCTAACAGTATAAAAAACTTGTATTTTAACAGGTATTTCGAATTTTAATAATTGAAAATA
Source organism: Philaenus spumarius (assembly GCA_018207615.1). Lineage (NCBI taxonomy): Eukaryota > Metazoa > Arthropoda > Insecta > Hemiptera > Aphrophoridae > Philaenus > Philaenus spumarius. Next base: position 216,360 of record JAGFPH010001216.1, on the reverse strand, counting down.
TTTGAGAGTTATCACAGACTGACATGGAAAAGTTACTAAGCGAGGAATTTTTTTATTTTTGAGTTATAAACAAACTTCCAGCGGGAAAGTTGTAGCCAATGAATTGATCTAAACTATCCAATTCACCGATTTGTGATAAAATGATTACATCATTATGAAATCGTTTTTTAAATGAGCGCAAGGAAATACCTTGCCGCCACTCCCGAAATACAGTTGTTTGATACGGGAATAACGTTTATGTGCATATTTCTTTGTTATAAAGTAATTCTTTTAATTAAATATGAAAATAATTTTTTTACGTAATTACGATTTTCTTTTTCCACCATTAATCTCTAATTTTATTTCTTTGAATGTACGTAATAATGATATTATTTTTTAAACGTTAACCTCCAACTTAACTTTTTGGGTCCACTACAATAATATCAAATTTTAATTATAAATTATAATTAGTTTATGTTAAAATAAAATACTCACTTTTTTTCTAGCTGGCATAATTACCTGGGGACAAGTGATTTACTATATTACGTTGAAATAACAATATGTACATAAACGTTATTCCAGTATCAAACAACTGTACTTCAGGAGTGGCGGCAAGGCAACTCCTCGCGCTCATTTAAAAAACGATTTCATAATGATGTAATCATTTTATCACAAATCGGTGAATTGGATAGTTTAGATCAATTCATTGGCTATAACTTTCCCGCTGAAAGTTTGTTTATAACCCAAAAATAAAAAAAATTCCTCGCTTAGTAACTTTTCCATGTCAGTCAGTCAGTGATAATTCTCAAATATTTTCAATTATTAAAATTCGAAATACCTGTTAAAATAAAACTTTTTATATTGTTAGAATCCCTAGTTTATGTAGATTAAGAATATCTAAGTTTTATTTGACTGAAGCTTTTCCGTCGAGTTACAACAGCGAGTTAACGGCTGCGCGCACAAGGAGTCCACTGCTCTAGAATTACAGTTATCAGCACAGTGACGTCAGAGTGAAACTGGCGGCACAGTGCCGAGATCAAAGAAACGGTTTAGCCCTTGTTATAGAGACCTGGGGTAACGGAGTGATCAGGTTCTATCACAGTTTGGATCGAATGTTAGGGGGCAATTTTTGGCCAAGCAACGAGAGGGTTTGATTTCCTGGTAATACATTTTTCTGTTTGATTTATTCCAATTAATTTGATGTAATATGAATATTTTCATGTTGTATACAATAATTTCTTTATTGCTGGTTTTTTACATTCATCGAGGCACTGAAGTTTGTGTTTATTTTTAGTTTTGCTATTTAAATTTAAAGTTTTTCTTTGTAATTTGTTGATGACACTTTGCATAGCATTTATAGATATGTATTGTATGTAAAGTATGTATAGTATCTATTGTGTGTATATACGTATACGGGTGTGTATGTATGGATGTAGGCATGTGTATGTATGTGTGTATTTCGCGGATATTTTATTTATGATTTACGTATTTTATTTGTAGCATGAGTCGTGTTAGTTTATATTTTTCTTTATATTTGTCTTTATTATAATTTTGTAAGTATTTATGTATTTTGTTGATGGGTTCAGTAGAAGGGGCTTCATAGTACTATAAGTGTAAACAAGGCTGACGAATATTTTTTTTAGAAATTGTGTTAGTTTAGTATTGTTTGGATCAATTTGTTCCCTTTAGTCAAGTTATTTTATTGTGTGATATTTAGAATTTTCATTAATTTACAATGACCTGGAAAATTGACTATTACAAATATATTAATATCAGTACTTCTGTCTAGAGAATATTCCTGTAACATTACAATGAGATTTAAAAACTCATTAAAACATCTTTTATAAACATGTCAACTTTTGCAAAGTTATTTTCAAGCCTGTAACAACCACTAAACATTTATTTGCGAATAATTTTTGTATTTCTAAAAGGGTTAAAGCAAAAAGACACTCAAGAAGAGAAATGCACAAAGCGAGTAATGCATTTTACTTGTTTATGTAAATATTATTAATACTTCGGTAAAAACTTCTGACCTACTTTACTCGTATTTTATTCTAACTTGATAAAATGAAAACAAACAAAACTTTGTAAAGGAATCAAAACTTTCCACTTTTATTTTAATTTGCATTCATAGAAATAAGACGTCAAGACTGTATAAACTTTCGAATAAGCTAACTATTTATTCTTAACTCTATCTGTCCTAACCGGTTAAACTTTCCGGAAAAGCAATTTCTTTTGAAAACGAAGCGTATGTTATTTAATAAATATTAACCCTTCAGCGCATTATGAAGTACATCTTACGTCAATGCATTTCTATAATACTAACTGTGCTTTGACGTAAGTCCATTGGATTTTTCTCATAAATGTTGTAGTAAAATGTTGACCAAAAATAAAAACAACAGATACTGTATATCCAAAGAACAGATAACTAGCATATCCTCCAAGGCCGTAGCCAGGGGGGGGGGGTTAGGGGAACAACCCGCCTCTCCACCCCCCCGAAATTTAGTACTAAAAATTAATACTAGGTTTAAAAAATGCAAATTAAATTATAAAATAGACAACACAACAGAGGATCCAGCAACATATTTTACATCATTGTGAATTGCATGCATACTAATATTTAGATTTACTTGATTCAACTACAACGTACAATACACATGGATGCAGTAGGTTACAGCCTTACTCTCTTGTGAGCTTGATCTTTTCTAAAATAAGAAAACTATGAAGGTTCAACAAAAATACTTTACTCTAACAAAACACGTAATGCATTGTGTATTGAAAATACTCCCAATACGGGAGTTGGCGTGCG
>JAGFPH010001216.1:191437-207321 GCA_018207615.1 Philaenus spumarius | reverse complement strand
TACCGACCGTACTGACCGTCCGTGACGACCCAGTGGGCGCGCAGCTTAAGTAGTATACACGATTAAATTGCAGATGAATACAGTTCGTTGACAAATCTCATGGACCTCATTCTAAACTTTATCATGTGACCAACCATAGAAGCGTTATTCCCCTATCAGACTGGCAATGTAAAACATGTACCTTCGTCATATTAAACACTAGGGGAGACCCCTGCGTGCTTCGCACGCCAACCCCCAATGGAACCTTCTAAAAACATACATTATGTTTTATTTATAATAAAGTTGTAGTATTAATAATAACCTCAAAACTAAGATGGTAAATAATGTTAAATGTTCAAACCAAATTATTTATTATATTTTATAACAGCAGTTAATAATAGTTAAAAGAACCAGCAAAGCTCAGGTCTACACTTTAAAACCCTAACCTAAAAGCTAGAAATACAAAAATAATACCTTCAAATTTTGAAATCAGCTGTTAATGGAAATATTGAAGCAAACATCTATATTATCTGTTATTTTATTCAATTGGTTGCTATGGTAATAAATGTAAATACATGTTGCCACGCCGCACACGCGCAATTGTTTTTATTTTTAAATCTCTGGGTCGTAAGGTTTTTCGTCCCGCGTTGGGCGCGCACTTGCCACGCCGCACACGCGCACACCTTTTTAAAATTTTTAATTTCTCGCGGTCGCAAGGTTTTTCGCCCTTTTTTGGGACGTCACTTGCCACTCCTCACCAGCTTCTATTCTTAATTTGAGTTTGCTCTTAATAACTTTGCGCGTATACGTGGACAAGAAATAGGAAATACGCTAACTTTCCTAAATCTTAAAAGATTGGTTTGTAATAAATACACTTTAGATAAAAAATACTAGCTCTAGTCAGACTCCCTCTCTGGGTCGTGTCGTTTGAAGTTATTTGGTCACACACAAGAAATAATAAACCTTATCAACTATCTTATTTTAGAGCACTGATTAACTTATGGTATAGGGTATTTAATTTAGAAATAAAAAGGAATTAAAACTTGAAAACTAAACTTTTTTAATTTCATAAAACAAAAACAAATTAATTATCTTTCTCCAGTTATTAAAATTTCAAACAAGTATATTATAAATATTTACACATATGATATTTTTTACATTTATATTGAAACGCTTTTATACCATTGTGAGAATAGGGAATATTCCTGAATGATTTTACTTTTACACTTTCCCCTGAATTTACTGTTAATTTTAATATTATTTATTTTTAAATTTTATTATTGGATTATTTTTCTATTATTTACAATTTATATAGCTTGGTTATTTGTTACTCACAAATAATTATGATTTATCGCAGCTTTCCTCCTCGGTGGTTTAGGCCTTGGAATGAAGTCCTTGATCTTCTTTCTTCCTTCCTCTCAGGATCTCTCCTCTTCTTTGATGTAGAATGATTTCTTTCTTCAATCCCTTAGGATCCTTCTTCTTTAAATTATAGCGATTTATTACGGCCCGCTCAACTGTACCGGAGTTGGTGATAACCGCCGACCGACTTGCTGCTTCTGCAGATCTATACGTGGTTCTCGGGTGACTACCTTAACGCAACTGAATTTAATTTTTCTTCCCTCTACCTTGTACTTTTGAAATCGAAGTCAAGAGATTTACTCTTTTCTTTTTGACAACTTCGCTTCTCTGGTGCTTTAAAGGGTCCTTCTAGCTTGTAGAATCTTCTTTTATTTATTTAATTTAATTCCCACGCCTTCATTTTAATTAATCCACTTTAGTTTCGTAGATAATTAATTATTTAACTTTCCGTGCAATAAGTAATTGTATTGGTCTCGGTGGTGGTTGCATGACGTCATCTCTCCAAGCTCGCTCCGTACTGTTTACTTAAACACTGCCGGTTCTTACAAGATTTAATTCAATTTTGTATGCAAAACTTTCAAAATGCTCTAACTTTGTAACCCATGGTCCGATTTTGGATTTCTGCAGCTCATTGGATTCCTGACCATCTTCTGCTTTCTCCCTCCTTTGAGTGGTTGTTCTAGGGTTCCTGGTTCTCCAGTTATCGCCTTCGCTAGTTTTTCCTTAATTTCGAATTTTAAATTCTTCAAAATGGTCCAAATTCGAATTTTCTTGGTTCTATCTTATTCGTCTGGTTCCCAAACGTCCAAAACTGATCTTCTTTCTTCTATCTTCACATCGGGCACGGTTCTGTGGCCTATCCTATGTGTATCTCGAATTTTGGATTTGGCAACCCCCCTTTTTGGTTTATGCCCTTTTCTCACATGGTATATTACAAAAACATATATACTACATCTTATTTAACATATATTTATTTCTGTAGAAACTTATTTCCCCCGATTTATTCATTTATTTTAATGTGTTTATTTTTGAGCCTTTTTCTTTTAAAATATTTAATTATATTAATTTATTGTTATTTAATTATTATTAATTATTTATTCTTTATTTTATCCCCAATTTAGATTTTTGAAATTTTCAAATTTGTGAATTTTAGCATTTTTTCTGCTACGTCTTTGCTCTATAACTTTTTCATTTTCTTAATTAAAACAATTCTGTTAATTAGATTATTATCATCCTTTTCTCCTCTACCCATTACATTTAAAATAACCTACTATTTTATTTTTGAAAATATATTAAAATTTTACATTGTAGCCTTTCACGGCGCATAGCAACAGACAGAGTTGTGCAATATTCGACAAAACCTGACAAGAATTATCCTGTCGATTTCCCTTAGAATAATTCACTCCGCTTGGCTACTATTACTTTTAATATTGGCTAAGCCTGCAATTTATAAAATAATTATTTTAAATTATTTACTTCCTTCTTACACCCAATTTTCCTTTGACATCTCTTTATAACGTGTTATTTTACTTATTACTAATTATCAATCTACATATTTAGGCCTATTGGCTTCTATATACGACTTTTAATGTTAGGCCTAATTACTCTAGTAATTAGCCCATTTGTCTCGGGTTTTTGTCCGTGACAATGTGTTGGTTTATCATTCCAAGCCTAACCTAAGATTTTTTTTGTAATTAAATTTACAAATATTAAAATAAAAAAAGGTTTTTACCGAAATGAATTATAGCCTATGTTACTCAGGGTTAGTGTAGCTTTTTATTAGTAATACTATTTTTTCAATCGGTTCAGTAGTGCCAGAGATTACCCCCTACATACAAACAAACAAACAAACTTTACCTCTTTATAATATTAGTATAGATATGCTGCCAAGCTTGGTTTCTCTTCTCCATGATCATGGATGCTTTCCAAAGTAAAACACATAGAACTCTAACCAACTCTAAACTGTTTGATAAGAACGTACCCAATCATTCACCAGATAGTCCAAGAATTCATCGTCAAGTTAACTTCCAGATCATAAGGCTCCAAACACGCGCATCTTCCACAGCGACAGACCTTGCTCCTCAACATCAACGGAGGGATAGACATCTGTGTCTTGCCTACAATCCACTGTGAGAAGTGGCTTTAAAGTCGTCCTCAAACACACATTTACACAAACAAGTAAAAAAATAAAATAAAACACACATATTCAACCCAAAACTTATCTCGAAACTTGGAAAAAAACTCTCCATCCACAGTCAGTGAAATATCAAAAAGCCACTTTTGTTGGACACACTATTACAAACGTATCTACCGGGGGATGAATCTAATTTGAGCAATAATTTGTTTTCTCTCTCAAATTCCAAGGGGATAAATCCAGTGCTAGCCCTGTTTACGTACTACTTGTTTTTCATCTGTTTTACTTAAATATTGTAGTAAATTGTTCAAAATAATAAAAAGAACACAGATTCCCATATCCTGTCAGCATTAAAGCGGGTCAACTACTGTTTGCTATGTTTCTGCCCTCTAACCAGTTATGATCTGATGAGTGAAGGAGTTGTCAAATGCGCACGCCCAATACGCTGCTTCCCGACTTCGAAGACACAGTCATTATGAGCAGTAACAACAAAATAAATTAAATAGCTAGCAAGTTGCAATTATTATGTCGATGTTTCTTGTATTATTGTACAGCAGTAAAATACGAATGCTTTCGCGGATAAATGGCGCATCAAATATGCCCTTAACATGAAAATATGTTCTAGCCTATGTTTTTAGTTCTGTTTATTATGAACATTTCTATCAGATTTATTTTGGTTTATCTGTTATTGTTTAGCCAGTGAACAAAGGCAGGTGTTTCAAAAAACAATTTCATACGTTTCACTACTCAGCCCCATTTAACAGGTGCGACATAACAAAGACCATTATACATGGAAAGCAATACTAATCACATAAGCGAAGCTTTCATCTAATATATTATGTAGTAACTACTTTACAAGGAAAACAGAACTCTGATACTGTCACCTTTTTGTCTTGCCTGTCTGTAAATTCGAATTTCTCTTTGATTGACAATCGTATTTCAATACATATTACTTAGTTATAAACCGTGCTAATCCACTTATATTTTACACTTTGGGAGTCCCAAAAATGTAAACCATAAAAAAATATTATTCTACTATAAATTTTGATAAGTACCCGAAATAAGTTTAGTACAAAAAGTAAAAATATTTTACTATAAACTTTTCATAAACCCAAAATAAGACTGGTACAAAACAGTTTCATATTTCACCATAAACTTTGAGAAACCCAAAGTATGTTTGGTACTTCAAAATAATAATAATTTTAATACAAACTTTTAGAGACAAAAAATAAGTCTGGTACGCTAAAAAAAAATAAATATTTTTCTATATATTTTTAGAGACCAGAAATATGTTTGGTACTCCAAAAAATAAATATTTTATGATACTGTTGTGTAAGAGTAGTGTGTAAGAGTTTTATTTAAAGTCATAAAAAACAGTTTTTCAATAATAATTTTACTATATTGACGAAATAACTAATAGGTGACGAAGCATAACCTCCTATGTCCACTTTTAAAATATTTTTAGGTTTTGTTTGGAAAAAATCAACGATAAAATGCTTTATCTGTTGCACTAACCTGATATGTAGCATAGATAAATAAAGAGTAATTATTATGAGTAATTTGCTGCACAAAACTCCTATGAGTATTAGTGCCACACATGTAGGTTTTTTCACTTTATTGTTTCGTCTTTATGTATTTAAAATAAACTAGCTTGTTTAGTTTTATTTTATTTTTTGTAATGTATTTAAATAATTTGTTTTTAGAATAGATTTTTAAATAGTTTATTGATTAAACTCTAAGATGCTAAGTACAATCTGTTTTAAGTTATTAAGTACTTTCCTTCTATGTCCATATTTTCTACAAATATTTACAGCACATACCTCCTATGTCCATTATTTTTAACTCTTATGCACATTATTTTTATCTAAACGCAATTTAAATAAAAATATAATTTGTTTAAATTGCACAAATTGGTTACCTTCATCATAGATTGTTATAAAAAGCTTAAAATATAATGTAAAATTCAAATAGTTTTTGTTTTTCTTTAAAAATTTAGTTTTTGTTACATAGAAGGTTTGGCTTCTTCACAATCGATGTGTAGTTTTGAAGATATTCTCACAAAAGTTTCTCAAAACCCAGTCATTTAAAAAAAATTTTTTAACGCCACTGGCATTATAGTTATTTATATACTTTGCAAAAAATTTGTACAAATTCGATTTTTTCTAAAAGTTATGTATTATTTTTTCATGAATGATATGTACTGTATTTAGGAACTGTTGCCTCCATTCTCTGGTCCCTACATCAATATATTATTCTCACCTTGGTCATAGTCATTGATCAGTTAAACTCACATTCCTCCTACTACTAACGTACAAACTTGACTTCTTTATAATTTAGTATTGATAAAGTGGTGTTAAACACATTATATCTTACTGTAGTAAAGTATAAATCCATTCCGTAAGAGAATATCTTTACATTTTCCGTGACTCGAAGTCAGTAACCTTTCCAAGGTCAACAATAAACGCTAAACCATACCAGAGCACATTGAAAGTTAATTAGTCTTAAATGGTAATAAAACAAAGCAATAACCATATCTTTATAACAACGTACGGTTTCTATGGAATGACCTAAATGTTTGCAATTACGGACTGTTTTTTTACAATCACAATTGAATTGTTATTTCCCATAAATTATTTTTTAAATGTAATTTAAAGATCTAGAAACTGATTAAGTTTGTTCAAAATTTTTAGGTTCCTTTTAGTTTTTAAATAAACCTGACGTAACATTCACGATATAAATTTACACGGAGTTGCGTTTACCAAAAGAAAAAAATCAGAACTAAAAGAGAAACTAATACAACTTTTCCCCATGCATGAAAAGTGAAAACATTTGGGTTTTATTCTCAAATCATTATTTATATTGATTTTACTTTTCAAACAGCCTTTAATGTTACATTGTGGATTTTGTTGTCTTGTGAATCTCTGTAGGAAAACACTTGCGAAGTTTAAAACACGAAACTCAAAGCGAGGATAACTCTTTATAAATGATTTCATAGCTGAATCGTTTTAGAGTTTCAATGAAGTAAATTAAGAATAACTGGGCGGCTCATGGGTCTGGAAGAAGATAAACTTAAATACCAAAAACTGTAAACCCATTTTTCCGGCTGAAAGACTGGACGCATTTTCACTAAAATTTATGAGCAGATTTTTTTTTATACGGACTTTTATGTTCCTGTCTTGATGTTACGTTCAATAAATTCAATTAAACGTAAATTCGTTAAAATTGTAAGTTTTAAGCCATCGAAAAATGCATTCATTCAAAACTATAAAAGTTACTTTAAAATTTTAAGTTTTGGAAATATTTGTTTAACAAATTGTATAGCCTACAGTACTAAAACGCGCTCATCTTTTATAGAACTTTAAGAATATTTTCGCGGAAACTGCAAAACAGAACTCAACTTTATGCACGTAAGTTTGAATCTACGCAACCTTATGGGGGAAAACATTAAACAGTGTAATGTGAATTATGTTCATTACTAGTTTGGACTAAATCAGTCATAACTTAGCTACAACCTTTCTATGTAAATTTATGTTAATTTTAATAAATTTGAAACAGGTCAGGAATTCTACTTTGATGCGCGTGCGTCAATAAGTTAACCATTTTTTTTATGAAGCTACGTGTGTATTACTATCTTGCCCCATCTACAATTCCATCATATTTGAACATACGGTCTTTATGTCAAAAACGGACGATTGGTTCTCATAATTCAAGGAGTGAAAGTTCTCCCTTACTTTAAAAAGTTATCCTTCAATAAATCTTAATGTACCGTGAAAGTGAAATAGCTCCATATTTATTTAGTTGTAAATCCTTAAAAATGAAGGAGGTTTTGGTCCATATTCGTATTTTCCCGCATATTCGATTTTTTTTATTCGTGTTACGTTAAAATACTTTTAAAATTTGATATATCGAAATATATTTCAAGACAAACGTATTTAAATATTCATTAAGGCAGATATTTAAATACTAAAATAAGTGTAATTAAAATTAGAACCTTTGGGTTTCAAAACAAAATAAGAAAAGTTCATCATTTTTGCAAAAAAGTCCTTACATAAATGTAAATAAAATCTGTCTAAGTAACATAGCTCACTTAAATGTAGTAAAAGGTGAGGTTCAAATACAACGATTGAAATATAAATATGACATTTTATATTATTTTGATGAATTATTTACTGAAACGTTTACTTGGACCTAAGTAACCAGTTTCCAATTTTTTATTGATATTGCTAAATACTCTGATGTGGTGGTTTTCTAAGCATTGCATGGTTTTAAATGGTGAAAAAACATGTTACATAAACTTCAATTTGAAAGGCGAGTCTAAATGGTTTACAACACCTTTATTGTATAAATGTATGAAGTGTGTAGTTTGGAATTTGGAATGCAGCTCGTGTATTGTAATAGAGCAAGTCGATTCCTGTAAATACTTACGAGTAATTTTGGACGAAGGTTTGACTTGGAAAATGCATATAAACACAATAAAATCCAACTTAAAAATACTTTGCAAGTATTCTTTTGTTTGAAGGATATTGTTCCAGAGCCTATTTTGCGTAAAATATATTATTCTATGGCACATAGTAGTTTAGATTATGGAATTTGTTGCTGGGGAGGTACATATGTCACCAGACTTACTCCTCTAATTGTAGCACAAACGGTCTTGTAACGGACGATTTTTGTGATAAAACATGTTAGTAAATTAAAACTTAAAAAAGTAGTTATGTATTTTGATATAAGCATTTTTTACGGATGTAATGTGGGTGTGAGTATGTGTGTGTTTATGCATGGTGTATGAGGTAAGGGTGTGGGTGTGTTTGTATATGTATGAGTGTATGTACCGGTATGTATATTGTTAAGTCAACAAATTCAGATATAAATTGTAATTTATAGTTTGGATGCTTAGTTAGAATTTACTGAATTTGTTTAATCATTTAGTAATACGTATTAACAAGTGACTTAACTGCTCCCAAAAAAATCCTAGAATCTCTGTTGTATTTTTTTTCTGTGTTATGCAACTCAAAACGAGCAAAAGCCCTTGGAGGTGCATTATTTTCATTCTTTGAAATGTAAATTTTGTTTTTTACTGAGAAGTATTTTAAATTTTCTTTTTAATTGTATCTAAGTTAAGTTTTATTTTAAATTATTAGTATTTTTTCTGGTTTGTTTACTTATATTCCTGTGTAAGCCTAAACACTTTTTGTTTACCAAGATAGTAAACAATAGTTTATATTTTCATATTTTGTCTAGCTAAGTTTATATCGATAATTATTAGTGTTATTTCTGTATTATGTTTCTGTGTTTATTTATACTCTTATTTATGTATTCAGAGAATGAATAAATATATAAAATATTTTTTTTTATAATAAATAATTATGTATTAGTTTCGGAGATTGTGGACAAAGCAGAGATAGCATATAATCACATTTAAATATAATATTTTGTACAGCCCGCATGCATTTGTATAATCGTTGTCCTATATAAATAAGCTAAGTGAGTTATTTTAGGCAGCATTTTTTATTTCCGTTTTAGTTTTTAGTAACTTAAGGAATCAAAAATGCGACAACGTCGCGTGAGGGCAATAACGTAAAAGTATAATCCCGAGATAAATGCTTATAACCTGAGACAAAGGCTCACAAGAGATACTTCCAAATGTTTCACAATAACTTTTTATTTTTAATTACTGAAATTATATTTTTAAATAAATATCCAATATTAAATAATATATATATTTTTTAAGGAAAACTTTTATATCTAGAAAATTCACATGAAATCGTAATAAAGTCATTAAAAACTATTTTAATAAAAAAAACCTTAAAAATAGCACTTTATTTTACAGATTGATTGAATACAAACTTACCGAATTACAATCTCACTAAAAGCACATTTTCTAAACGAACTGTTAACTCCAACAATGACGGCGAACGACTGACGAACATTGTATACCTTTGACATGCGCCTCTCTTGGGGTGGGGGTTGACCCACAAACCAAATATTCCTCCCCGTAAGCACCCGTTACATTCAAGGACGTTTAAAGGGATGCTTGCGCAACCCACCCCCTTTCCCGTACGTCATTAAAACATTTCGCAGTTGTAAAGGGTAGTAGTGTTTTAGGAGAAAACGCAATTATGAAGGGCCTCGGACTTATATCGTGCTTTCAGAAACGTATAAGGCGGAGTTCGTTCTGTTAACGATAGAGAAAATCAGTATAAATACGACAAGTAAATCAAAGGCACAAACTGGTAAAATATTTTAGCAGCTATCAAGTAAAACACATGACTATTTGTCAGGATAGCTTCAGTATTTCATTCAATGTATCTCAAATGTATGAAAACATATTGCCTATTGTAAATCGAGTTGTAATCACAATTTTGATGTAAGATTAACCAAATTGTAAAGACTTATACGAATAAATAACTGTAAATTATAGTTACCTATATTAAATTTGAATTTTTACGTCTTGTGACTTCATTTGTTTCCTGTTTATGACGCGTTTCGTGGCCGTGGTACCATCATCAGTAGGAAATTTTATGACTCCGTTGGAGATCGTTAAACATTACAAAAACACAAACACATATAACTGACACTACACACGCACATGTAAAAATGTACTATAAATTAATGCAAAATAGGTAACCATAATTTACAGTTATTTATTTATTGAAGCGACTTGGATACCGATAACATGAAATTTAAAGCGTATACGAAATTCAAACTCTGTGCCAACATTAGACGTTAAAAATTGGTTGACATGAGCCTCTTTTGTTCCTAATAAATATGTTCTTAGATTTGTTTCTAAAAATATTAAAATGTTATTTTATAACTAAGTTAACCAACCAAATAAAAGTATTTCTCGATTGAATTTCAAATTCTTTTTATATAAAGAAAACAATATGGAATCAGAAATGTACTTAAACAGATCAAATAAATTCTCACTTTATACAAATAGTATTAACTTTTTTTAAGGTTTAAAACTAATTAAGCACATTTTAATTCAACTAAACCAATCCCCAAAACCAAACCTGTTAAGCTCCCAACACCCGACATGCAATCAAATTCTTAGTCCATTAATCAACGAACTTTTAGAATATCACTACTTGTTCAAATAGCATCATCAGCTGAAAACCTTTTTTTTATTTAAGAAGTGCTACTAACTTATGTTTATAAACTGAAAACATTCTGTGAATACAGACTGTAAGTTAGTTGCAACCCAGCTACGATAATAGAAGTAGTGCCGTTCTGAAATGTTGCCTACCATCAAAGTACATTAATAAATAACATTCCACAAATATAGGCCTACTTACTTGAAACCACTGTGTTTGTACATATTTTTAATATAAACGCAAGCTAAACGTTTGACATTAAACACACTTTGCACACAAGAACAAATAACACACAAGAAATCAGACGCAATTATTTAAATCACAATTAGACTATTCACGCACTACATAACCTCAAAAACACTGTTAGAACAATGACAATCCGATTTAGTTATTGGCGAATTGATCGACGCACGGATTTTGTCGTAAAGGAAGAAGAATAAATGTGAGTTAATGTTGCAGTTGTATAAAGATAAGAAATTCAGAAAGCAGTGGCTGAGACGTCAACGTCATGAATATTGTGACAGATTCAGATAACCGTTGAAAATATTATTTCTTTATCTCTCATTACATAGGCCTACTTCTTTCTTATTCTATCATTTTTTTATACCATTACACACACACAAAGTGCATACTTTGAAATTATACATAGGTTATTTATTTGTTTTTAATAATATTGTGCAATATTTAAATTAATATATCGCAATACACATATTCAAATAGGAATAATCAAATTGTGTACGTAAGTAAATATTACAAGAACAGTTTTACGAATCTTCGTTTTTTTAACAAATACGTTAAATAGATATTATAACGACGACGCGTTATTCAATCGCGTTTTAACGACTTACTTATTCGTGACGACCGCGGTTTCGGGTTACCCCATCGTCCGGTTTCAGAGTGCAGTTTTACCGCCTATGGAATTTTTACCCCCACCCCCCACCCAATAAAAATGCTCTATTATATTTTTACCCCCTGGTAAAACTTTCCTAGTGTATTTTTACCCACCTAACTAAATGTGTGATATGGGTTTAACACTTTCCTAGTGTATTTTTACCCCACAGTGTTTATTGGTTAACTAACACATGTGGGACATTTTTCATCCCCACTGTTTATCACATGTGTGATATGGGGTAACATTTTTCTAGTGCAAAACTTTTCTTAGTGTAAATTACACTAGTGTATTTTCACCGGGGGGTAAAAATTCCCTGGCGGTAAAGATTCACTCCTACACCGGACACATTCACATCTATATATTTTTGGTTGCAAAAACTTCTTCGCACTAAAATCTCATTTTTGTAAAAATTCAAGTGGTTGTAAAATCTGAGTGTCGAAATTAACGAAAAATTTGAACTATAGTATGTATGTAATCTTTTAACAAGGTTATTTAAGAACTTTCTAGAAACTTCGAATCTTAATTTTTTGATATTGAGAAACGTTAAGTAGTGAGACCAGAAACATTCCAAAATGTAAACTAAACTAAAAGCATACAAAGGTGCCTTCCAGCATCGGCAAATAGAAAGAAATCAATAAAATACAATTAAAAACCTTATAATTCGGAAACAAATTATGAGTTGATTTAATATTGTATTAATTTGTGTTATTCAATTCAAAAACTATAGCCTACACTAAAAATAAAAATTAACCTTATAAATTTCAAAATATGGGTAAAAAATCTAGACCAAAAATTCTACACTTAAACAGCAATCTTTTTTTTTTGCAAATAAATAATATTAGTTATGTACTAATGTATTTTCAAACAAAAGCCTGTACAATTCACTAGCCTAATATTTTTGATTTAATAAATTTTAATTTGAAGAACTGTAGTTTAGCAATGAAAATAAATATTACAATTTAATTTCAAATATGAGTAGTAGCCTACTACTTTTTAAATTATTACAAAATCCAAGTACCAGGGCCTGTTTTACAATAATTTACAAACTAATTAGGCCTATTAGTTGTTTACTTGTAACTTGTATCATGTTTCACAATGATAAAATATAGTTATTCAAATAATTACAACCGTATTAGTAATTCAAAACCATTAGTGAATTTTACAGAATTTTGTGGCACAATAGTATCTTATATTATTTATTTGCAAAAACTATTAATGTTTATTTGTAGAATTTTAACAATTCTACAATTACCAATATTTCGACATTATTACTTAGTTTAATTTTAAGATTAAAATTAAAGATAATTTTGTATAATATATATTACTAAAATAATTCATCACCTTATTTTGATAAATATCAGTTTTTAATAAAGGAGGTTCTGGGTGCACAATATTAAATACAAGAGTCAATTTAAAGCATAACATTTTTATTTAATTTCTTCGGTTACAGTGAATTCTTTCTTAAGTATAAGTATATTATTGTAATACATTCAATGAAACGAATTAAAAACTGATTGGCTATACTGCTTAGTTTTAGTTTTCCCTGCTTTTAATGTTGTCTAAACTTGGATAGAGGATATACATAGTAAAAGAAAAATGGACGCATATGTAATTGGTGGTAATGTTATCGACCGCATATTAAAATATAGGCCTAATTTCAAAACACAACTTTACAGTCGTCTTAAAAAATCAGCTGACTTGTAAATTTAGAGACGCTAGTATTGTTATAAAATAGTAACTACAGAACCAATTCTGACGTTGCAAAAACTTCAAAAATGTATCTAGAATTAGGGGGCAGTGTTGCCTTTTTTTTATCTAAAGACAATAATATTCCGAAATTTAGGGAAACAGCTGTTTACTTTGTCCAATCATGTTAATTGCGAAATGAAACATTATCACCTGTTTCGTATTTAAACTTATGCCTACAGGGTCTGATATTTATGACCTAGATAACGTTAGACCTACGTGTATTATCAAGTAAAGAGCGGGAACAGGAAACGGGTTTACGAAATGCGTGCCAACAATCTGGACTCGTCAGCAAGTCCTTCCCTTTAAGAGATTAATCTTCCTTTCTTTTGATGAAATTTCGAAAATCTGTTTTTGACAATTTTTTAATTGTATAGCACAGAAAACGGGCTTGTTTGTTTATAAATTTTTATTTCAAATACTACCTATCCAATTTTTAACAAACTTTTACTGTTGATTTATGCGTTGACATTTGACATGGGCTCCTTTTTATAACGATGTCGAACAAGTAATTATAAGTATTTTAACAAGTTTGGGTGCATTTTTAGGATGAAGAATGTTTTTTTTTCATCATGTAACTGTTTTATAGCAGCCTGCGCGCAGCCTGCCGTTCTCTTCTCCTCCGCTGCTGGCTCCCCCACTACCATTGCCTCTCTTGCCATCAGTCGCAAATTTACGCGTTTCGCGTTATGGTTGGAAGCATTTTTATCATATTTTATCAACCTTATTAAAAAATAGAAGGCATACGAATTGTAGGTTTTCAAAGAGAGGATACTAGAAGATTTACAGCAGATAATCATTGGCAGAAGAATCAGCAAATATCCTGGTTTGAACATGTTCTATGTAAGGAAGAGGATGGATATAAACGCCAGTTTGGGGGCAGCAGGAAGACCGAGGACCACGTGAGAGGACGTGATGAAACAAGTATAGTTTATGTAGCACGTGGCAGATGGGTGCGCAGTAGATCATTTATCGAAGTGAAGGGTGGGAGCAAAGCGGCCAGTCGCTTCGTGTATCCATCTATGTTTGTTTGTAGCAACATTGTAGAGATACTTCTCCGCTCTCCAGTTCTCCCTCTTGTGTACTCTTCAGCGAATTTCTCATTCCACTCGGATTCTCATAAACTATAGCAGCAATTTCAGGAACGTCTGCGAATCAACTAAGCAGAATAGCTACTAGCTAGTCATAGAGAATACAAAGTATACACACTGGATCCAGGCAACCTCCTAACGCACGTATAGTGACACCAATAGTGAAAAATAAGATGTGAAGAAGCAATCCCAGATATATTGTATTTTTTTAAACACCCTGTCGTTGGTTGATGATTGATTACCCTCCCTTTTAAAATTAACGGACACAAACTGTACTTAAGTTTCCTTTGGTTTTCCTTACCACGCAGTAAACGTTTAACTAGAAATGAATCTTTTACTAAGCCTTCTCTTAAATAACTTTTATAGATATAAACTTTACCTAAAGTTTCACCAAGTTAAACTTTTTATCCCAATCATAAAACTTATCCTTTCATTTTAACTTTCTGTATGAATAAATAATTTGAAAAGATTGCATTATTTAAATAGGTCGGTAGAAAAAAATTATTTGAAATTGCAACTACTAGGTTCGGATACAGATGATGTAATAGTTTGAGGAACGTGTATTTGGACTTTACTTTCCTACTTCGTGCTAAATAGGATGGTTTAAACATTTTCCTAACATACATTCGCAGTGTTTTTTTCACTTTTAA
Organism: Philaenus spumarius; assembly: GCA_018207615.1. Taxonomy (NCBI): domain Eukaryota; kingdom Metazoa; phylum Arthropoda; class Insecta; order Hemiptera; family Aphrophoridae; genus Philaenus; species Philaenus spumarius. The sequence continues at coordinate 192,376 of JAGFPH010001216.1, read as the reverse complement.
TTTAATTTATGGGTTAAATGTATACATTTTCATTATAAACATATGCTTTACACTTCTTGTTTTTTAATTTTTTAAACTGAAAATACATGTACATTTGTTGCTCCAGAATTAAGTTTATTGCAATTTATGTTAAAGTTATTGTTGTTTGTATTATTGTGTGTTTGTAAGAACATGGAAAATCGTAGAGAGCTAGATTGTAGACATTGAGGAGATGGGTGTGCATTTAAAATGTTCTCTGTAACAGAATTATATTATGTATGATAATATTTGAATAAACAGATATTATTTATTTCAATTTGTTTCAGTTTCCTTTCAGCAGAATTTAGTTCAGTTACATAAACATATTTGTATGGAATATCGGTTTTCTTATATTTTGAAATATCTGTAGAGCTACATTATTTTAAAAAGCAAATATAATTTGCAGTTTCTATAAAATTAATCGTAAAGCAAGTATCGAAGAACTGAACAATCGGGTTTTACTTAAATTTCTAGGGATTTTTCAGGTTAGATATCTGTATATTTCTCCTTTTTCTGGTCAAGTGGTCAAGTAGTTGTAAATTTCCATTTACACTTTTAAAATCCCTAAACATAGTAACTGCATCAAATCCTACTCTATTTATAGATTTTAAACGTTTTTATTCTTGTAGTTCTCTAAAATTGTTTCGAACACTTCTATTTCATATTGGGAAAAATTTTAAATCAATTTTTTTCTACAAATAGATGTGATTTTAAATATATTTTTTCCGTGGTTAGTTTGATTAGAATTTGTCATTATTTGTTTGTTACATACTTTGAGATATTATTCGTGGTTAGTTTGGTTAGGATTTGTCATTATTTGTTAAGTTACATTCTTAGAGATGTTATTGGTGGTTAATTTGGTTAGGATTTGTCATATTTGTTTAAGTTAAATACTTTGAGATGTTATTCGTACCCTAGTTA
>JAGFPH010001216.1:175008-191427 GCA_018207615.1 Philaenus spumarius | reverse complement strand
TGTTATTCGTGGTTAGTTTGGTTAGTATTTGTCATTATTTGTTTAAGGGTCTGCTCCAGTAAACGAGAAAGCAACCGGAAACGAAAGCGCGTCTCACTATATCCCTATCTAAACAGTGCAATTTCTTGCAGCTGAATGCTTTGACATTGCCTCTTTTCAAACCATTTTATAAGTCTATCTTTTGTAATTGAGTGTTGAAAAAAAACTGAATATTCTTTATACAATTTCGGATCCGGCTTGCAAATTATTTTTCATTATGAATTTTTTAATGTGTTAGGAAAACAATTCAAACTTTGTACTTACAAAATGTCAATTACGTAACAAATCAAAAGCATTTAAAAAAAGTAAATTGCAAAACGGATGCGTATTGTGACTGTGCTTAAAATGAGACCTTGCAAACAATTTTATGATACAAAATAAACGAAATAAATGGTTTGAAATTTAACCTTGCTCTTATGGGATAACAATCCAAGATGGCCGCCACTACAGCAGACCCTTAAGTTACGTACTTTGAGATTTTATTCGTGGTTAGTTTGGTTAGGATTTGTCATTATTTGTTTAAGTTACATACTTTGAGATGTTATTCGTGGTTAGTTTCGTTATCATTTGTCATTATTTGTTTACAGTAAATACTTTCAGATGTTATTTAATAAACCTTAAAAGTAAAGTTATTTTTATTTGTTTTTTATTAAAGCTTTTTTTTATTTAGTTATTAATCCTATCTAACTTACAAGGATATATCATGAGGTGTATATAAATCTATACAATTGATCCTCTTTCTATTTGCTGTTTATTAAATACTGATAAAAAACCTGTATGTTAATAACTAATATAGCTTTATGTATTTATTGTTTAAGTTTTTATTGCACACATGTTGCTAAACAGTTTTAATCAAACGTATTATCTAAACAACAAAATCTTCTAAAATCCAATTTAATAATCTGAAATGTATTCGTTATTATTGAAACAGAATAAATTAATCAAAGTGGATCGACCAGGGACAGTAAAGTTGTGCCCGTATCCATGACGTCACGCGAGCTTTAGATCGATTTCTCGTTAAGTTTAAGATGCACGCTACCTTAAGACTAACAATCCTGGTCTACTTGAATTATAGAAGAGTTTCTTGTACATCGATGGTTGTTTAATGAACGGACGAACTATTTCTGTAATAATTATATATCATTGCGTTGACTATGTGTTTTATATTGGCCTGGAGTGTGGTGAAATATCAATCCACTATTTTTGATGTTCTTAACGTCCTTTAAAACGGATTTCTTCCAAACGTGCATAACAAAATACGCAAACGAAACTGTTTTCTCTACCTACTAACTTGAAACTATTTTTATAAATAATTGAAACTGTAGATACAAGAAATAGGAACAAATTATTTGGCCTTATTAGCTTTATATAATCTTGGAGAGCATCTCAAAGGGATTCATATATTTCTGGCAGGATTTGAAATTTTGTGTAGATATTTCAATGTTTGAAAACCATCCCCAGTGGCCAAGCTCTATTATCTGGAATTTCTAGGTCCCAATAAATTAATTAAAACTTTGAGATTGGCTCTTCTGGTGAAATTGTGGCAGGCTGATTTCAATTCTACATATGACATTTTGTTTTATGTATCTTCTTTTCCATTTAAACAAGAACTTTATTGTTGTACGTTGCAATTACTGTAGTATATATATATATACCAGGGGTTCCACCCTTGCTCATCAACCTCCGCGGCGAAGCAAAGGAAAACAGATTACAGTATTGTACAATCTATATTTTCACTGAAATTACCATTTATTAGGACAGAAGCACTTGTATCGGGGTTAGTTTGTAGGGGTTTCCTAGATCCTGACGCAAACCAGTGTTGTTTCTTCAATGCGCATACGCAGGATGACCTTCAAATTAAATAATCATTTATAAACTTACTTTTTCTATATGCTCAAAAACTACAAAACTAATTTCAAAATTTACACATCAAATAGATAAATATCGGGTAGTTACCTCAGTACAATATAAATAAATATAGCACTAACTTCCTACAAATTTGTGTAATATTATTCTTAAGTGATATAAAAAAAATTTGCACCCATATGTTAATTAAGCGCGCAACCACCTCCCCTGATCATAATTTTAACCACAAGCTACTTCAAAATTAATTTTTCAATACACTCACAAAACTGTATTTGTTAATTTAATCTAAGTATATATTTATTTACTAAAATCGATCAATGCGAAGCAACTAGTTTTAAATAAAAATCAAAAACTAGTTGCCGTCTTTTCTAAATCATTACTTTCAAAAACACGTTTAACGTTTGAACTTAAAATTATGTTCAACTTTTTAACTCTTTTCACCAAACTCAATTTTTAGGTTTTGACTCTATAGCTAGAGCAGTAAGTTTTACTTTCTCACTATACTATAGTATAGAGAAAGTAAAGTGATCGCAAAAAAAATCGATGTTGAGATTTTTGTGGAAATATCCGTCCAAAAAGGTAATACCTGAGCCCAAAAAGGTGTTTTTTACAAAATGTCTGTCTGTATGTATGTCTGTATGTGTACAAATCTAGAGCGAAAACTATTCTATCGATTTCGATCAAATGTGCACCAAACATATCAACTAGGCCTGTATAGATGCACGAAAAACGTTTTTGAAAAAATTTGAAAAACAACCCCTTTTTTGGCCAAAAACCCCCACAAATCAGTTATTATTTTTGTATAAAAAAAACGGCTCTAACGATTTTGATAAAACTTGGCTTATTTGTAGCACTTAATGTACCCTACCATATTTAAAAAACCGCATCTTTCTAAAAATTCTCCTTTAGTTAATAATAATAACTGATTTTTGGGGGTTTTTGGCCATAAAGGGGGTTGTTTTTATCAAAATTTTTCAAAACCTTTTTTCGTGCATCTATACAGGCCTAATTGACGTGTTTGGTGCAAATTTGTTCGAAATCGATCGAATAGTTTTCTCTCTAGATAATAATAATAATATTTATTAGTTAATCTTGTACTTTAATAAATCACCTCTCCTACCCCACCTACAATTATGAATCACAGTGAATCAGTTTAATAATTTAAATAAATATCTTTGTGAGAAAGTATGTGGCAGTTCCTGGTACAGTTTATTTTGTACGTGTTCTTTTTAACGTTTTCTATATTTCAATTTACTGAAAATAAAGCAGGAAGAACGAAAATGTTTAAACATAACTTTTAAATTAACTTTAAAAGAAAACCGTTTGACACATGTTTTGATCCGTTTCAAGAAGATTACCTTAAACTACGAAAAATGTGTTTTTTCTATTAAATTTCTCTAAATGGTTTTATTCTTACAAAACAACATTTTACCAAAGATTGGACCTTTTGTTCAAGTTCTAAATTTTGTATATATTTTGAATTTTGGGAAAGTGAAAAAGTGTATGTCTCAACATTTACAAATCATAATTTAGATTTTGGGTGTACAAATTAAAGACTTTTCAAGATGAACATTTTTGCATTTTAATTGCATTCTTACGGAAAAGGTCGGTAAAGTATCATGCCACTCAAACACGCTGGTGATCTGTTACACCCTTTATAGAAAAAACACTTGCATCTGCAAAAATAAATTTTTAATAAAAATACATTCAGAGTAAAACATGTGTCAAATAAACGTACATAAATAAAATAATAACGGAGTAGGAAAGATGAATGAAAATAAACAAGTATTTTTCAACTTTAAAAAGAAACAAACATTTTTAACTATCCAACTTTTTTAATTCCCCCGAAAATGTATCTCGTACAATTTCTGCCTCCACGCCTTCACCACTAAACCCATCGCTAGAGTACTCTAGTTGTTGAAAGTACAAATTGAAACTCTATCTGTCAACGTTGACTTTGCGATCTGTCGTGAAATATTAAAATCGAAAACTATCGCCTCCAGCCAAGAACTGTCTTTCTTTGTAGCTGCCAACATTTTGTATTTTGAATAATATATTTCCAAAAGATTGATTTTAAATGTTAAGTCAAGGCATAATGATTGGGACTTAGTAAATATATTTGAGGTATTAATTTTCAATCATTTAACTCGATTGCATGTTGTTTTAAGTTTTTGTGAAAGGAATCCTGAAAATTATCGTGAGCATTACCTAGAATAAATACATTGTACTATTCATGAGGTACACATAATAAACTTCCCAGTACGACATAAATTAATATTCTGAAAATATAAGTAAGGCGAAACACAATTATAAGTTTAAAGAGGGCCTAGGCTTTCATAAATAATTACAATTTAAAATAATTCGACCACGCAGCTGGACCACTGACGTGAGTTGAGCAAATTTACAAAATTAAGTTTATATGCCTATTTTTTAGGGTTTCAACCAACAATTTGGGAAATAGGTCTACTCACGAAGGCGTTGATCAGCTGTCTGTGTGTACGCAATATATTAGTAGAATTTGTTTGCGCCTAGTGGCCTCGCGAGTTTGCACCACTTGGCTTCGAACCGAGTACTTTTATGGTATTTTACGTTTTGATCGATTTTGGGGGAACCAAGCGAGCTATAAAGTCGCGTAAAAAAACAAAATGTGCAGAATAACATCCAACATTTATATTTTTAGAAAAAACTCTAAAAGGAATTCATTCTCGTAGTAAAAATCTCAAAAAATAGTTACTTCTGGTCAAAAAACGTACTTCCGGTTGTTGGATTTTTTTGCTAACGAACTCGTCCTAGTGACATAGGCAACCAACATGTGTACCAAATTTGAACCAAATAGGAATTAAAATGCTGCCGCTAGAGTGCGAACACATATACGTATATATATATATATATATATATATATATATATGATTTTTAATGACACCCCAAATCGTGTTCTGGGGACCATGATCGGTGCCAATTTGCTACTCCCGACCTTGGGTCTTACCATAAGGGCAATATCTCATTTTTCCTATGGGAATTCGCTAATAATGTAGGTCTACGAAAAAAGAATATTTATTTGTTATCTTTATACGTGTGCATTCCCGTACTTATGGATCAAAAATATGAAAATATTAATTATTCATGTATCAATCAACTCTTGATTTGGCCTGGCCTACATTATTTCAAATTTCAAAATCCAATGGCAGCCTAAGCTCACTTCAAACGTGTAGGCCTGTAAGTTTGTGTTGCCGTACAATATATTATAGCTCCAGAATATATGACCAATTAATTTCAATGTTACGATTAATTTGTTTTCGAATTTGGCCAATGAGCACCGATCATAGTCCCCAGTACACGTTTTGGGGGTGTCATTAAAAATTATATACGTATATATGTGTTCGCACCCTAACGGGCCACATTTTACGCCCGATTTGGTCCAAATTTGATACACACGTTGCGTTGGTCTTATAAGTCACTCGGACGAGTTCGCTAAGCCAAAAAATCCTTAACACTTATTATCGATTAAAAATGTGAAGTATACGTCACAATTATAACCCCCTGAATTTGAAATTAGTGGTTAGAAAACATAATTTCAGTGGTAATTCAACCAAATGTTGCTGGGAGTAAAAAATAAGTAAAATAGTGCACATCGTATCCAGAGGCAGGCTATGCCAATTTGATATAAACAGTTTATAACTTGCAAACATGGATACCCTTTTATTTGGCAGAAATGTGAACAGCCTTCAGAGACTCGTAATATACTTTACTCCTTCACCAGAATTCAGAGATAAGTAACGAATTTAATAAAGCGAGAGTGAAAGAAGTGAACTGAATTTGAGCTCAGGTGCAGAGAAGGTAACTTAATAGTTTTCTTTGAAAGAATCAAAGGCAATATGCAATCTGGAATGTTGTGGAATTGACATTTCCATTTAGTTTGGAGTACAAAACGTCAATATTTCGGTGATTACAATACATTTCACTTGTTCTCTTTATTAATTAGTTTAGAGATGATATTTGTAACAAGAATATTGGGTTTTAAAAAAGCAAAAATAAAAAGTTGTGAGTTTTTTACACTAAACATAAATAAATTACCTTCCATTTCATAAACTAGAGCCGATTTGGACCAATGTCAAAGAAGGATACGTTTAATACTAAATGGTCCAGGAAGTAGTCGCGCCTCTATTTGTCCTTGTAAAAAAACATCATGATGCAGGGGCGGTTTTCTGACAATAAGCGTTTCTTATCACTGATATATCGGTAGCGTAGCAGTTATCGGGTACAACCAAGAGTGCTGGAATCGTAGACTGCAACATAGTCAGTAGGCCTATACGTATGCAAAATTTTACGATCGTTCTTAGGACTGGAAAATTCGTGTCATTCTTTCACTTTACCGATTGGTTACACTTTTCCTTCCCTTGTTTGATAGCAGTTGCTCCCACCGCAGATAAAAGATTTTTTACACATATATTTGAAACAAGACAGGTTTAAAGCGGAGTTTACATCTGCGAAACAAATTGCTACATTACTCGTACAAATGCTGACGATTAATTTGAACACCGAGTTGTAATTTTTGTAGCAAGTTGTAAGCGTCCAATGTAGCGATGTGCCCAGACACTTTAAAGTACAATCAATCTGTTATAACTTGAGCAACTTTAAAAACTCCTTTATGTTGTACCAGTTAATGTTATGCAAAATATCTACAAGACTAAATAGAAATTTCTTTTCATTAGCGAATTTCCATAGGAAAAATGAGCTATTGCAGTGGCCGTTATGGTAAGACCCAAGGTCGGGAGTAGCAAATGAGCACCGATCATGATCCCCAGAACACGTTTTGGGTTAAAAATCATATATATGTCTACATGTGTTCGCACTCTAGCGGCCGCATTTTAAGTCTGATTTGGTTCAAATTTGGTACACATGTTGGTTGTCTACTTCGCTCGAACGAGTTCGTTAGCCAAAAAAATCAAACAATCGGAAGCACGTTTTTTGACCTGAAGTAACAATTTTTTTAAATTTTTCCAACGAGAATGAATTTGTTTTTAAATTTTTTCTACAAATATAAAATGTAGGATGTTATTCTGCAAATTTTGTATAAGAAATGTGTTTTAGTATAAGAAATAGCTCAGACTTTATTAACCAAATAGATAACATAAGATTATTACCAAGTTATAAGATAGGCTCGTTTGACGTTGTGAACTTGTATACTAACGTGCCAGTCACAGAAACAGTCGCCATATTGGGCGACATCCTCTCAGAAAGTAAAGTAATGGAGTCTACAGCCATAGGTGAATTGATTAACTTATTAGAAGTAGTACTTAAACAATTTTTTTTTTTTAATGGCAGATACTTTATCCAAGAGGAAGGCCTTGCGATGGTTCACCACCTTCAGGATTGCTAGCTGATATATTTTTAAACCATTTTGAGAACACTCATCTGTTATCTGATAAAAATAAATTCTACCATCAAATAGTACTATACAAAAGATACTTTGATGACACCTTTATCATATTCAATGGTTCTTTAAGACAAATAGACAACCTTAAAATGTACCTAAACAGCATCAATAAGGCTATACAGTGCACTCTTGAAACGCAGGAAGAGAACAAACTAAACTTTTTGGACTTAACTATAGAAAAACTGGATAACACATTTAAATATAAAGTATACAGAAAACCCACTACAACAGATATTACAATACACTCAGACTCTCATCACCCTACACCGCAAAAAATGGCAACTTATTATAGTTTCATCCACAGATTGATAACTATTCCAATGGACACAGACGCGTTCCAAGAGGAATTAAATACCAAAATTCATAGCGATGGCGAATGGTTACAAAGTTTCAATGATAGACAAAATAATGTAGCCTATAGGCAGCTACATAAACTAAAAACACCGAAAAAAGTAAAAAGAACTTTTGTTTGTATGGAATATGGAAGCCTTTTCCCAGAAATTATAAATAACATCTTCAACAAGTTGAATATAACATTAGCTTTCAAAACAAAACACAATATAGATAATATACTGCGTCCAAAGACACCTACAACTGTTGAAACTTTAACAGGTGTTTATAGAATATCTTGTAGTGATTGCAACAGTCAATATATAGGACAAACAGGCAGAATTTTAAAACTAGCACCTTCCGATCCGCAATATGTAAAATTTAAAGTCTAGTAATGCACGTCACTTAATAGAAAATAATCATGTATTCAACAGTTTTGACGTTAATTTCCATCCTTTACACATATGTAGTAAGGGTAGATATATGGACGCTGTAGAAGAATACGAAATTTTTAAAAAGCTTTTAAAGAAAACGGAAATGATTTGTTAAATGAGAAACTTAAACTTATTGTATGACACTGCGATGTCGTTAAGAGATAAGGCATTGGACAACACTAGACAAGCCATCGCGTATCAGTAGTCCGAGAACCGTTGGTGTACACCCACCGTGTAGTTTTTGTTCATGTTTGTAATTTATATGTATGTGCGTGTGTTTTAGTATCTTAATGTACTGACGAACTCTCACGGGTGAATATTCTGAAGATCTAACATAGTTTCCGAAACGCGTAACTTTATTAAGTTACATTAAGTCACAAGACGGACGTAAGTACCATAATTATATTATCTATGTGGCTTGGATACTTATACTCAAAAATGAGTTTAAATAACCTTAATTGTTTACAGTTTACTTATTGCTTTGTGTAGTGTCAATACTAGAACTAAAGAAGAGCGCACCATAAAAATGTTACAACTTTGCTAAGAAATTGAAATTATTGTAGCAGAGAATACTTATGCGAAGCGGTGGAAATGGAGCAGGCGTTACCAATGTGACGTCATCACAGTGGCAGTGACGGGAACGTTTTCCTTGGCGGGCTGGTTTCCCTTGTATTCTATAGCCCTGGTCCGTACCTACCACAATATGGTAATTCCCATCTCTATCGCGGGGAATATTGGTGTCTGTTATTGTAGAGTTATTAGCCTAACACTTTTCATCATGACAGTAAACACTCTTGGTTGCTCATCTTTTTACTGGTTAAATATTTCTTAGGGTTGTAGTTCTTTCGCGGCTTTTTTACATTTGATGAAGCAAAATAACTATAGAAATTATGTTTACGTTAACAGTGGATGGGTAGTTTGGGAGGAAGGTGCATACCAACTCTTGGTCATTTTTACCTTTGCTTATATTATTCTGCATTTGTCGTAGTTGGCAGATTAACATACAGCAGGATGGAGTATGCTACTGCATTAACATTACTTCGCTTTAATTGCAACGCCTCCATGATGACCACCAGTCTTTATCTGGCAATTAAAAAAATATAAAAAATTTTAAAAAAACTTTCCACTAATTTAGTTTTGATTGTAAACAAATCTACTTTACTTTACCAAGTTTATATTATGAAATGGAAAACAAAATTGAGTTAAAGCAATTAGATATTTTAAATATGATTAATAAACTCAGATTAATCTTTTGGAAATGTGTTATTTAAAATACAAAAGTTAACAGCCACAAAGAACTATCGGTTCTTGACTGGAGGCGGTGGTTTCGTATTTTCATATTTCACAACTCAGTGTTAAAGCAAAGTTAACGCTGACAGCTAGAGTTTCAATTTGTACTTTCAACAATTCGCGGACTGGGGAGAATTGAAAACTTGATGAGTGACGGTTGTTTCTTATAACATTGAAAAAGAATTCTCGAGTGTGATTTCTGAATAGTACCATTTCGTTTAGATGAATAAGAATAAGGCAAAGTATGCTAGACGTTTAACAGTTGATTGTTCGTCTTAAATTCGCTGATAGTTATTATAATTTGTCTTTTGTTGTGTTTCAAATAACTACAGTATATATATAAATTAAAACGTTTTACTTTTTTAGTTTAAATTATGTAAAATCTACGTGGAAGTATAATCGCATGTATAATCTTAACATTATAAAAAAAGATCACTAACTAAAATATACAATACAAATAAATCAGTTAAACCTCATCTATACTAATATTATAAAGAGGTAAAATTTGTTTGTTTGTAATGTAGGGGGGTTATATCTGGAACTACTGAACCGATTGACAAATTGGTTGTACTAATAAAAAGCTACACTATTCCTGAATAACATAAGCTAGAATTAATTTGGATTTAAGGGTTGAAACAAAACTTAAATCAATAAAAGTTAATTGTTATATTTTCAACGTTCTTGTTTCTGGAGTAATAGCTACACGTTTCGCTGCCACGGGCAGCATCATCAGACCAGCCAATAACACTACCACTAATCCATTGTTCACATATATATCACAAACATAAAAAACATAATTCGGCCTGGCACAAATCATTATGCAGAGACGCACTTGTTAACTGTTAAAAATTGTTTATTAACGAACATTTTTGAATAAAAAAATACTGTAAAATTCTGTAAACAGTTAACAAGTGCCATCTCTGCATAATTATTGTGCCAGGTCGAATTATGTTTTTATGTTTGTGATATAAACTACTATTGATTAAAATTAAGGTTAGTTGAAATTAAAGTAGTTCTAAAGCTAAACAATTAATATGTTATATTTTCTTTAAAGCTAGTGAGCTGATATTTTGTACATTTATTTCTTACAAGATACATTGAAAAAGTAAACTACATTTGTCGCGTGCTGTTAAGGGGTGAAAATGAAATAACAATCCCTAAAACAATAAAAATTATTTATTATATTTTCTTAAAATTAATGAGCAGAAAATTTTTCCATTTGTTTCTTATAAAATTCATAAAAAAAGTATCATAGATTAACATTTTGTCGCGTGCTGCTAAGGGGTGAAAGTGTAGTAACAAACCCTATACAAAATATTGACTGTTATACTTTTCTTAAAGCTAGAGAATAAACCCTTAATAAGTTAAGGAATTTAAAAATAAAAACCACTATGTTACATCCTAATTAAAAATAAATAAGACCTATTAAAATTTAATAGTAGAGCCTATTTACATAAAATAACCTGTTTGCATTTGCTTTTCGCTGGCGTTGGCAAGCGAAGCGTGCATGGGGCTGAGCCCTATAGTCCATAATATAATATGAAAATAACGGTAGCTTCATCAAAAAGTATTCGTAAAAAAAGAAAGTTTAACTGTTTTTTGTTCTTTACAATTTAACTGAAAAACTATATTCCTATTTTGGTTTATCTTTTACTGCTATGTCAAAAATTATTATTCGGGTACCACGAGTTTTGTTTCGTAATAGTTTTTACTGCGATAGTTTTCTAAACTGTTACTTTTACAGGTTACTTGTGCTTTAGTTGTGTCGGTTTAACTATAAAAATTCTCAACCAAATGAAATTTATTTTGTACTGCATTTTTTTTAACTGTTGGATTTGTATAGTTGGACTATCGTCATTTAATAAAGAAAAATAATTGAATGGGTTAATAATGGATGCGATACACTCCGTCTTTAACTATTTTTTAATAGAATTTTTTAAATGACTAAATTTGGTTTTGACCTTTGACAACCTTTACTAATTTCATTCGAACTTGTGTTCCTAACTTTTGAGTAACTAGTTTTAAGTTTTAGTAAACCGTACATCACATTTATAAAGAACAGTGTCAATTAACACAGTGCCTGAAGAAACAGTGAAAGTGAAGTACAACGTATGGTGAACAAATTTATTATTGTACTTGTTTGTTTTTGAGTCATGACTTGCTTCATTATTTTCTCTTATTTTATTTCTACTTTTCCAGACAGTATAAAATTATAAAATACAAAAAACTTGTAAGTTTTAATAATTACCGCTCGTTTATGTCTTCATCAGTTTTTGAAAATTTGTTCGAGACCATCCGTAACTTCCTCTGGAAAAACTACATTGTAAAGTAATATTTCAGGAAAATTTTTTTTCAATAATTTCTATGTATAAAGTAAAAAGAGAATTTCTGTTCATTTCATACCAATGTCATAGCTTCAAAATGTCAATTTATTATATTACTAGCTGACCCGTACGGCGTTGCCCGTGGTGGTTGGTATTTTCAGTCTTTTTAACGTAATTGTATTCTTTTTAAGTGTTCAGTCAGTGAGTGGTATTTGGTTTTTATATATCTTAAATAATTAGCCCAATAATTGGTGTTTTAGTTCATTGTAGGCCTAACCTAAAATTATATTCAGTTTTTGATCCAAATCAGTTGTTGATCAAAATCAGATGTTTTAAGCTTTTCATACGAACAGCTGTCTTTTGTGCCCCTGATAAAATCAAAAGAAATCTTTCTTCTTCTTCCTTAAGATTGACCTTCCATAAGATTAACATTGAAACTTTGAGGGCCACTGGGGCGTAGCCCTAATGTCCTAGGACTTCGGTAAATGGCCTAAAACCTTCCCAGGGTTAACCTGTGTTACTATGCAAAATTTCAAAGCAATCGGATGGACGGTTTGGTAACGCATAAAGGACAAACATACCAACAGACAAACGTGCAAACAAACAAACGTACAAACAGACGGACATACATTGAATTTTATACATATAGATTATAAGGACTTGAACTGTTCTATTTATATATTTGCATTAGATTTTGTTACTTGTATGTGTTTTAGGTTAGATTTCTAATAAAGACAGAAATATGGCAGTAATATGTTTTTTTTTTGTGGTAATATTGCAGTAGTTACCATTATGTGACTTTTTTTAATGTTTACAGTTTTCGTTTCATGGTACGAAAAATACTGAATCTATTTAAAGTATTTGTTGTACCTCCTAACAAGTGGACCAACAACTGTTGTTCGATTGATTTTTTTTAAATACCTACCATTAGATAAATGGTTAGAAAATATGGGGTTGAAGTTTACAAAATTCATATTTCCTTTAGAAGGCACAACATAAAATCCGTTCAAAGTTATTGTAAATTGTCTGAAACCATTTTCGATTCGACCAACTCTTACTGCAAGGTAGGTCGACAATGAGATCGACAGTAAAACATGCGCTACTTCCTTAAGAGACACAATATAAACCCGTTGGAAATTGTAAATCTTCTAAATATTACCAAAATCTTTTGTCAGAAACTGTTTTCCATAAAACAGCAGCCCTTAGCGCTTGGGACGAATACATTTGTTTGCAATCTACCTGCGCCTGTAGGACGAACAGAAAGGGTTTTTTTACTTGGAATTATTTTAAAACTTGACATTTCATTTTTTTCCTTAAAATAAATTAAGGACTTTACATATTCACTAAGAGGTCCCTGAATTTAAAGATCATTTCATGAGGAATGTAATGTGTGTCGGTTCAAAAATACAATTTTGTATCACTTCCAATTCAATTTGATAGAAAATAAACTTGTTTACAAGCACTTATCGTTTTCTGTAGAAAGACGAACAACTCTGCCGTTTCTTTAAATCGAGTAATGCCGGAAATTTCATTTACAGTAGAGCGTCGATAATCCGAACCCGAAACGTCAAAAATCCGAACGCATTCCGAGGAGGCCCCTACAAAAATTCGTTTTCGCAAATTCCAATTCCGTCGTTAAAAATTTCTCAAAAATCTTCATCTTTGTTTGACATTATTATCTCTTTTTAAACACTTCTTAAAATACCTGTCTCACATGGCCTCACAGCAGATAAGACTGGCTGTCAGTATGTCACGCTAATAAGCTGCTTTAGCGCTAGTAATAAACAAACAGCGTGTTTGAGGGTTGACCAAGGTGGGGCGGGGCAATGACCTTGGCTTGTCTATTGTTAGCTGTTATAGTTTTTTAGTACAGAAAAGTTTTTCAATTTTCTTTTTATAAAGTCCCTTTTACTTTCTCCACCCTATACGTAGTATATGGAGAAAGTATTGTTTTCGTAAAAATGTTCGAATTTGAATTTTCAGTTGAATTATCTGTTTTGGTGCTCCCAGAACCCCAAAAAAATGGTTTAGTGCAATTATCTGTGTTGGTGCTCCCTGAACCCAAAAATATTTTTAGTGGAATTTTTTGTTTTGGTGCTCCCTGAACCCAAAAAAGTGTTTTTAGAGTGGTGTCTGTCTGTCAGTATGTATACATGACCAGAGAAGACACTATTGGTCCGATTTTCATGAAATTTGGTATGTAGGTACTAAACCCTAATATCTCCAGGCGTGTTTTTCATTTTTTTGAATTTTTAATTTTTAAGGGTAATTTACCCCTAAAAACCCATAAAAAACGACAAAAATGCAAATTTCTCAAAAACGGCTCTAACGATTTTGATCAAATTTTCAGTATTTATAGTGCTTAAGATGCCAAAAATGATGACACCACTCGCTTTTATCAAAACTTCGGCGTTTTATAATTATGGGGAAATGTTTAAAAATAAACAAGTTTATGTTGTCAATCTAGCATCGCGGCAGCGGCCGCACGGGGTAGCACCATGGTAGCGATCATGGCCAGTAATTCAAAGGTCGCGCGATCGAATCCCGGGGCCTAGGACAATAATTTTTTTATACGATTGACGTAGGTAGAATATTATTTTTTTGTTTTGTTCTAAAAAGTAATAAATAAAATGATTGAAAACAATATTATTTTGACTACAGTAAGTTGGGAGAAAGTTTGTGTCAGTTAACTGATACCGTTTATTTTTCATACAGAAAGTTCATTCATTTCTCTTTGTGTAATCATTACAACAGTATTTTAGATAAAATAAAACCTGAACACAAAATCTCACAATAAATACGTTTACTAACCTCAAACGCGTTTCAACGACAATGTCGCCATCCTCAGTGATGCACGGGCTACAGTAACCAAACTATAACTCCACTATAAAGTTATAACTAAAATTTTTCGTTTGTACAAATAATGTACAAGTCAACTTTTATAATTATTTACTGCACTGTAATTGAGAGTTACAAGTGTTATCATGTTGGCCCTACTGTGTACGTGCAGGTTCTTCTAAATCATAATATGTAAGTAGTCTTGCATACTGTATTGTAATTACATTACTGCTTGTACTGTTTAAACACTTTAATCGATTAAAGGGCATATATTTTAGCCTAAATGGCATTTTCTTTGTTATTTTCAAAAATCCGAACAAATTGGTAATCCGAACCCCCCTCGGTCCCAATTAGTTCGAATTTTCGACGCTCTACTGTATCAGTTATTACTGATTTAAACATCTTAGGCCTGGAAAACACACGGCGTTTTTTTTTCGGTTGCGGATTAGTTACCGACGCCGGTCATAAAATTTAAAATGTGCACATTTTCCAGTTCATCAATCACAAAGTGTGTTATGTAATATAATTTCTTTTAATGTTTTATTGATATGAGCAGAGAGCAAATTCTCGCTTTATTGTTATTCCGTCACCGATTGAAGAGAAGGCAAATAAATAGACTTATTTGGGTCCATCCAATCAATAAAGGAAGAGAATAAGATTTTGGCGCATTCTACACTTTGTTTCTTGATTTGAGGAACTATGAAGAAACATTTTTCAATTATTTCAGAATGTCGGTTTCCTCATTTGACGAACTACACATGCGGCTGAAGGATTGTATTCTACAAACAAAATACTAAATTAAGGATATTTGACGTGCATTTGGTCACGTTCGCACCTGTTTCGGTGGAGACGGTTAAAAATCCGTCGATTGTAGTGGCACACCGATTGTTTATTTTTCAGACCAATGTGTATGCTCTAATACTCTCCTTCGCAACACTGTTGATATGACGGCGACGCGAAATAATCCGTGGCGGACGAAAACGCTCTGTGTGTTCTAGGCCTTTCACAATACCCACTGACACTTTAATTCTGCTGGACAGTTGTCAGTTCATCTCCCGCACTGACACGCAAACCAAAAGGAAAGAACAGTCTAGTCAAGAGCAAAACTGTTTTTTTTCTCTCTGAATATATTGGTAACAGAATAATTAATTTAGTTCTATTTATAATTTATACATACAGTACTAGTGTTGAAATTATTTACAAATTGTTCAATTTGTCCGTCCTATTTTAAATTTGTATAAATTTGAACTTGTACTTCTTACGGAAGATAAGCCTATTATACACCTAAGAATGTATATAAACTCCGTGTTGTACATTCATACATGTAATCCTATTGCAAAGCCCTTTACTCCAGTTTTCATCTCAGACCGGAAATAAGCTGCGTTCGTACCGGATGTAATTTTCTGTCTCAGACTGGATTTGTCAATAACTTTGAGGAAACCCACACCTGCAGGAGATTCAAAGAAGGGGAGTTTAGAAATTCAGATTTGAGTCATTTTAGTAAAACTAAAGTTATAGGCCTAATGCGAATTTGTTATAACGGCATCTCTGCTAGATTGTTATAAAGGGTGTAGGCTATATATTTATGAATTACTCCTTTGCCTTTTATTATGTCGTAAAAAGATCATATTTGTTACAATACCTTAAACGCCATCAAGAATATTTTAACATATGTTTAATTCCAATATTATTTAAATAGACTATTAAATACAGATTCAAAAACAATAAGATTTAATATGTACAAAGATCTTAGGCAAAACTGAATTTAAATTAACGTATCATCTATCCAAAATTCTCAAATACAAACAACAATAAAATAAATAATTACGTCAATTATAAAACAAACAAAAACTGATTCTAC
>JAGFPH010001216.1:129389-174998 GCA_018207615.1 Philaenus spumarius | reverse complement strand
ATTCTACTCAAGCTTAATACAAAACTTAAACAAAAACAATTAATTAACCCCCAAATATTCACAAGAAATGTACCCTTACCTTATTTTGTCTGATTTCTTTAAGTCAGATCTTTCCTCCTGGCTCCCGAAGATTTAAAAAATAAACCCTATGGCTACTTGGCTGTGTTTTTTTTAAGGATCGAGAGTGTATTGTAAATAACAGCAACTGTCGAAGAACTAAAAGGATCAATTATTCAGAACATAGCTGAAATAAAAGTCAAGGCAACCGCAAAAAGGAAAGACTACAGCTTCTCCAAGAAGAGAATGCAAGTATAAAGTTTGTTTTTACTAAATCCCATTTAAAACTAAAATAATGTACATTACTTATTTTGATTTATTAAAAAAAACAAATATGCTTAACTATAATAGTCAATTAATATTGTACCTTACTTTGAAAGCCTTTATATTTTTCAATATTGTTTCAAGATATGTATATAGGCTACACTACAATATATGAAAATGTTTTCACTTAGAAAACGGAATAAAACACGTATTATTGTATTTATTATTTGCTTCTAGAAATATGAATTAATATAATGCCTCCACTAAAGACCACATTTTTGTTTGTTCAATATGAATTTTATCTTTCCTTTCCAGCAATCATGTTTTCAATGTTTCTCTTGCAACTTTCAGAATCTCTGCCCCTTTAAGGACAGAATGCCAAAACTCCCGACCTCTGCAATTGGATTGATACTCCAGATGTAGTCTTGCAAATTGCGGTAGATTAGTTGAGTTCAGAGTAGATATTTTTAAAATTATTGATTGGGTGAGTGTTATTTGCTTGCATGGTGGTGCGATTTTACTCGCAACAAGAGCGACGCGATAAAAAACAGCGACTGAAAATGTTTAAAATATCGACTTAAAATTCACCATAAATATTTATTACAATATTTTGAAGTTGTTTAGTAAGTTTCAAGTCCCTAAGACGAAATAAATAATATCCACTTAACTGCTATATTTGTTTTAGGGCAATTTTGTATGAAATAATACATGTTTTAGTTGCAACAATAAATTTTTTCAAGATTACCTACCTAAACAAAATCTTTTATCCCAAATCGAAATTTTGTTGTGTTTTTGTTACTTCTTTTGACCCACAAAATTCTTGATCAGCGACCACAAAAATATTCAATACACATTTGAAAATAAAAATGTATATAGTATAGTGAGAAAGTAAAATGGAAAAATTTTGTATATAAAAAATGGCGTAGTGTAGGTAATTAAAAATGTATTTATTATGAAATTACCTGCTGAATGTGTTTGAACTTATAAAATTTTTTGCTGAATTTATAAAAGGGATTACATGGACAGACATAAATTTCAATAATAATATCCACGACTTCGCTGTTATATTTGGGTATAAAAGATTAAAAATAAAAGTTAATTTGTATGTTGATGGGAAATTTTCCGACTTAAATTTATGTAAAAAAAAGAGTGATTTGACAAAAACAAAATTTTGGATCCTGAATTGAGGGGTAGGTGATAACCCAAAGAAGTATGGAGGTGTCAGTTTTTTTTACCAAAACCTACTATTTAAAACTAAAAACCCTTCTGAGTACATTTTTAGAGACATAGCCAAATAGTTCTCTAATTTCATTCACGTTAAAAGGAAACAAAATAAAAGCAAATTATAACACTTGATTAAAAATTATTTTACTTCACTAAGCCTAATGCAATATAATGCCACATTTATAAAATAATAAATATTATATACATTATAAACCTTATAGATAGTAAATACAACAAAATGTTTAGCTAGTAGCACTCTGATAAATCCTTCAATAAGTAAGTAGTTTACATAAAATGTCTTAATTCATATACATTTAAGGTAAAATCAAGGCTCTATTGCATCTTAGACTTAATGGTTTGATTCTCCTTATAAATAAATAAATAAAATACAACTTGTTTTATGAGTAATGTATCATACTTCACAATCACATTTCACAAAAAAAAATTTAATTCATATAAACATAGGTCTGGAAACACAATCTTTCTATCTTTCTAAGATATTGCTAGCAATATATTTTGCCCCGATTTTAGTTACATCAATAAGATAAAACTACTGAAAAATCAAGTTTTATTAAAATTCAAGTTGTTTATACAGTTTAATCTATTTTTAGCAATTTATGAATACCACAAAATTACAAATTTAGTTTTAGCACTTTTTACTATACTAAAACATCAAGGACATGTTTTAAAATATTAAGCGATAATTTACTTTTTTTAATTAAATCTTTATTTATATTTAAAACTATTTAAATGTTGTTGGTTTAAATAAAAATACAGCAGCACACAAACTTAACAACGTGTAATTAATTTTAAAACATTGACAACAAATAAAAATCGGACAGTAAATTATGTTTTTACTCAAATAAATACTACACAAAAATATAAACATCCTTTTAAGATCTTTTGGCTGGCCGCTCACTGGAGAAACATTTTTACTGAAACTAGTTGTTCCATTTTAGTTTCACATCACCAAAATTTCACATAGGCTATTTGAGCAACCAAGGTTTTATGAAACTTGCTTTCACACAACATAGTTTCATAAGTTTTGTGGAAGATCCAATCTATTGAGATTAGCATAATAAAGAACACAGGTAAATTACAAACCATTCTATAATGTTAGTAGCCTTACTGAATAGTAAATACAACAAAATGTTTAGCTAGTAGCACTCTGATAAATCCTTCAATAAGTAAGCCGTTTACATAAAATTTCTTAATTCTTCTAATTACAATACTTCTAATTACCTTAAGGTGAATTCCGTCAACTATCCTTGATTTGATGTGGTTAGAATATCTCTGGAGATCCTTATCAGTTGACCAGACGTTACCTCAGTTAACGATCGAAAGTATTCGTGAACGGTCGCCAAAAATATACGTTAGACCGTGTTTGTGTATAAATATTAAATGTGTTGTGATTAATGTTGTTTAAGTGTTTGTGAAGTGTATTTGTGAAACATTTGATAGTGACTGAATTGAAAAGTAGAAACGCATAATGTGAGTAAGAAAAGAGATATACTAACCACATCAAACCAAGGATAGTTGACGGAATTCACCTTAAGGTAATTAGAAGTATTATATTATAATGTTATAATCTAGTAAATTTTTATAAATTGTTTTTGTAAATTATAAATTATTCGTATTTTTCTGCTTTTAGTTCTTTATTTATTTTGAGATGATGTAGAAAAGAGATCGCGATTTTAACACAAATTTAGTATAAGCAGCCAAGCATACCTTTGCAATACTATGCTGTCTACTAAAACATAAGTTGACAGACCCAATAACATTGTTTCCTTTATTTATTTACAACATTACAACTTCGCTGGATGACATTGTTTTATGAAATCAGTTTCTTCAGTGTACAGCTTGCCTGAGGCAGTAAAAAGTAAGCTAACTGAACATGTGACATCTAGACGTTTTCAGAGGGATGATTAGCAGTAATTAAAGTTCATTTTAAATAAATTTTTTTTTAAACAATATTTAAAATAAAAAGATAAATTGGGAGCTGTGATTTAACAGGTCTTGGCTGTCATAGGTTCGAAACCAGCTACTGACATTGGCTTATTCTATGTGTCATTCCACTCCTCATCCTGTAGGAGTCATATGAGTGCACAAGATTTTAAGATATAAGAAAAAATTTTGAAATGAAGTGATTACTTCACTAATACTGATATCAGCTGAATAATACATATGAACCTGACACAATAATATACAAAACACGAATTAAGATTTGAAAATCTCTAGATTTTTTTCTGGAATGAGTTTCAAATTTCTTCATAGTCTTACCTGAATATTTTTATTGAAACGTAACAAATAATTTAATTGCAAATAAAAACAAAAAAAATCACAAAGACTTCCACTAATGAAATTGTCTAGGTCTTTTGAGTTTGACCTTGTGAATTTGGTTTAAACACTATTTACAGCTGACATTTAACTCAGGTTCTTTGTTAACTCAGAAGACCAAAAAAATGCAACAATGAAGGATTAACATTGCTCTATACATACGAAGAAGAAATAACAGTACATAATTATAATGTACAAAATTATAACGTTCGAGTTTGTTAACTTAACTCAATCTGTCTGTATAAAAACTTAACCTAGATTCAGACTTGAAGGAACCAAAAGATAGGATTTGACACTCGGTGTCGGCGTCGGCTAAGATATAACTAGTTCTGTTGTTGTTGTTTCCAATGGAAATGTTGTAGTTTCTACGTCAAGGGTTTCATCTGGACAACAAATACCAGCGTATCTGTAACAACAAAATGCAAAAATAAGGTCAGATGGTTTATTAAAATCATATATTTTCTAATAGACATCCTTTAGTTACTTTTACTTTTACAGTATACATTTTAGTTAGATTTTAGTGGTACTATATTTAGTGATGATTTTGATAAACATTACAGATGAACATGTAATTTAAGCCATTAAGGGTCTGCTCCAGTAAACGAGAAAGCAACCGGAAACGCAAGCGCTTCTCTCTATAACCGTATCTAAACAGTGCAATTTCTTGCAGCTGAGCGCTTTCACATTGCCTCATTTCAAACCATTTTATAAATCCATCTTTTGTAATTGAGTGCTGAAAAAAAAATGAATATCCTTTATAAAATTTTGGATCCGGCTTGCAAATTACTTTTCATTATTAATTTTTTATTGCGTTAGGAAAAAATTCAAACTTTGTACTTTCAAAATGTCAATTACATAACAAAAGAAAACCATTTTAAAAAATCTAAAATGCAAAACGGATGTGTATTGAAATTGCGCTTAAAATGAGACCTTGCAAACAATTTTATGATAAAAAATAAACAAAATAAATGGTTTGAAATTTAACATTTCTCTTATGGGATAAAAATCCAAGATGGCCGCAACTACAGCAGACCCTTAAAAACAGAACTAAGCAATTCTAAATAATTCTAAACATCAATGAAAGTGGCGCATCAAAGTAAAAATAATACATTTGAGCTTATAATATTATATGAAATGTTATTAAGTTAGGTTTAAAAATTCAACATGCACAACTTGATTCCAATAGTTAAAGCCCTATTGGTTAAAAAAAATATGGTTTAAAAAAATATTTAGTGATTTAAATAAACATAATAATCTGAAATTGTTTAAGTATGATACAGATACTAACCCCTGAAAAGGAAACATTTTTATAAGTATTAGTTTTTAATCAGAATAATGGAAGAAGACAAAAGTAGATAGGAATGAAGACAAATTATGAGGGAAGCCAAATCCTACTCAGGAGGATTTTTACTTTCAAAAATATTATAAGTTGAAGGTTTTTAAAAATGGGAATACATGTTTTAATTCTCTACATTTTTGTTTCTCTTCATTTTTATAAAAGCTTATACAAAGGAAACTTTCATGTTTTAGGATAAAAGGTTTAGCCCAGCGAAGGCAAAGTTTGTGTTTATAGAACTTGTTCAAGTATAAGCTTAATGAAATGGGTCGTTTTAGCTTCAATTTTTAGCCGAGCTGTAAGGAAACATACAGCTCTTTTAAGAAAAGTTAAAACCAATGAGAGTGACTATATGATTTTGGTTTCATCTTGAGTGTTCTGTAATAGAATTAATTTAAAAATTACAAACGATAAAGACAAAATTACTTTTTGTAATTATGTTATTGTTCATTTAATTCTCTGTAAATGAACAATAACAAATAAACATAATTCTTATATGATTATATAATATACTATAACAACTTGGCCTCCAACTACCAACAAATAGTTAAAATAAATTATGGTTGTGACAATTAATTGTTAGAAAAAAATCTTTTAATAATTATTTTGCAATACGTTTTACCATTTGTAGTTCTTAAATTACTTCCGATACAGACAACTCAAGATGAAACCAAAACCATAAAGTCAGTGGCATTGGTTTTACCTGGACTTGAAAATGCTGTTGATTTTCTAATCAGGGTGAAAAGTGTAGCTAAACCCACCCATTTCATCAAGCCAACACTTAAATAACTTTCATAAATACAAAGTTTGCTTTCTCTTGGCTATTCCTTTTTATCCTCCAACATAAAAGTTTCCTTTGTATAAGCTTTAAATGTTAAAATGAAAGTGATAATATCATAAAATCCACAATATGTAACACCATACTAATAAAACTTGACTTGTGAAATTACACTAAATAGAAATTAATGCAATTAATTCATACCTTTGAAAATTTAAAATTGGGACACAGGTAGAATAAAGATTGTTATTAAATATTAATTTAGGATATTTGTTGATGGCTGTTTTATATTAAAATATTACTGTTTAAATGGACGTTGAAGAAAGTATTGTCTTTTATTTATTAATAAATTCAATTATTATATATCAAAATTACTACCTATAAGGACTGTAAGCCGAAAGGTCTTACAGGAATTTTCATACAGGCTTGCATTTTGTTTGTTTTTTTTTATGTATGGAATTTATTGTACAAGGACAACAGATTCATAAATGAGCCTACTTTATAGCTGATTGAACTTTAAGTTTAATGGAGTTTCAACTCTTTAAACTGCTCTTAAACCGATACCGTTTTGGTATTACCTCTTTTAATCAACTAGATTGTAGATTTTATACCATAAACTCTACTAAGAATGTTGTACATACTAATTTAAGGTACATTTGTTAAAAATTGTACATGAAATTTTAGCACCAATTGTTGTTTATAAATAATAAATAATAATAATTAGTCATCATATGAATTTTGTATAGTCGAATTCTCAATTTATGTGTTGTGGAACTTGTTAAGTATTTTTACTAAATACAATCAGTATCATTAATTTTATACTGATTTGACATAAAAATGTCGTATAACAAAAGTATCAAAAACGTCATAATATATTATTATTATAGTTAAAAAACAATAATGAAGCAATATTTTTATCAGTTTTCTCAAATCAATTTTTTTTTATTAAAAGCTATTTTGCCAAAAGCTATTTTACAGCAACAATATTTTTTTAAACTAAATACAAATTTACTGAAGATCTTTATAATTTAAAAACCTTTCATGTATCCAGTTACAAGTTTATTTATTTATCTTTATTCCTTTTAAGAACATATACTTGTATTATAATTAATTAATTATATATTTTATAAACTTACCCTCCAGGTATCGGGCAGAAGAAGCGAATGTAATTGGTTACATTAGTGATGACTTCGCGCAATACACAATGAGGTAAGTGTCTACAATGGCTTGGGTTTACCATCGCACTCAGACATTCTTGGAACTCAGTATCCGTCTTCAAAAAGAAAACATTTTATTGATAACATTTCACACAATTTTTGTCATGAAAGAGGAATCAAATTGCAATATATTTATAATTTTAATTACAGAGAGAAACTTTGAATAGTGGCCTGTTACAGTTGTTAGAAAAATCATAGGCGTTTAACCAGGGGGGAGGGTTATAACCACCCAATTGTAAAAAATATTTTGCCCTTTGTGTACATTAAAATAAGCTTTTAAGAGTAACTTGTTTTCAACACCTACGCAAATTCAAGCTACAATAAATTATCAATATAATATTGCTAACATTATCATTGGTCAAATTAGGCACTGGCACTTTATTTTATATAGATGCAGTGTAGTGTATCAAAGTATAGTATCTAGAGACAGCACACAGAGTTTTGTCTGCCACGGATTATTTGCCGTCGCCGTGATATCAACAGTGGCACGAAATAGAATATTAGAGCATACATATTGGTTGGAAAAATAAACGATCGGTTTATTTACCGCTGACGGTAGCTGTGTAGCCGCTAGCAGACACTACAATCGACGGATTTTCACCGTCTCCGCCGAAACAATGGCGAACGTGACCAAATGCACGCCAATTTTCCTTATTTTAGTATTTTTTTCGTAGAATACTATCCTTCAGCCGCGTGTAGAAACCGACTTTCTTAAATAATTGAAAAATGTTTCTTCTAGTTCCTCAAATCAGGAAACACAGTGTAGAATATGTACAGTATGATTTTAATAAAAAGGTCTGACTCAAGCCGCAAAATCGTTGAAACTTGCATTCGTAATAAATTGTTTCGGATTCTATTAATAAATTAATAATCTGGAAAACTAATTTAAGTTATAAAAAAAGGCTTTATATTTTTTACGTGTTAGCTTAAAATATGGAAATTATTGCTTGAAACTCCCAAAAAATGCATTAAAAATAATCAATTTTTACTCAGTTAAACTGCTGATTAAAAGGAGTTGCCGTGGTTATCTTTCAATTATGAGATATAAGACAAGAACACATACCCTTTAAGAACAATTTAAGATGTTTCACAACTTTTTAGGTTGAAAAACGGCGTCCGAAACACGTTAGTACAAACTTCATATTTTTGCTGTTTTACGCAAGGTATAGAAGATCCTTAATAAATCCCAATAAGAATTTTAGACGGCGCAGCGTCGGAAATTTTACCGTGTGCACAATTTAAATTTTATGATTATCCGCAGCCATCGAAAAAACGACGTGTGCTCCAGGCCTATGGGGTTAGAGGCAGCGCACACAAAAATTTGACGGGGGATGAGTCATGGTTGCTATTCTAAATTATTCTAAAATGGGCCTGAATCACAATTATTAGAAGTGGTAAAGTATACATACCTATATCATTTTTAAAGTACTTTTGGGAAGCCTAAAAGTGTTATTTTGCATCTTAATTTTAAAAATTTCCATACAACCCCCCCCCTCGCCGGTTGTTGTAACTCCCTCTATAAGGCCGTCCTGGTTACGCCTGAAAAATCTATTCTTAAGGAATAGAAAATAAAGGGGTTATGCTAAAATAAATAGAAACCATTTATGGTTTATTTCTTTATTTGCATCTAAGTTGTTGCAGCAAGACATGAAGAACTTGGCTTGACACAGGATGTGATGGCTCATTGAAACCCTGTGTTTCAGAATAGAATGAAGGACAAAGATGTTTATATACATATGTTTATTATTTATGTAGTTCATCATTTTGTCTTTTTATTTTTATAAAACTTATTTTATGGCTTAAATATAGTAAAAAATACTAAAATAACTAAAATGTACAATATTTTATTCTATTCTGTGGTATTTTACTAAGTGCTATTTTACATACATGTTGCCCAACAATTATACTAAACTTACATTGTTTATTATGTACTACAAAAAAGCAACAAATAAATTAGATTGAGATATAGTAAAAAGTAAATTTTAATTTAATTTTGAGAAAACTTGAACTCTTAAAATAAATGGTTTTTAAATAATTTCTGGACGTGTGTTAATAACCTGACTAGTAAACCCCGAGTTCTGAAATGTAAGTCTATGAAAAGATATTGACCAAGATTTTTGTGCAAACAATACTAATTTCAAGTATTCTCTGATTGCACATAATAAATTTTAAATTGTATAAATTTATATTTAACTCAAAATGCTGTACTTTTAATAATAATTTTACCTATTTTGTTTCCATCGTGTGACTTCGTCTGCGTTCTTTATATATGACGCGTTTCAAAAACTATGTTTCGTCATCAGGTATAATAAATTACCAGTTCACATCACACACAACAACTCACACTCACACGACTCATAACACATATCAATTGGCCAGTAGATGTCTACTACGGCGGGCAGTCAAACGAGAATTGATAAAAAGTGGTGTTCCGTCGCAATCACACTTTTAATTAAGATATAAAAGACTGATTTTAATTTAGGTGAGTCATAGAGTGTGAAATAATTCTTTGAACAAAAATATATTTTTGTGGCTCAGTAGTTTTTCCGAACCTCTATATAGACTTTCTCATACTAGATTTAGTACAGAAATGCAATGCAATGTAATTTCATACGTAAGACATAAGATCTCTGTAGCTGAAGACATTAACACTCTATAAATAGCTTACCTCATTAATACCAAGCCTGTATTGTTGCTTAATTCCATTTACACCTAAAGGCAGCGTGACTGTTGCATTTTCAGCATCTATTAGTTCATTGGACCAGAGTATTTCACTCAGCAGTAAATGTTCTATTTTGTCCGACCACTTG
This sequence comes from Philaenus spumarius, assembly GCA_018207615.1. Classification (NCBI taxonomy): domain Eukaryota; kingdom Metazoa; phylum Arthropoda; class Insecta; order Hemiptera; family Aphrophoridae; genus Philaenus; species Philaenus spumarius. The sequence continues at coordinate 164,975 of JAGFPH010001216.1, read as the reverse complement.
TCAACTGAAAAAGAAATCAGAAATTTTAGTATAAAACTTCATATTTTCAACTAAAAACTTCTATAAACAAGTAAAATTTAAAGAAATAAGTATTTAGTTTATCAATGGAACTAATTAGTTCTTAAAAGTGATTAACTGAAGTGTCTGGTTCTGAACTTGAATCAAAAGTTAAAATGAAAATGTCATATTGGACAAGTTAGAAAGGAACTAAAAGTATGTTTACATGTTACTCGATTATTATATATTATTTGGTAAATATTGTTTAAAATTATCATAATAATTATAGTAATAACTACGTGTAAATCAACTTTTACACTGTGTTACAAAGTAGACAAAAATAAACAAGAATAAAATCAACAAATTAAAAAATGTTAAACAACTTATATATAGGACCAATAGGCATAGTGAAAATAAGACAGTTTGATCTGCCCTAGTTTATTTAAAAACAAATCAATTCTAACTAAAAATTTAAATTACACTACAATAAACAAATTAATGCAAGGCTCAGAGGTACAGATATTATGTTACCTAATATGTCACAGTTAAAACTCTTCTTCCAAAACGATCAGTGAACCTTTAAAATGAGGTATCACTCGACCTACCTTTATATTTGAAAATTTTCCAAAAACGACCCACACCTTCCAATAAAGCAATTTTGGGGCTTTTTTGAGATTTGAACAAATTTGTACTGCATTCTCTATTGTTGAAATATGGGAGTTTAACATTGCGCACGGGTGGTCTGATTCAATATGTGTGTGAATGAACATGGGCCTATTTAATTGTTTATTTTTTTTTTAATATAAGGCGAAAGACCTGAGTGGTTATCATTACTTGGAATTTGGAGAGCATTTAAATAATGCTCATAAGTAAATTAAATAAGTTGAGGTTAAAAAATCAGTCACAAATAATACGAAAATTCAACAATCACACACAAAATATGGAGAAACGCTAACACCATATTAATGTTCTGGGTATCATCACCCAGTATCGTCAGAAACCAATTAGGTAGGAAAAACCTCTCACAAATGAACACAAACGCGCTTTAACCCTCAAAGAGCTGACTATAATACTCTCCAATGCTAGGCATTTTTAAAGTGGTGTGCATGTATATATTTTTTAAATATGGATAAAATTGTTACTAAAAATAAAAATAGACTTATTATATATCATTATAATCAGAAAAGGATGAACTTTTTATTTAATATTAATATAATTCTCTTAATTTTAATCCTAGATTTTCACAGCTCTTTGTTTTGCACAATTTAAAAATTAAAAATTTATTTTTCATATATCCATCCACTAAAAACAATTTCAAAATGTCACTGTATAAATTCCAAGATATAAAAAAGTTGCACAATTTCATGCTGTACAAAAAAAAAGTTAAATGTAACACCTTACTCTTCCAAACAAATTATTGTTGTTAATTACAAGAAGCAAAAAAAAAGTCTTGTGTCTAGCACAGTTAGAGATGTGTGCACTAAAACAGTTGACTTTACAATGCTACCAAAATAAATTTTTTTTTTAAATATCAATGTTAAACTTTACACTATTTTGTAGTAATCGAATTCTGACAAAACCATATAAGAAACTCACAGATTGAATGAAAAATTACGAATTGAGATTCGTTTTAAAAAAAAACTTCTGTAGAAAAGTCGCAAATACGACTTTAGCACTACAGACTGATTTATAATGATCACAATTTACTAAACTCTAAAAGAAGAAGCTTGATGGAAAAGTGACCATAGTAAGGACAAAGTGGTGGATCTCCATGATGCATCAGAATAAGGAATGGCTAAAGCGTAAACAACTATACTCTGTCTAGTTCAGGTTGGCCGATGGACCCAGGACTACCTGAGGCCACCCCTATAATCTCTCGCCGCTGTCCGCTGCCTAGGCGATGAGTCACTTACTGGCTGTGTTTATACAATGGTACACTTTCTTAACAGAATAATAATTTAAAATTTTTAAAGGTATATTTGAAATCTACTAAAAAAGTTATGAAAAATGATACCAAACTTGACCTAGGTGTTAGAACATTTAATCTGATTATGACAATGTTTATAAACGAACAAATCTGGTAACAAGAATCCATCTTGCAAGTGAACCGATCAGAAGCAATTTCAAACCGCTTTAGGTTTAATAGTTAATAAACTATTGTATAGTATTGTATTTTTATTGTTGTATAGGATTTGTATTGTATAGTATTATATTGCATTTTATATAGCATATTGTGAATATAACTTTTTCTCCTATTGTTATTGTAATTTGTATTAAATACATTATATCTCAGTAAAAAGATTTACTATTATTAACAAATTCTACGATCAATTTACTTTTACCCAAACAGTCCCTAAAGTAAAGCTTTTAATATTCATTACAGATTAAAACTTGCCTTCTAAATTGTCTAAATAAAAAGTCGTAGTCACAATGTAAACAATTCTTAATAAAGTTCGAATTAAATGTTCTAATACCTAAGTCAAGTTTGGTATCATTTTTCATAACTTTTTTAGTAGATTTCAAATATACTTTTTAAAATGTTAAATTATTATTCTGTTAAGAAAGTGTACTATTGTACAAAAACAGCCAGTAGGTGACTTATCGCCTAGGGAGCGGACAGAGGCAAGTTGTGGCCTCAGGTAGTCCTGGGTCCATCGGCCAACCTGAATTAGACAGAGTATAACCACCACTCTCTGCAATTGTGTAAAAATAATGTAATCAAGATATTTGGGTTTTTATCTTACAAGACGTCAGTTTTAAATAATTATTTTATTTTACTATTAGTATAAATTTTGTACAAGCAGACACAGACTGGGTGTGTTGTGGAAAATTATATTAAGGGTACCTCCGATAAGCCCAACATAAGAGAATTTATATTTTGCTCAAGGCTGTACTGTATAGACCTGCTATTATACACTAAAATGTAAATTAACTCGACCTTTTGAAAAATGTTATTATTTTAAGAGTTAGTACAGAAACCAGTCAGTAAAAATATCCTGATAATTTGGTCGGAGTACTGCTTAACTAAGTTCTGTTTTGTTTCCAAATATCAGTAAAGGGAGACATTAAAATATGAAGGTAATATCTGAAGAAAACAACTAAGCACTTTGTTTCCTTTTGTGTTGTTTAAACACTGTGTACAAGATAAAATCGTAAGGTATGGTTTCACTGATTTGATGAGTTATGCAAAGAAAACAGCTAAGTTTTGAAAGGAATACCTGAGAGTACTAGATGTGCAATTTAGTATAAAAGGTTCATGAAGTCTAGCTACAGAGCCTATAACTTTATAAACTAAAATAGAATAGAACTATCTTCTCTTACCTGTATCTACTCTGTTTATACTGTTTTGAGGAGAAGCCGCTTGAAAACCTGAAAGAGAATTTTTGTTTTTATAAATTCATTACAAATTCATATTTCTTTTGGTATCCAAGTCAACATAGTACAATAATGGTTTAGTTATATGTCCGTCACGTGATTAAAAGGAAATAAAGGACGTGACGTGACGGACGCATAAGTAAGTGAACTTTCATTCAAAATACTGATCGAAATTTAATCTAAACAAAAATATTTCACAAAATAAATGGTTCATCTGAAAACCAATTTATGTAAAGATCTAATCTCTTACTAAATAAACTAATGAGGAAATGTGTGAACAGTTACTAGTAAATCTTCCACAACAAATCACTCTAAACAAAGTGACAATGCAACAATTAAATTACCACCTTCGGTTTATTCCTACTTACAATCATATAGAACCTACTTATAATGAATTAGTAAAGTTTGCACTTTTGTTTTTTGTATCTACATTGCACATTTTTATAAATTTAGGAAATTTCAAAAAGATTCAATAGATCATGGGGTTCGGTTAGCTTTGGCTTTTTATGGGGCACCCAAAGAGTTCCGCACGAGCAATAAACCTGCGATTGAGCTTGTCCAAAGCTATCATGCAAAAATTTATGCTAATGCCAGCAAATCTAAAAAAGTCGATCTTGCACGCATAATCCCGACTGTCTATTTTCAAGTACAAGCTTGGTATTGTTCACAAAATCAAGACAAGACCTTAAATCCGTTGGAATGGGGGTGGGAATTGGAAGATGGAGAGCTCAGTCCTGTTACCATGACCCAGAGAGCCGGTCCCGAAGAAATTTTAAGCAGTATCTCTTGTTCTTGTGAAACCGACTGTGGCACAAATTGCGGGTGCCGACGAAGTAGGTTAGAGTGCTCACTTGCATGCAAGCATTGCGATGGCAATTGCTCAAACAAAAAAGGCACTTCCAACCAGGCCGAGGATAGTGACAAGGAAGAAGATGAAGAAGGGGAAGAAGAGTTTGAAGAAGATGTTTAGTACCAGTATTTAAGTTAAAAATTGCACTTTATGATGAATAATTCAATATTACTAAAAAGTACTACTTATTATTTAAATAAAGTATTATTTACATAATTTTTGATTTTTACTTTCTTCATTACCTTTCCCCGCAGAGCCAAGAGCCACCCCCAATCACCCCCCGGACAACCCTCCCAGAGCCACCCCGGGTAATTCTAATGCCAGAATTGAATTCGGCATCCCCGAAAACCCCTGAGTAACGACTTTCGAGCGATTTTTCCGAGTTTCCAGTCGTTCGTATGATATTGCAAGTAATTATACAATTGCAAAATGCATTTATTGCACCAGAATGCATTTTTCGAAAAATGGCATAACCACACCATATAGCCTTTTTTCCCTGGAGTTTTCTGAACACAATGCAGAAAACCGCATCTCAATATCTACTGGCTCTAAAATTTTCCGATTTATTTCCTAACTTCCCTGGACTACAAAAAAAAAATCAAATTCAGAAAAATCAAGCGAGTTTACAGGCCAATGAAGAAAAGCTACTCGAACTTACCATTTCCAAATATAAGATTTCAATGACACTCTATTTATTAAAACAAGTATGGACAGTAAATATTTTTTTGTAACAGCACAGATTTTGTAGAGACTCTCTTATACTTGTCCATTGCATGAGGATTTGACAATTCCCATAAGCTCTGACATAGTGGTGACACAGACGCTCAGTTGTTAAAGCGAAAAATGACAAAACCTTTCTGTTACTATTTGAGAAATCATGATGCAGACAATTTGTTGCACCAAACAATCCCAAATTTTGCATGCATGTAATTTGTTCCTTGGGAGCAAACATTTCTTGAAAATAAAGCTTTTTGAAATAAGCCTGACATTTTTATACAGACTTTATTATGCTTTATTATTTAATCTTTTATTTATTAATTAAATGTTATTTTGTATTAATGATTACAAAAAGTAGCAATATCCATTAACCAACACAAATATAATCAGTTCCATAAGTTTATATTCCTTGCAAAACTAGTTTTACAAACAAAGATGTAATTTTTTAAACCAGTTTTGTGATCAAATTAAAAGTTTAAAATTGACAATATTTATGAAACTATTATTGCATCTACTAAGGAATTTATTGCTAAATAAGCTAACACAACCACGTTTAAATTGCCTCAAGTATGTAATTTTAAGAACTAATCAGTAAAACCTAGTTACTTGTTTAAGCGTTTACAAAACAAAACCGCAAAAGAAAGTGCAGCCATTACGTCTGTTATAGTAAACAAACAATATTTGTCTGCCACCAAAGTCTCAATAAGTTGGATGCATTGCAAACCTACCATGATTACAACTTAAATTAGTAGGCTACTTTCACAGCTGTGGAATACTTTCTGTTGCTTTTGTTTTAGTTATAAGTAAAAACTCGATTACCAATCGGCATTTATACCTTTCAATGTAGTATAAATGAGGGCTTAGATGTGAGTCGCCCGACATTAGCAAAAAAAAGGTAATTTGCGGGAAATTGTTTATACAATTAAGCCCTTCACAGAAGTTTCTCTTCTTAGATCAGGAATAAGAATCAAAATAAGTTACCACCTGCCCGATGGATGAAACACGCCTATACACAAAAAACCACCCTTGATGTGTACTCTAAGCTAGTTTTTCTCATTTAACTTCGAATCTTGGTCAGATAGAAATCATGAACAGGAACAAAACTATTCCGATCTAACGTAGTCAGTGAAGCCCTACCGATAGTGTCTCTGTATAACCAAGTATCCATAGCCTGCACGACCTCCACGCTTCTGCAAAGCCTTTGTTGCGAAATAGAATGAGTTGCTGACAATGGCAGAGTTGCACAATTATGTAATATAGAGTAGGTAGTTGTAGTTGTGTAAGTAGAACTTATGTAAAATCGCTGAATGGCTCTGATAAGTAAGCCATCATACTAATTCATAGACAAAACAACTGAGAGGGGGAAAAGAGTTTTTTAATAGACAGAACACATTAGAAATGAGGTCTAATGGGAAAGGTTCTTAGGTGAGAAGAGAGGTCTTGGGAGACCGGGGCTTCGGGGTGTCAAGGTGAAGAAGCTGAGCTGTTCGATTATCAGAGCCACCAGTTCAGTGAAAAAGTGAGGACACAGTTTGTGGATAAAAGGGATAATTTTTTTATGTAAATTCTGGATTAGAATCAGTTTCTGTGGGTTGATCTATTGGGAGAGTTATATATATTTAAAAGAATTCATATCTGAGGAGTAGAAATTTGTACGCAGTTTTGCCTGTTATGTAAGCATTTTTAGACGGAGGTTTACTGTAATTATATTATGACATAGTGTAGAAATTAAACGGATGTAGAGCTTTCAGAATAATATAGATGTTTATATAGATAGGCCTACTTATATGTGTGATATATGTTTCTACCCTCTCACTAAAGTTAGAGCCAAGCGAGTAGCTCACTCTGTGATAAAGAGCAGTTTCGTAATACCTTACACATTTGCACAAAATGTATAATACGAATGAGTAATACAAAATATATAAAGCATTCAAAAATAAACAACCAACTTTCGTTTCACTCTCACCATTTATACGACATGGCTATCAAACACTTACAGTAGACAAACAGAATTAACCATCGGTAGGGCTTTTTACGTGATACTGGTGGCATTTCACCGATTACATTAGATCGCGCACCTAGTGAAATGACTTGTTTGATTTTGTGTTTATGTGTTAGTGTTGTGTATATGTGTACTACATATTTGTTTTAATGTGGTACGATCTCTTCGAAGTGATTAAGACTTGAAAATGGAGTTACATCACCGAAACACATGGAGTTAAATAATACGACAAGAAATCACATGAGGGTGATTTAAGGTAATATTATTATTTATTATAATAGTGACTTGGTACCACAAACATGCATTTCAAAAAAGAAAAATGTTTACAAACGGCTACCGATACGAAGTTTGATCGCTGATGGTCAAATACAGAATTTTACAGAGATGCGCAAATAGATAAAACAACAAATAGTTTCTAAAAGCGTAAACGTTGTAATTTGTTTGATCTCAGCAGATGCACGTTATCACAATGCATGCTACTCAAAATTTGTGTCAAATGACCCACCATTCGGAAACTGGGACATCCACAAGATTAGTGGCGTCGACAGAAAAGTGTAAAATTTTTAATTTGCTTAATGTCATTTTATTAATAAGGAATATAATAACATTTTGTAGATGATTTAGGCTATAACTTATTGACCATTTCATGAAATTGATAATACGACAAACATAAGTTGAGTCAAACGGTAGGTTTACCGTGATACAGATCAGATTAGATTTATGACTGGTATGAATGATGACAATAAAGTTGATTAGTGGGAGGGAGACAGGGATGCTCTGTTTGTCTGTAGCTTCTTGTGAGGAAGTTTCTCAAAACTAAAACTTATAAAGAGTTACCTAAGATCCACCTTGAGCCAAACAAGGCTTTGTAGTTTAGCTATCCTTTCATTGAAAATTCATAGCTAAAAGTATTGATTTTGATAATGTCATATCTGATTGATGAGCAGAAAGTCGTAAAAGGATTTGATGTAAAAGTAAGAATGAAGTCTGCATGATAAAATTTTAAACATAACGCTGACTACAGAATAATAATAATTTAGTCTAGGTTTGATATACAACTTATTAAGTTCAGTTTCTTTAAAAAATATTATATAAAAAGATGTAACCAGTACGCATTGAGTACTGTTACATAAAAAAAAGCTACAGTATTGTAAAATATACAGTCTTTTCTAAAGTTAATTGAAAACAAAACACATAATATGCAATATTGGATATTCTTAATGTCAATATTTTAATAAATAAGTTTTATATTTTTAAATTAATAAATATAATTATAAAAATTTCTTTATATTTATTTTTATACTATCCCAATAAATACTGTATAAAAAACTACTTCCAAAGCTATTTGTTAATAAAAATTCAAGTTTTTTGTAAATAAAAAAGATTTTCAAAGAGTACAGTTTTATTTTTAAGCATAATAGGCATAACAGCATATAATAGCATAATAAGCCTATCAATGTTGTTAATGCCGTGTAAAATTTATGAAGTCTTTCAATGCAGCTTGGAAAGTACATTAAAAACATCTTTAATTTTTGTTAGATTGAGAAAATAATTAAAAAATTCCCCATAAATTTAGAGGCGTGGGAGAGTGTAAACTATTAGGTGTGAGTGCGGTTGTGCGGATGTTCTGAGAGGAGAGGGGTGACCAAAGACTGTCCACACCAGATGAAATTTTAGTCCTGGCAACGCCACTGCACAGAATGAAGAAATTACTGATGCACTTGAGAAACTGTGTGAGTTAATCGATAACTCCGATGAGTGTCAATATTTACTCTGCATGAGTTGATGAGAAAAATCGGAGAAGATCTTTCGGTTTCTTCTTCAGTGAGCATTAAAACACTCAAAAATAAATTAATGGAAGAATACGGAGATGTGTAGTATATGCGACGAGTATAAAGAAGCCAACAGTTGTCTGCTTTCGGGGCTCCGGATTACAGCTGATTAATAAATGGTACGCTGAAACGGCAAACGGTATAAAAAGCGAGCGTCTTAAAATTATTGTGGATGCAGTGGCAACAATAACTCGTGAAGATACAAGGACCAGCATTTACGACACATCCGAATACCCAAATGTAACAAATTTTACAGACGGAACAGAAGACACTATCCCAGAGAGTTTAAGTACACTTCTGAATACAATTATTATGAAAAATATCAAGAGTAAAGCAGGTATTGGTAAAAAATGTACCGCCATCGCTTACGCAATAAAATCTGCACGAGGCCTCGTTCATTTACATCCTCTATATCACTCGGTCTTGCGGTATATTTGTTCCGCAAAGTTGTTTTGCATAGTATTGTCCAATTAGACTTCAATTTCGGATTTTGTTCAAGCCATAAAAATGTTCTAAGATTTGAGTGTTCTGCCGTAAAATCCTGTGATCCTGAAATCGACAGCCGTTTTTTCTCACAGTTTGTTTCGATAATAATCAGAACAGTCACTGGAAACGGACATTTTATTCAATGGGTGGGATATATTACCGTAAAAGGTAATAAAGTCGATAAATTAAAATCAATTCCCTCAGCTACTGAAATAGCTGGCATTTGGCAAATTACAATGAATACTTTCAAAAGGTAAAAGATTGGCCTGCAAGCAATTCAATTACACTACAAAATGTTCACTCCGATATCTTTGAAAAATCTAGAAACCCTTCAAGACAAGATTTACTTTTCATGTATGGGAAATTTATATGGGAGATTGTGTCGTGAAATCTGCCTTACACAAAATCATAAACTTTTGCAGTACTTTTTCTCAATCACCCTTTACAAATTATAGTACAATATTCAGTGTTTTGAACTATGCAGTTGAGGAAACAAAAAATCGGGTCAAACGTCATGCACCGTTACTTTCGATCAGCCTTTATACATGCTTATGTGCTGATTGTTGAAACAGCTATTAACAAATCTCATTATAACAAGACAGTGTCCATCGTTGTGCAGGACATCGATCTTCTTATGTTGCTTACTGCACTTGTGCTCGAAGATAAAGACATCCAATTCTTACGAGATGCTCAAGGAAATATAAAAGAAAGGGTGTACGGTTCTCGCGATTTGCAGTCTTCGAAAGTTTTGAAAAACTGTAAAGAAACCATAGTGTTTGCTCATGCATTCAGCAGTTGTGGTACCAATTTTGCTTGTTTTTTTTTTTCAAAGAGAAAGCACAAACGATAAGTTTAATCAACAAAAGGAAAGATTTGGAAGATATTGTACCTGTATTCAAAAATCTGCAATAAACAAAAGAAGAAATTGCAAGTGCTGGAGAAAGATTATCACTTGCCTTATACAAAGCTCCAAAAATCCAAAAAATATTTAAACAACTATAGATTTTAATCATGCCGTAATTTTATCGAGACTTTCACCAACATTCGCTACTTCACAGTAGCAGTCTTACCATATGTTTCATCAAATTTAAATTTGGAAAGGAGAGAGAATGCATCCCACACAATGATGTTTGAAAAAATCAAAAACATTTTATCACCGGTTTATTCTACTGAAGCACCAGCCCCAACTCTAGCTAATATCCTGCAATTGTAAACCTAGAGGTTGAGGAAACGATGGAGATGTGTTAAAGTTGGACTATGCTGCTCCACCATGTGCACTAACTGCCATGGAAAACGGTGTCTGAACTCGGTACTCGAAGATGATTTCATCGCAGATGAGTATAGCTTATAATCTCAATATCGTTGACGTTCATGCAAAATGTCATATGTAAAAAAGTGCACTTTTCAGGAAACAATAAATAAAACAGTCCTTCAAGTTAGGCTATATATAGAAAAAGGTACATATGTGGAATAAAGTTAAATTTCGGGAAATCACAGATAAAGACCATGCATATATATTATATAAGTGAGTTCAATAACCTGTATCATAATGGCAGATTAACCATTTGCGGTTGCGAGTAATACATCGACACGACCATTTTCCGCTGAACGCTCGCATGTCGAACCAAGTCCACTTTAGCTACTTTTCAGCTACAGAGGTTTAAAGTTAAAGCTTGCTAAGTAATTATTATAAACATCTCACACATACAATTCATACAGATTCAAACTTAAGAACAACCAAGCAAACTTCCTATAACCACTCCTAGATGTTGCTGATGAAGGTACATTTTTGTTATAACCGCGCCTAGATGGTGCTGATAAACTATCTTTTACTTTACACGGAATATTTATACCGATTTGTCAGTTGTCCTTCATGAAGCCGTAGTCTAGTGGATAACGAAGCGTCTTGAGTTCGAATCTAGGCTAGGGAGACCAGATATCTAATCATATCTGTGGTTTGAGGGTAGGAGGGCGGAAGTAAAGCAAACGGTGGTTGGCTCGCTTCCAAGCTGATGGGATATGACTAGATATCTGGTCTCAGGCTGGAGCTGTTTTGCATAATTTTAGTAAAGTAATTATGTATGTATATATACATTTACTAAAAGAAAACCAGGAAAACGACATTTTATGTCACAAAACAGATTATAGCTGCAGCTAATATTTCTTCCAGAAATATCACACTAGCAAAAATTTCAAGTAGCCTAACTTGAATTACTGTTGTATTTATTGTTTCCTGAAAAGTGCACTTTTTTACATATGACATTTTGCATGAACGTCAACGATATATGTTTCTAGTAGAAAACATTATGATCTACTATTTTATTCCTAACCACTTTTAGCCTGAAACCAAACCGTTTTCAGATATGTGCCTTTAAAAGCCATATTAGAGTAATTTTTATCTCGAAACTCGTGAGTATTAGACAAATCATCAACATAATACTTTTTATGTAGAATCTTATGAGAAATATTTTTGGTTGTATTTATTATTTCCGTCCGACAAATGGATTCGGAGATAACCCTTTGACCGCCATGCCGTTTGTACTAGGACGCTCCGAATACCGCCAAGGTCGACTAAGCGAGACATTGCGTTGAGCGCCAAGCCACTGTCGTATAGGATTGTCTAATACCGCCAAGCCTATTTTCGGTATTTTGACGAACGTTTACATAAACCATTGTAGCTTAGTTAATATCAAAGCTAGAATAATGCTTTTGGTCTCGTTTTGTTTGGAATTAAAAGTACTACAACTAAATTTACAAAAACATTTTATTAATTCCACTTTCACATGTGTACTATAACTGAAAAAGTAAAGGAAAACAAATATTTGTATACAATTTTTAAGTTTAGAGCCTAATAACTATGTAAAAAAAATATTTTTCCTCTAACCTTATATATTATGTTATTCCCTATTTTATTGAGAATAACTCCCGAAAATTTAAACAAATAATATTAACATTTAAAATATGTATTTGCGTTTTTTTTTACGGAAAGCCCCGATTTTTTTTGGAGTAGAGCCCTTTTTAGAGGAACACTCATTGCTATTGTTGTAAGAAACAAGATTCACAGCTCTGAACTCACTAAACAATTACACAAAATGTATCTCAATTTAGTGTAATAACAGAAATAATATGACAAAAACATTCAACAATCATAGAACGACTCAGTAAAACTAGCGGGAAAGTATACAACCTATTTTCGGTATTTTATAGGGTACATAAATATTTTATAAATAAATATGGATCCACAATCACAATACACATCTGGTAGATTTTCTCCCGTTCATTTGTTATGTAATTGACATTTAGTAGCAAGATTGAATTTTTCCTTACACAATAAAAAATGTACCGTATTCATACATGTATTTATTTTGCACAGCTATACAAACTTTTAAAATAGACGTAAACTAAAAATATGTTATTACAATATGAAAGGCCAAATCTTATCCTCTTTATAAGTTTAGAAAACATACAGGTTTAGGCAATACAAGTGACTAAATAAACAAAATACTAAAAGCCGATTATAACGGCCGTGCCACTGTTCAGACAAACTGCCAGATCACGTCGGCCTATGGCGGTATTCAGATAGTTAGTAAAAGCTGATTAGATCGGCCCTTGGTGGTCAAAGGGTTAAATGAGAAAAACTAGCACAGAGTGCTCATCGGGGGTGGTCTTTTTGTGAATTATTGGATGTTTGATTCTATTTCTGATTCTTATGCCTGATATTAAAAATAAAGACTCATGAGAAGGGCAAAACTTTATAAATATTTTCTTATTACAAAAATATTTTCTTATTACAAACTGTTTCTTCCTACTACCATGACATAAAGAAATAAAACATAAATTCTCCTCCTACCCCTTATGCCTCTTCACTATACATTTAAATAAATCATATTCATTATTTAAACAATAATTTTATTTAATTGTTGTACTATATTAATTTGTACAAACTTAATTAACCTTGTACTTAACGATCAGGTAGAATTTTTGTCCAACTCGCCTCTACTAAACCCATTGTCAACCTTATGACCATACGTACCCCCCCCCCTTCCACCCTCTTTCCTTTTTCTTTGTTGTGAGTATATGATCTATGTTTTAAACACGTTTGTTTTTCTAATATTCTTTAGTCTCTAAAACTGCCTCATCAATGCCGTGACGGGCGAAACCTTGGTCGGCAAGATTCAATAAATTGTCTTTTAATTAATATTAATTTGTCTAAAAACGTATGGTCACAAATAAACAATGTTAACTCCATGATACATTCTATTGTAAGTATAAATTAAAAACAATGTTATTTACTACTGTTTGAGTTTAAACAGGAGCAAAACGCTACTGTTTCTGCCATAGAAAACATACTATAATATAACATAGAGAAACAATACAATTATCATTATACTATGAACAATAATCATCTTATACACTCGTTTAACTTGCAATATTGTTTAGATGAATAATTATGTTGCTTGTATATCCTTATAACGCTTGCAGTACAAGTTTACTGATGCACAAGTTTACTGATGCACAAATATTTCTTACAATGCAAGAGAAGGGTTAAAAGTTATTTTCAATATTTTCACCTAAATTTAAACAACTTATCTAAATCTATCACTTGATAAATACCGTAAAACAGTTTTTTTAAAACAGTAGGTGTAGATACTCTGTGCTATATTTGCTTTGCCTGAAAAACTCATTCACACTATTCATGATTGATAAAATTTTATACTAATTAGGGCCCATATGTATTTAAATTTAGCACATCATTGTAATTAATTAAATAACACACTTACCACTAACTTCCAGAGTTCCTGATTTTGGAGGTCCTAATAAAGGCCTTGGTCTGGCATAGTAACGGTCCTGCACTGAAAAAGAATTTAATGTTTTACTATATATAATTTCTTTAATGCCTTGCGACTAGCTAGCTTTAGCAAAAATGTTTCAAACATTTAATTTCAGTCCATATGACAGCTGTTTCAGTATTTGAATTTAACAGAATGTTTAGTTTCATATTGGTGTTGTAAATTATACTAGTTTAAAACATCAACTGATTCATGATAAAACTAACTTTCCCACTTCCCTTGAAAAACGCAAAACTCCTCACTTACTTTGTAGTTTTACTTGTAAAAGCCAGTAATAAACAACTGGAAAGTACAGTTTCAACTAAAAAAAAAAAACAGAATCGTCAACCAATTTTTCGTAATACAAATTATTTCCCTTTTCTAATATTTCCAGTAATTTTTATTTTCTATTAATTTTCAAGCCAAGGGCCACAAGAAATATCCTTGGGCCTTGGAAGAAGACCCCAATTAGTTTGTACAAACTCATTGCTTCTTGATGTGTGGTAGTTATTGCTTGCTTAGTATGTTTTTCATAAAAAAATTTGGATACATGTATGAAATTTATTCATCGTTATAGAAATAATAATACTGTGCTACCCAGCTTGCTGTAGATTATCTCCTGGAGGCATAATATTAGAACATTTTCTAACTTTTTAGTAACATACTAAAAATACACTTACTAAGCTGATGAGGCCTAAGTTGTTCTGTATTCACTTCGGTAGTTTTGTTTGGCTTCACAACAACCAATGACGTCAAAGGCGTGACAAAGGAATACTGAAAATAAAATACAATTAGTTTATTTATAATTTTTATGAATCTTAAAAAAATATTCTAGAATAGTAATTTGAGAGTTTATTAAAAATTTTTACAAAAAATATTTAATTATAATCAATAACTAGCCAAACAAACTTCCTTAATGCTTGAATATCAGTTATTTACAGATCAAGGACTGAAGCTGTGCGCACGACCAGGCACCTACTACTTGTGCATAAAACATAGAGTGGATGTTGGCCGGGTTGCGTCAACTGGCTATTGTGATAAAGTCCTCGATCTGTACACTGTTCATGCCAAAATGTCATAATATTATGGTATGTATCTAAATACTCTATATGTGCATAACATGTTACGCGCGAGAACCTATTATAAAGTATAAAGGAAATGAATACCAGAAAATACTGAGGACATTCAAGGACCTCAATCAGAAAGTTTGAAAGAAGGTGTACAAATCCTTCAGCAAATGTTGCGAGATATTATCTTTGGGAAGTTATTATGAACATCAAAACATTTTTTATATACCTTAAAGGTGATATAAGTAAGATTTAGAAAAGATTTTGCTTTTTTAGATCATCCATTTCACTGATCTACCCTGTACTAACAATAGTAATTTATTTTTAATCTTATGACATCAAGAGAAATGCCATTTTAGCACTGTCATACTTTACTTAGCAATAGTGACTGATATGGGTTTGTATCATGATAAAATCGTAGGCATTTTATAAAGGTTCTTGGACTATTACTTAAGTTTATTAAAAGTAGTTTTGATTAAAGATATTTTGATGTTGGTAATGATGACATTACCCAGCACGTTTACTTTTTAAAGTAATGATCACCTTTTTTATTTTATCTTCTACAAAACACAACAGTTTCATTAAGAACTTTCAAATATCCTATTCTACTTCACTCATTTATTTTTTTGCTTTTTGCATCACAAATATTGAAATATATAATAATAATTTAAAAGAAATACACTATAGTTAAAATTTAACAAATTTGAAGTGCAGTTTTTAACAGTAATATACCTTAAAATTACAAAAATATTACAAATTAATATACATAATAAACTTTACACACTCAACATTTCCTTATAAATAGGACAGAGTTAGGTCAAACCTCATCCACTGCTGCTACAAACAGAACTCATCCACCCAATCCACACTACTCAGCAGCTCAACACACTTTAAGTCTAATTTAAATTTGTTTTTTGTGTCAATTAGTGTTTATGGAAATTTCAAAAGGTTTCTTTACATATTCCATCAGAAGGATAGTTGATACACCATAAATATAAATAGGCCTAGATATTTTGCATTTGCACCTTGCAACGCAAATCATTGAAAGGAAAGCATCATCGAAGAACAATTTGCAATCATTGAACAATAGCTGTGGTGCTAAAACAATCATTCAATACTTCAGCAACATGAAATGGATCAAAAAGACCTTCTACTTACATTTAAAGAAATTATAGCAGGACTGGTTTATGATATGCTCCTTATTTATGACTGACCATTTAAGTTATTTTTTAAATGTTGTCAGTAGATTTTAATTTCTTATTGATTTTATAGGCTTTAGCCGCTTTTAAAACTGTTTTACAGTCTTTGAAATAAACCTTAAACTTTACATTAGTATGATATTTAATGCTGCTCATTAATATTTGTTGTTTTAAATGAGAATTCCTTTAATAACTCATATTAAGTTAGCTTTATTATTTATGTTAAACTTATAATTTGTTTTTATAGACAAGCTATATGAACTAATGGATGCAAATGATTACCTTAACTCGGACCTTCCATAAAGTAATGTACCTGTTACAGCTTACAACCAGGCCCGGATTAGCATCTATTTACGCCCTAGGATAAAGTTTTAAGTTTATGCCCCTTTCCGGAAGTCTGGGGTTGTGGATTTCTTTTTGCATATTTAACTGTAAAACTTATGTTTTAGAGCTTCTCTGGGCGGGCTATTTGAGCTATTAACTCAGTATTATTTTTAGCCCTTTTGAATGCGTTTTTAACAATTTTCCAAGAAAAATGTATATGTGAATCACACAATAACAGCGATTGAAATGCCAAAATGTATGAAAAGCCAATACTTGTAATTTGTATTTAGCAGATATTGACTAAAAAGAAAGCATGTTGAAAAATAAAACACACTACTAAATAAATCACACTGTCTATGTATTTACTAATGACATTGAAAATGTATACATAGTTTTAGAATTTATTCTTTCTGGCTTTTTACCAGGCAAATTATTGAATTGTGCTAGTGAAATCCAATGTTTTTGTTACATCATTTTCAATGCTAAGGAGAGCGAGAGCGTTGAGTAACTAGAGGTAATACCACAGTAGTAACTAGTGGCAGGGACGCTGCTACAACAAATTATTGTGGGGGGGAGGGCAAAATCTAAAATTTCACAAAAATTTGGACCATATTTCAAAACTTTTGTGTGGGGGTTCTAAACACGCAAGACTCTCCTCAACACCTGCCTCTCTCTTTCAAGGCCAGTGCAACCCGGACGCTTCCTACTCACGCTCGACTAGAAGTACAACATTTTTCGCTTTTTCCCGCAAATTGCGCCCCTCACAATTCTCCGCCCTAGGCCATGGCCTAGGTTGGCTTTATGGGTAATCCGGCCAGCTTACAATGCAACAAATAATGCTTTCCAAAATAAACATAGAAATTATTTAAATATTGATAGACTTATACTTTACCAAAAGTGCTAACTCCAATGCCTTTTGCTTGATTTGTATCCTTTTTGGATCTTCTTTTGTGTTCTTTTCTTCTTCAATATCTTTATCATCCAACACATGGATCTGATCTAGTAACTGTTTTATTGTCAGATAAGCCCAGAGACGTTCGAGTGTACTCGTTGACTTCTTCTTTTTCCTATTTGCTTCTTTGCCTGCTTTGCTTTCATCTTCGTTTGATGTAGCTTCTTCAGCACTATGATCATTTTGTTCAGTCGAAACTTCATCAATGATATCTGGTACGTCACGTACTGACTGAAAACCGATAAATTCTTTACTGAAAATGTAATACATTAAGAGGAGTTTATATTATGTGAAATCAACTACCTTTTTCTAGTAAAAATACATTTAGTAAAAAATGTTTGAGCACAATTTACACATTTAATTTGATACCTAGTAATTACGCTGTCCATACTTTCGTTTAAAATATTTGATTTGTTATGTTTTGAATAATTTAAATGGAAACAGATTATTTGAATATGTTGAATGTTGTGTACCGATTAAGTTTATTATATTTTGGTATTAACAAAACAATTTTTGAATTATTTGTGTATGTTAAAATGTAACTAGAAAAATATTGTTTTATATAACTATTTTGATAAACATACACAAATAAAACTGCGCAGCAGTTAACTTTAGGGCAGCAGTTTTTGTATGTACCGTAAGTTACCGGTAACTTCACTTAAAATAAAGAAAATCTCATGAACAAAAAAATGTTTTTTACAGATGGAAAACACAAATGATGTCATGATAGGAAAAGTTTAAATAATTAAAACAGCACTCCAAACTTACACAGAAGGAAAAGTTGTTGCAACCAAATTGAAATGTTGACTGCAGACAGAAAAGGCAAACAAGAAATAGTTAGCAGGACAGAACCAACATCAAAGCAGTAGAATTTAGTACGTGTGTCTATACTGGTCAGGACGACAAACCGAACTGAACTTAACTCTTGGCTCTTGGCATTGTCATGGTGTAGAGTGGTGGCAATGGATGGTGGGGAAGGGCAAAGGTCAGCTGATAACGGTCGGCTTTTCCGGTTACCTGATAACACCACTGTCGCTACTTTCTAGTTTTGTCTAAACATTTCCTTCTTTTAAGCCTAACAAAATACTTACCCAGAATATTAATATTTTCGTAACGTATTATCTTTATCTTAAAGAACAATAATTGTGACACAGTTTCTTAACGTTTTTTAGATCATCTAAAAATAAGGTCATGTAGTTTGCTGAGAGTGCCAAAGTATACGTAGGCGTTTAAAACAAAGATTACATTTTTCCAAAATAATAATAAAAGTTGAGTTTTAATTGTGATGTAGATGTTGGCTTTCACAATTGTACTCCTCGTTGACACCGTAATCAAACATATTTTAATCAGTCTCTCTTACTGATCACGAAATAGGTAAATAGAAAAGGTCTCAATTTGCCAATCCAACTGGTTAAAGTATGTTTGACTATGCTATTAACGAATGGGAGCTGTGTTCCAATTTTCATTGCAATCCGTTTAGTGGTTTTGGAGAATTCGTAATAAAATTGGAAGTGTTGTGTTTTATGACTAGCTCATTACACCGGGAAAGCCAAACTGACATTTTTAACTCGATTGGCCAAAGCACGCAAAGCATTAACAGGAACCATGTTTAATTTCATTGCAGTTTGTCCAGTGGGTTTCAATAACAGTTAGGTGCACAAACCGGTTTTATTGGTTTTGAGGTTTAACCCCTTTTTAGAGCTAAACAGTGCCGAAATTAAAATAAAAACTTTTAATGGAACAAAATGAGAACTAAAAGGAAGATTTGTACCAAATTTCATTGTATTCCGTTAAGTGGTATTAGAGGATTCGCGATCAATTGGAAATTGCTGTTTTGGCCGTTTGCACATGATCCAGGCTGAATTTTTTAAAAAACCTTTCTTAGCGAGCACCTAAGATCTAAGTGGAAGCTATGTTCCAAATTTCATTGTATTAAGTTCAGTTGTTTAGAAGGATTTGCTATTAATTAGAAATAGATGTTTTCGCAGATGGCCCACGATCCAGATTGAATTTTTTAAAAACCTTTCTGATCCAGCAACTGAGACCTATGAGGAAGCTATGTTTCAAGTTTCATTGAAATCCGTTCAGTGGTTTCAGAGATTTCGTGATGAATGAGTGAGTGGCATTTGGGTTTTATATACAGTAAGACCTCGATAATCCGGCACTCGATAGTCCGGCATCCATCATCTTGAAAATTGGCACTCATTAAAAATGGCAGTTTTTGTAATTATTGAGTAATTTAGGCACGGTCTACACTGTCTATTGGCTCCGCATCCGTCAAAAATAGATTATCAAGGTCTTACTGCATATAGATTTTGATAAACATGTTTTTAATCCCTAAATTTTCACAGAAATTTAATATTAATAGTATACAAAAAAATGAACAGTAGAATAGTAGGCGATGGAATATAAAACACCAATGAAAGGAAACCACACAAACATATAAAGTCAAATGGAGATTAGTGGTGATTTTAGAATAAAATAATTAAAACACTTGGAACATTCCGATTTTTAAATTTATTTAAATAGAAGATTCAGAGTCGGACTACTAGCAACTGTAAACTTTATGATTTTTCATCTGAAACTAAGTAGTGAAGAGTTCATTCATGTGATTCTAAATTACTTTTTTTAGAACAACCAAAAATCCAAATAAACATGAATAGTAATAAAACAAAACCTCGAACACATTGAATAAACACTCACAACTTAAAGATACAAATAACCTCTCCTGCAAAAAATATTACGAACTGACTAAACAATTATGATTGAGTTTTCAAAAATAAACAAAAATAAGAACCAACACAAATAAATTAATTTTTAAAAGAGCATGCAGTTATTTAGCATTGTATGCCAGTCAAAGCCAAACATGTGTAATCCATTTTACAAATTTTGTATAAGTGGATATGGATGTTTTACATGGAAAATCAGTTATTTTAATCTGATAGTTCCAATTGAAAAAAATATATAATTTGAGTATAATATCACTGTTGTGCATCTAACATATGTACCCGCACCCATTTCCAGTTTATTTCTTTTTTTGCAATACCTACTACATATAGTAAAAATACAAAAAATAAATTTATTTTTAGGCATTAAAACATCTGATACCTTTAGGTCATATAATATAGGTCCTGTTGCTGTGAGGCCAGTCACTTGCCCCTCCACTTGTTGTGACTTCTCCACCTTGCCAGCAACAACCAACTGTGAACCTAAGAATAACGTGTGAAAGTTATGCATTGTTAACGACGAATTTAATACCTGCAACATACAAAGTAGAGGAAAATTATCTAATAACTGTACATAAACTAAAGTAAAACTGTATAAAACAAACCCATGCAAGTACATATCTTTGGCAGTATAAATTTAATTAAAAAATACTCTATGTTTTCTATAATAAAATAAGTATGAGAGAAGTTCCAACCATGCTATTTTCAACTAAAACCAACCGTACACTAAATATGAGCCCAGTTAGAAACTCATTCACTGAAGCCTCTGATATATTACAAGTATTCCTAATTTCGAAACAGATGACTTTAGACATTGTATCTATTTTGTTAAGCATGGCATTGGCAGTTTAAGATATCTACAATTTCATTAGTAGCACTAGCAAGTGGTGTTACTAGATGAAATAAGTTTTTCCTGCTAAAAAATGAGGAAAAATAAGTGTTTTTTAGATAAAGTGCAACCCAGGCTGGATCCACTATTTTTAACCCCTGAGTAAGAATTGTAAAGGACACCAAATTTGCAAAAGTGAAAAGAAATAAAACCACAAAATTGCTGTGAGTAATATTATGATACATTTTTAAACAATTTGAAATAAGCGATAAAAAAACATATGTATAAAAAAACTAAGGTAAATAAAACAGTTCAAAGGATTATGAATTAAAACAAATTATAAACAAACATTTCATTTATAAAAGTTAATTTTTTTTATTTTGTGACATTTCATTTTTTTATAAGTTTAAATTCTTATTTTGAGTTTAAAATATTTAATTCGTCCAGACATGTGAGAAACAATTCCAGCTCTAGTCCAATTTTTACCATGGGAAACAAAGTGGCCGAGAGGTTAGAGGTGTGGTACAACTACACTGGATTCAACGTTCACCGTGCAGTACAGGTCTTATGGGAGAATAGACATGCTACTACCATTACAGGGGACACCATGTTTATTGTCATGCGGGTTGCGTCAACAGACCGAGCGTTGAATGGGAGTTGATGTTTTTTAGTTGGCTAGTACCGCTGAGACTGTCGTATGGATAGCATGTCTTATGGGCGATCTGTACTGCACGGTGAACGTGGAATCGGGTGTAGTGGAGGTGGAACCTCCAACTAGGGGCAGCCTGAGGTATAAGCGAACTACCCGACCGCAGGGGGGCACCGAATTCTCCTTCCACAACGTGAATTTAAACATAGTGAAAATAAATATAGCAAACTTTGTGAATATAGTTTATGACAAGAGAAAACAAAACCAAAAAGACAAACTATTTGGCATAAAAGAGTTAGTTTTCGCTTTGGCGGTTGCAATTTTGCCAATTAAAATCAACCAACCGAAATTATATATAAATTTAAATATATAAGAGAAATTGTTCAGCAGTACGAAGGACAATATAGTAATGAATCGCCACTTTATTTGTTTTGCTCAATTGAACTGTGACTGTGAACTAAGCCGCCTGCAGCGTCCACAGCCACTCGAAGGTCGAAGGACGCAAAAAGAGCTCACCTTTCAGCTTACACCCCTTTCACTAATGAATAGACTATCCCGCGACTGTGACATCAATGGTGATGACCTTTTCGACGAGCTTAAACTTTTTTCGACTATGCTGCCTCCAAGAAGTCACCCCCCTGAAGCATTGTCTCTCATAACCAAGCGTGGTTACATAGACACTTTCCCCAACATTTTTGTTAAACTGCGAATATTATTGACTCTCCCAGTCTCAGATGACGTCGGGGAAAGAAGCTTCTCCAAGTTAAAAACTAATAAAAACATATTTACGTTCAAATTTGAGTCAGGAACACTTGAGTGGGCTGGCAACATTGGCAATTGAGAATGTAATGTTAAATGAAATGGATACTGATTTGCTATTTAAGGAGTTTTCAAAAGTAAAAGAAAGGAAAATCCACTTTTAATTACAGGATATTCTTAGTTTGATTCTAAAGACACGATTTTTGCAATTTTATTACAGTTGAATATCATTATGATAACCTGTAAATTGAATTGTAATTATAATTCTAGTTTGTAAGGTTTTGTGTGTTGTAATAAGTTACCTTCTACCTTTCAAATTTGGTCAAAATTACAATTTGATAAAAATGCTCTCATTGGTTAGTTGAGTTATGAGGGAGAATGTGGGAGGTTAGCTTCACTTAGAAAATACCTAGAGCCGCCCCTGCCTCCAACACATTTTCAAACATGGCAGGAAGGTTGTCTAAACAGGTTCAGGGATCAGTTCTCATGCCAGTAGAGTTTTTAATTGGTATAAATGATCCTCCGTCAGTAATAAGTGTTGATAAATTAATTCAGTTTGTTGACAATACAACTATGACTTTTGAAGCTATCTCCTTGCAAATATTAGAGCAAAATGCTTTCTTATAGGTCAACGCAACAAATCACTATTTGGCTGAAAACAATTTGGAAATAAATCCTAACAAAATTAAGCTTATGTACTTTATATAAAACATGACATATACCAGGCACCAGTGTCTTTCTAGGAGAGGAAGAACCTAAGCTTCAATTAGCTTATTTGTTTCTACCTGATTTTAAAAGAATTTAAAAGAATGCTTTGTAGTTGTCATAACATTTAAAAAAATTATGATTCTTATAATTTTTTTTTTTTTGTAAAATAGATAGCCTACTTTTTTAATATTAATATTAAGATTAAAAAAGTATATGCATTCGAGACGACCCGCAAGTACTTTGTGGAAAGCTATGTTCCATTTTAATGATTTAACAACCCTTTAATGGTGAATATTACATGTTTATACTTTGTGCGTTGTGTAATGTTTTTTGTCATGTGATCATCGTCTGAAATGTTCGTCTTCGACAATGACAGAGATACGTGTCGAAACTAGTAAGACCCAGCAGCAGTAGAGGGGAAATTAATAGGACCATTTGAAGGTTGGTAAATTAATTAAAGAGCTTAAAAAAAACAAAAAATGGCCCCCATTTTTAAATGGAAAGAGATAATTGCTTAAAACTTTTTATCAACCTAGAGCCTAGCAAGTGTTTGCTAAACCTTCAACCAAAGTTTTGTTTTAATTAATTTAGCAGTTTTCTTAATACAGTATTAAATGACAAAACCAAATATATCCGTGGTTATATGAAGTTTTAAGTTTCTATTGACCCAAGGAACAATATCCTGAACTTTGTGCATAGATTTTGGAAGCACTCCGTACATTCACTATATAAATGTGTTGAAATAAAATACCACTTTTTACTTAACTTCAGAGCTTGTTTTCTTGAAAACTATGGGTCCTACATAAATTTTATGTAAAATGATTATTGCACAGATTTTCATAATAAATATTTTGTATAAAATAAATTTTTACCAAAATTAGTGTAACCAATGGGTTACAAGATATCTGAGAAAATTATTTTCATGCTACAATTTTACTTTAATAAGTAACTTTTTTTGCAGGAATGATTTATCTAATGGCAAAGTATTTATAACAAAATAAAAAACTTTATAAGAGATTTCAGTGGGCTTTTGTGAAGATTGGACATTTATAAATCTAAAGAGAGAATACTGGTGAAACAAATGTAGGCCCTAGTCACTTTTAGTGTGTAATTATATGGAAACATATAATATAGTATATTCATGTAGTATAATAATATTGTAAATTGTGACTATTTTAAAATGTGTGTTTTTTATATATAACTCCTTTGAGACAAAACTTGCTTCTTAGAAGTAAACAATGTGAAAGGAAAACCAATAAAAATATTCTTACCTGACCTGGAATGTAATTAAATGTTACATTCGACAATAAAGGTGAAGCCACTTGATTATAGAAATTTTTGAGTTGAAGAGCAGCATCTGATGCTTCGTAAATGTTCCTTGCGAACCCATTGTTAGCCAATGATAGACGTCTCACAAATGCCAGATCTGCGCCTTCTCCAAAAGCAAGACTGAAGATTGCATATCTTTTAGAATTCAAATTTTGGACTGTTGATAGGATTTTGCTTGGTTTCGTCACACCGACAGTTGCATCTCCGTCAGTGAGGAATATTATTATTGGTTCTGGAGCAACTTTTTTCCCCTCTTTGACAGTTGTTTCATTGCCCGTATTGTTTGCTGCTAGGTTTTTCAACCCAACATGAGCTGCAAGAAGCGCTGTCTTCAGAGCTCCGTGAATATTTGTGCCTAAAATAAAGTTGATAAAATTATCTTGGAACAAGCACTACATTTTTCATAATTTTAAATATAGATAGGATGACTCACACATCAAAAGTTTCAATAGAACTGCATAGCGTAACCAAAACTGATAGTAATATACAACACAACCAGTTTGTCCTCTTGTTTCACTTTCTACTTATCTCAAAGTGTCATTTCAATATTTTATCAACTTTTCTTTCTAAAAAAACCAGTAGGCCTAGGTGTTAAACCCTGGTCACAAACAACTAACCTGACCATTACAGTAAGCCTATAACAGACTCAATTTTTTTTATAAAAGATAAATTAAACATTTTAAAAAAACCCTGAATGGCTGAACTTTTTACTAACTCACCTTTCAAATAAAAAACACTAAATCAAAATCGGTTCATCCGTTTGGAACCTACGATGCCACATACAGATACACACGTTAAACTTATAACACCCCTCTCTTTGCGTCAGAGGTTAAAAAAGGTTTTCTATTTACCATAAATAATAAGACAAAATAATAACTTCAAACATTTCTATTTCACACGCAAACTGCCTTACACACAAATCGAATAAACAACCTCAGATCTGAGTTCCCAAGTTTAACCATCGAATGGTGAGTTTTGTCTAAATTGATCAAAGTTTTACAATTTAGGCCTACATACGTGATCAGGTATGCATCAATAAGCACTAAAAATCATGTGAAAGTAAAAATCCGACAACAATGTGCATTGAGACATTCTTCTGTATTTTTATTAGAAATTTCATATGTGTTTAAAAGATAAAACATTATTCCTTAAAATGGTACAGCTCAATTTAAAAACCTGCACTAGAAATATCTTTAATCTATTGCTGTGGTGAATTTAGTTTCAAATAGCTAATATAATCCTGAGTTACTAGATAGGATTTGGTAGGATTAAAAGGAATCAAAGCCTTCATAATGATGATTAAATGGTTCTGGTGTTCTATACAATAACATGTTTCACTATTGGATTTACTATTGGAGAGCATGGCACCGTTGATGAAATGTTGGAACACTTCCGTTTTCGCTGTCCTTTCCGACAGTATATTATTTCGAAATCGGCAAGATACGGCATTAAAATTTATTGTTTGGCAGATGCTAGAACTTTCTATGCCAGCAACATGGAAGTATACTGTGGAAGGCAGCCGGTTGGACCTTTTGCAATCAGTAATGCTGCCAAAGATGTAGTATTACAAAGAAGATATATGGTTCTGGAAGAGGGGTGACAATTGATAACTCTTTCACATCAATTCCTCTTGCAGAAATGATGGCAAAAGATTGCAAGTTATCGATCACAGGAACCCTGAGAAAAAATAAAAGAGAGCTGCCCTTTTCAACTGTGTTTACAAATCACAAGGAGCGCCAGCTTTACAGCATTCTGTTTGTCCACGGAGAATACGCCACGCTATTATCTTATAAATGCAAAAATAATAAAGTGGTACTCATGCTGTCAACATAACACCGATCAGATGCATTGGATGAAGAGTCAGAGGAAGAGTTGAAGCCAGAAATGCTCACTCATTACAATAGAACAAACTGATTGATAAACTGAAAGCCACGTACAACGTTAGAAGGAAAACCAACAGGTGGTCCATGGCTCTGTTCTTAGCACTTCTAAATATTGCTGGAGTTAATTCTTATATTATACATGTGGCTAATACTAATGATGATGAACTGAGAAAACAATTTCTTAAAAGACTTCCAAAAGACCTCTCCATGCCTTTTTTTGCTTCAAAGATCGAAAATGGAAAATTTGCCGAAACCGTTGAAACAGAACATCAAGAAACTGCCGGGAATCCAAGAAGACAGACGTCCCCGAACTCCAGGTGCCACAGGAAGGTGAGTCATGATAAATGTGATACACATGTAACCAAATCTAAAATTTCGTACATGTCAACATTTAGGCTTATTATTTTAATCGGTCTTTGTTCTATAATTGTTTGCTAAAAACCATGATACTATAAAATTGTTTATTATATTGATTTACCCGTCAATTATAGTTTTTAAATTTTTATGTAGAATACCAAACTTACGATAAATATAGCAAAGCATGTGTTTTTAGGTGTTCTTACTGTTCCTGGCATGCAAATCGAAAGACGAAAGTCACCTGTGCAGAGTGCAATGGATACATTTATAAAGAGCACACGACAAGCTTATAAAGAGCACACGACAAGCTACTGCAACCAGTGTGCTGCAGTTGAGAGAGAAGCAGACCAGGAAATGAGTGAATAAACAAAAAGACAATCAAATTCAATGTAGGCTACAACAATCTAGTTTCAAAAAATATAAAAGTCTAATATAATTTTGCCTTAGATAGTTTTTTGTTTAAAGATGTAAAATAAATGTATGTAGTTCTTTTTAATTTGTTAAATTTAATTTCATAACTAGAAAAATGTAATACGTATAACATAACCATTCATAGCCAATTAAGTTAAGACAAACTTTCTGTAAAATAAACTTGTTCAACTAAGTTAGTATATTACTTTAATGGCTTGTTCCCTTGGCCCGGTCTTTTAGATCGTGCGCGACCAAATTAGTATTATTTTTCGCGCGACCTGACAAAGGTTAAAAAACCTGTAAAAGCTGCGACCTGCAAGCTTCTTTCACTGAACTTAGAGTCCCATGGTGGTGTCCTTTGAGAAAGGATTTCACTTTTGGGAATAAAAAAAAGTCTTCTGGGGCCAAGTCAGGACTGTAAGGGGGTTGGGGAATCGTCACGATGCCATTTTTAGTTAGGTAGTCAATCACCTTGGAGCAGATGTGGCTGGGTGGTAGGCTCTGCTTTTGGTTGTCCGTCAAGTCCTTCGAGACGAGTTTGGCACAGATCTTTCGCATCGCCAAATTTTCAGTGATAATAGTGTGCACTGTCATCTTATCAATGCCAATTCGATCTGCGATCATGTGCACACTTAACTGACGGTCTGAATTCAGAACTTCACGCACCCGTTGCACATTGTCGTCGGTTCTTGACGTTGACGGCTGTCCAGCGCAGGGCTCGTCCTTCACACTCTCTCGGCCATCTTTGAAGAGTTTGTGCCACTTGAAAACTGCAGTTTGTGACATGCTTTCATCCTTAAACACTTGGGGAATCATGCCCAATGTCTCCGTACCCAATTTTCACAGTCCAACACAAAATTTTATTGAGAACCGCTGTTCAATCGTTCGCTGCATTTTGAGCTTACACCGAGTCAATCGACAGGTTGTCCACTGAAAATTCGAACTAGCCCGAACAAACTCTTGCAGGCAACTGACGCTTGGCGGGTTTTGGAGGTCAGATGGTGCGTGCTGCAATGTACAGTCAGATCAGAAAAAAATTGTTCCCGATACTTTTTATACAAACTGTATACTGACAGACAAAATCAAAGATATTAAGTCTATAATGAAATGTATGCTTACAGTTGATGTAGAATATTTCAATATTATTCTAGCATAAAACCCTTTTGGATTTTAACCTATTTTTTCTTCTTCTTGGAGCATATGGTTACATCTGAAGTTCCAAATGTTACAAAATATGTAAAAAGTTGTGTTTTTAATTTTATAAAATAAAATTCTTTTTATGTACATCTTTCTGTTGATTCTTTTTAACCTATTTTCTCATTTATTATGATGTAAAGTTGGCCTTTGAGGGAAGGAAAATTTTAAAATACTCAACTGTAAAACACCTAAAAATGCAGTTAGATCCCTTTGGTTCTTACATCTAGAACTGTTTAGTCTATTAATTTTGTTTTATAACTGGTGAAAATGGCTTGCATGAGTGTAAGTTTCTGTCCATCATTCTTCTCTCTAATATTTACAACTAACAACAATAATACAGAGTAATTACTTACCACCACCTGATGTCATTTTGTTGATGACTTCCTTAGCTTTCCGTACGTACTCTTTAGTTGCAGGGAATGAAGGCACATTCAGAGACGGTGGCATCATAGTGGTACTGGGAGGTACAGTTGTAGATAGTTCTGCTTTATTGTACCACCAGAAGCCATCAGCAGGCAACTCAGGTTGAAACACAGCACTAGATGAAAGTTCATCCAAATTCCACACCTACACACAAAAAAAGTAATTTATTTCAGTCAAATAATACAAATTTGATTACCTTACATTAACTCTCACCAAACTGTGCTTCTGGTACATGCTAAAGAAATATAAACAGAAATTAGTATTGAATCATTTAAACTAAAAATTTATTGAAAATCAGAATAATTACATTAATTTGAAGAATGGCACAAATTTATAATACTTTCTATTGTACGGTTTTGATTTTGAAGTCCTTATAGTTTACCCATTTCTGTAAGCTCCTTCGCTTTACCACTTTTGGCCAATCAAAAA
The DNA here is from genome assembly GCA_018207615.1 of Philaenus spumarius. Taxonomy (NCBI): domain Eukaryota; kingdom Metazoa; phylum Arthropoda; class Insecta; order Hemiptera; family Aphrophoridae; genus Philaenus; species Philaenus spumarius. The sequence continues at coordinate 135,645 of JAGFPH010001216.1, read as the reverse complement.
TAGTTGTTTTCAGTCAGATATCTCATCCCGACAGCACATAATGATATTGAACTTGATTGATTGAGTGTTGTTTATAGACCACTCCTATTTGTCTTTGCCTGTGGGACCAGCAGAACAAAGACTACTATTACCAGGACATGAAACTTGAACTGTGGGCGTCTATTGGTATCTTTTTTTGGTTGTTGTCATTCTAAATATCGATTTATAACAATTATCATCTTCAGTATTATTTTTTATCTAGCTGCTTTCAAGTTTCCGATCAGGTTTCCTTCTTTACAGTACAACTATACAGTACAGGACTTATCATGCGGCTGTTTTGGGAAAACAAAAAAAGTTTGAACTGAAACATTAAGCTCCAGATATCCTGAACATTTTGATGCAGCATCAGAAATGTTACTGAGAATGTCAAAAAGAATTCACTAAGGTTTAAATCAATTTAAAAAATTTGGTTTAACACCTTCACTGCTACGCAAATTTCATATTTCCTATGGTAGGAGTTGACCTTTTATTTTTTATATTTATAGCCTAAATAAGTAGAAATTACTTTATTTTTTTATTTTTTAACCTTTCTACATAATAAACACTAATACAGTAATCTTGAAAATCCGGACCGCTAATTGGGAATATATTTTCTTTTTTATAAAATCCACGCGATTACTCCACATAGCATAAATGACATGTATATTGTACCTTCAGGCGTTCCATGTTTCAAGGAAATTGACGTCGTTTATGATTCACAAGGCAGTGGAAGTTTCCGCGCTGATGTGTTAGTTACGTTAGTTGTACGTTCTTTTTTTAGTTTGCTGAAATAAATCTCTAGGATTAAATTTTCATTCCTTATGTTTTATAAATAAATTTCCAACTTCTAGTGTTGTTTTTACATACTGTGTTTCTTATGTTTATTTAAAGTGTTTGGTACAGTAATGTAGATTCTTTTTTATTAAAACTGTTTAATACTATTCACAAACTTAATTTTTTAATTTCTGTGTTTTATTTAATTGCAGTCCAATACTGTATTATGTACATTACAGTACAATAAATTGATGTGGCAGAGTGTTAAAGTATCGTTAGGTATCGGCGCGGCGGCAACAGTATGTGCGGCTTTCCATCGTTCTTATTGGCCGATGGACAACTTACGCCCGACTCCGGGAAATCCGGAATTTTTTGGAATCCGGATCAGCCCCATTAGTCCAGATTTTTTAGAGTCTACTGTATTTTAAAGCAGACGCACATGTGCATTCACAGCACATAGGCTCAAAATTGGTGTGCAAAGCATGCAATGCATTGTGCATTGAAAATACAGTACAGTCTCGCTAATCCGGACTTGATGGGACCGGACAGTGTCCGGATTAGTAAAAGTCCGGATTAGACAGAAAAAGCCTAAAAAATACATGAAATGTATACCGTTTTTGTTTTTAGTGAGAAAACGTATTAAAACTGGTTTTTTGGTAATACAGTATACAGTAAATATCAGCAACCACAGAATTAAATAGACTGGTCAAGTCGACTGCAATAGTGAAGCCAGTTTTAGAGTCAAATACTCACACAATATGACGGATGCAAGTCGCGAGCCGAAGGCCGGCCGTCCGTACATGTTGCCACATTACCCGCGAAATGAAGCTCGTGTTCTAACTGTTGTATGATAGAAACTACAATAGCCAATTTTTTCAAAAAATACTTTTCAGAAAATGTAGCTTTTCAGCTACATTTATCTTGCTTGCATGACGCACCTGCCCTAAAAACAAAACAATTTCTCGCAATGCAACTTTTTGATGTCACGAATTAAAAAGTATAAAAAAGTTTGGACTTTATTCGATTTTTAAAGTGCCAAACCATTTTTATTTTAAAATTGTAAACACACCATTAGCGTCCCACACTATTAAACTGTAAGATTGTCAAATTTCAAAGATTTTTGAGCATTTTCAGCTATTGAAACCATAGTGTAAATGAATAGGGCGCACTGAAAATTTCACTCCAGACGTCTAACGAGAAACAAATCAAAAAGGGACTGTTGATTCGACAGATAGTTAGACAGTCTGCAGTCATTTATAGTGCGGCGAGCTGGTGAAGTGAGTTACTTCCTTGAAATAGTGTGGGACAAAAGATAATTGGCCGACCCTTTCTATCCTCGGCTGAGCTTCCTCTTCACGCTAAAAATAGCCAAGGACAAAATGAACCCTTAACTATTTTCGCTCTCGGCAAACAACAATTGCATGTACTGTACCCATTAAAATACTGCAATTTCTATTTTTTTTTAGGGCTGTCCGGATTATTGGAGACCGGATTAGCGAGACTGTACTGTACTCCCAATATGGGGGTTGCGTCGGCCGCTTCTCATAGTGTTCAGTGTCAACCTCACATTGCGTCCTTGGCAGTGTACGTGTTATGTTTGATGCGTGGGACAAAATTCAGTTTTAGCAGTTTTTCACTAGCAACATTGCTTTTACAAATTTCCAATTTTTTTAGAGCTTCCCTTATTGTGGTGATGTGATGTGATAGACATTATATTCCTCAAACAAGGAAGATGCCGCAAACGTCCTCTACAGCCAAATTCAAACTATGAACTGCACAGTGCAAGTAAAGTGCTTGTAGCTTTATATCTTTCAACAATTTTTGCAGACCCTTAATTTTAGACCTTTCATAATATGAGCTGAACTATTGTAGCACTGACCCCTTAGATTTTGTAATGACAAACCCAACCAAACTAAAATGTCTTTCACAATTCCAAAGAGCTTCAATATTTGGAGCTGCGTAAAAGCATACGAAATCCTTGTATATATCTTAATTATCATTTACTGTTCGAATTTAAAGAAAGACTTGCTCTTGGATGGGTATGTCATATGTCAGCTGTTATGTCAAAGTAAAGACGTTTTTTAATTTCTTGAATTACAGAGCACAAGACAAATGTGGCTCAGTGTTTATGAAATTTTGTTTTGAATATCATGTGACAGCCATTTATAACCAGCACGCCCCATCCATTATTTCAGTTCTGGCCGTTCTAATTTCCGTAAATCTAAAAACTGCTACAAATTCGAAGATTATGAGGATATTGTAGTAGCTCCTATAGTAGCAAACCATTCAGTTGGAATGAAATGTAAATGTAAAGTACTAGATGTACTTGAACATTACTTAAGTACATTTATTTATGTTATTTATTGAGAGTATAGAGGTTCACAGATAACAACTCTTAAGAATTTAAATATTGAATTGTATCAACATTATTTAATGAGGGTATTTCTAAAATATTGGTAGGCCACTTCTTATGAAGTCAGCGCCTGAACATCCTTGATGTACTGTCAGTCACAAAACATTTAATTAATGGAATTGTAATTTTGAACTATTATGATGTTGTAGTATGTCACTCCCAGCTTAACTATACGCTTAACGAATACGCTGTCCTATTTTGTTTGTATTAAGGCACACTAGGAGCAGCTGCAGAAAGCCAGGGTTGTAGGGGCAATGACCCTCCTCAGAAAATCTGAGAAATATTTCTCTAAACTATTTACAGTAATACAATTTACCAAAGCTGTTACAAATCAGTTTTAAAAGAGATTTATTTATAAGTCTTACCAGTGCAAAATGTATCATTTATTATGAAGTAATGTTAATATTAAGTATATAATGTGTTGATAAGCTGTTGTGATATGAAAAATGTATTTATAACTAATTATGTTTTTTATGGAATTAATTGTTGTTTTATATTGTTTTTCCTAGATATCTAATATATTCTAGCACATTATTTTGTTAGTTTGTGAACGTTCATAGGTAGGTTTCAAATATGTTGTACTTTGAACTACACTTTACTCGAAATGTTTAAAAAATAAAAATTGTATAATTTTAATCAAACAAATACCCATTCAGTTAAACTGCAAATTAGTAATTATTTTATATCCCATTTTTAGGTAGCACAAATGCCTTTAAAGTGTCAGTTTTATGGCTTAAAAATGTTGAAACTTTTGGAGTAAACTTAGCCGCTGATATTTTGGTCAAGTTTCATATCCAACTACATGAAGAAACCCTCCAAACAAAATGTGTTCTACGGAACCGCCACTGAGAAACTTGGCCAGTTTTTGCCTAACTTTAACTAGATTAGGGAAGAAATTATGTATGACTGGTATTGCATATATTTAGCTTAGCTTACCGTCACTGAATAAGAGAACTCGATGATATTAAAGTAGTCTTCTGGAGAGAGATCGTCCAGGATTTGGTGCATCGCTTGCTTCAATTGTTCCAACTTACGTCCAGCCATCGAACCACTCACGTCTAATACAAATATAGCATGTTTCCTTAATGGTGGGAGATTACTTGGCGCCATGAAGTGGACGAAATAACCTTCATTCACCTATAAAAATGTATTGTTACTGAAGTAAAATATACAACTGAAATTGAAGCAAACACTTTCCTGAATAAACAAATACTACCGAACAACAAACAAAATACTGTACATATTATTTAATATCAATTTTTAAAAGTGAGATGATGGTTGTTTTTTGTGCATCATGTTCATGCAGGGTGTCAGGAAATAAGTACTAAAATAATGAGAAAAGTTTATATTATCCTTTAATTGTATTTTTGTAACTTCATAGTTTTTTGCTTGAGAGCAAATAAAAGCTTTTGGTCACACAATTTCAGGACCTTTAAGTCGGTGTATAGGTCAATGTATTTATGGTCACCGTCAATGAAAGTTCACAGTTGTTTATGGTTCACAGTGTGAAGCAAAGGTTGAGTTCACTGATTTCAAGTGTGGTTTAGGCAGTTGTTCTTTAAATCAATTTTTAAACGAACGGCGTGTCTGTCTAATGTAATATTTGGGACAATCATCACAAACTAATTTGTAGACACTATTTTTTTCGCCTATGTTCTTGCCACTAACTGTGGGTGTTAATTTTTGAAGCAATTTATTATTAGTTTTGAAAACCAGGGTGAGGTTACTTTTGATCAATTCATTTTGGAACTTGTGGTTGAGGAAGTTATCTTACATTAAAAATAAGTACAAAATTAAATAGTGTGTTTTACAAGATTAGCTTTGACTCAAGTTAAGAGCCTTAATAACAAAATAACAATGTAACCAGGTTACTTTCATTGTTTATGACGTATGGAATTGTTTTATAAGAAAATCTCAATTTAAAAAAAATAGTATTTAAGATCCGGAAGAGAAAATATGGGCAATGACTGGTTCTTCATGAAAAGAATTGTTTAAGCTATGGAATATAATTACATTGACCTGAATGTATATACATATAAATATAAATGAAGTAGTTTTAAAATAATGATATAAAACTATTCGTTTGTTTTACAAAGCTTATAAGCAGGAGCGACTCCAGGAATTGATTTTTGGGTGGGCCCAAGTTTATTTATAAAGTACATACATCAGTGGTGCACTGAGGATTTGGCTTTGGTGGGGGAACTATGCTCAGGTCAGAGTATATATATATTCAATAAAATCTAAATGGATGAAGTTCATTAACTTATCACAAATTCTGAAATATTATTTATTTTTTTAAAGTGAATGGTGACGGGCTTGAGTCAGACAATAGTGCAATATAAAAATTCTTTGTGCTAGACCCCCCTGCACTGACCTTGAGTGACGGTGAAGTGTATAGACAAATTTTGAAATATAGACTTCTTTAAACGTTATTTTAACGCTTTTCTGAAAACTTAAAAACGTATATAAACTGTTGAAACTCTTACCTCAGCCAAATCAATTTTGAAATAAATTTCGAATTAATTGAGAATACTATAAGATTTTCTAAAATATAAATGTAGGCCTACTAGGCTACCATAAAGTCTAAAAAAGTGAACTCGATTTCATCTGAAATTTTTTTATATATAATTTAAAAATTAAATACAAAGTTTTGATTGAAAAAACACACATGTTCACCAAGAATCTTTTTTACTTTTTTTTAATTTTTGTATTTACATTCTATCTGAAATCACGATTTGTTACAAAAAGATAGTTAAACTGAGTACATGTAAATTTTAACGCAGGTATTTAAATATTTAAAAAATGATTAAACCCTAATGTTGTACCTTGCAATTTATAAGGGGAACGGGGAGTTTAGGGAAAGACAGAAGGACAGAGTTATATAGAGTAGACACTGGGGCTCGGCGGCTACTCGGCGTGACCTTAGATAGTGCCACGCGCTATTCTCGTTCCAGTCCGGTTCACTCACTGCCAGAAAAATATTATAAAAATATCAAAAATAATAAAAAAAAACCTCTACAACCTTAACTAACAAAATCATTCTGTGCAATA
>JAGFPH010001216.1:110770-129289 GCA_018207615.1 Philaenus spumarius | reverse complement strand
AATGAGTTTGTGGTTAAATTCAATAGAAAATTTTAAACAAAATGTTTATACCATTACAAAAAATGTTTAGCACAAGAATTATTACAGAAATTTTATGAGACTCTGATATATGACAAGACATATCAATTTTGTAGTTCTTGCTTAAAAGTAAAGTATTTAGTTAAAAATTTAAAAAATATAACTATAAATTGAAAGAAAATTGTTCACAATTAGATGAAACAAAAGAAATTAACACATCATCCCATTATTGTTTTTTTTGCTTGATTTACAATAATAATTTTGAATTAGTCTTTCTCTGAGAGATAAAAATAAATTCAAATTTGAAGAGTTTATTTATTTAATATAACCAGATTGATAATCAGTAATGCCAGTAGTTGTGGCTCTTAGTAAATAGTATTTGTTTTTACATCGTTGGAGATTTCACTATACACATTGTTTAGCTAAACTTACTTGACCAGGGTTCAAGTTGATAACATGACTATAGACTCCAAGAGTTCTTGACAACAGTTCCTCATAGTTTAAGTTAAAGTTCACTTTGCTACGAGGTTCCACGTTTAATGAAACTGTGAAATGATTTGAGTCTCGAGTACTGAAATAAAAAGCACAAACATTTTTAATCCTAATGGTGTGATTATATTATGTGAGAAACTTAATTTAAAGTGTTCAATTCTGGCTTTACTACAATTATTTGTCTATAGTAAACTTAAATTGATAGTCCTGATTCACATACACTACATTATCAAGAAGTCTTCATGATTACAAAATTGTTAAGATTCTGTATACACTATAATATTCAAGTTTAAAGTATAGTACTACGTTATTAATGTTAAACTAATATCATATCTCCGACACTATTGATTAATCGTAAAAAGATTTTGATTATCACTTTATGTTGTTTTTTGGTTTATGAATGATTATTTATCACCTTTATTTTTACTGGTTAATGTATTGGTAGCTCTGAAATTAGGGAATCAACTTCTGTATCAACATAATTCATTTGCACCCTTTTGCTGTTCTTGAACATTTATTTTACTGTCTTCAGTTCTTCTGTTTCTTTAATACTTTTATATACGAGTGTCCTACGCTGCAACTGATTTCCGACTAGGTAGACATGGTAGTCTGCCTAGGGCTAAATAAATCAACGTTTTAATTTCGATAAGACATAATGGGACAATTTAATGATAATGTCACCAAAATGCCTGGTCATTATAAAGGTCAAAAATCTTTAATAAAGAACACAAACCATTTAGCACAATATATTCCATATTCAGCTTACACTATGAATTTGCTCGGTGCACATTGAGTTAGCTGATTCAAGATTTTTTATGTTTATTCATGAACTATATGTATGTTTAAATAAATAAACTTCTAATAAATGCAAATTGTAGATGAAATAGTGAAAGAAAGTGAAATTAAAATAAAATTAAGTGTCAAAGTCTCTGCAGATTTGAGAGATTATTGTGAACTGTTTAGAAGCTCATTAATTATGTTAAAAGTATAGGGGATGCTTTCGATTTGTTAAGTCCAGAGGAAAATTACTTTCAAAAACGAACTGTGATTAAATTGACCAAGAAAACACATGAAAGCCAAAAAGAAAACGATATCATGTCGAGGAAGAATGCAAAAATTCTCCCACGCTTGATGGAAAAGAAAACTTAAGCATAATCATATACACTGTTTTTATTGATAGGCTGGTTTCTGAGCTTAGAGTTGTTTTATGTATTATCACTTAGTGTGGTTTCCTTTACAAACTGTTTCTAAAGTCCGAAGAATTCAAGTGTTAATTTATTGTTATGATGTAGAAGATCTCTGAACAAACTTATGCATCAAAGTAAAAATTCAGATAAAATATCCTTTTTAAAAACACAATTTAGATTGAAAAAAAATCTATTGATTAGGTTTGTTTAAAATTGCATACAAACTAATGAATTAATAATTAATTGTTTCTAGTGTTTTATATTACTATGGATATTATATTATATTAGCCATATGTTTTATATATATACTACATATAATCTGTTACTGTGACTGTGTTAGTTAACATTATATGGCTTGTAAAACTATCAAAGTATGGAAAACTTATTTTGTTTGCACACCTCAACTGACAACATAACAATAAGACAAACAGTTTAAATGGGTAGGATTCAGACCGGGAAAGTAGGTATAAGAGTGAGTTTACGCCATTAGTTGTTAGGAGCTCTCAGGGCGCGTTTTGCCAGCTGAGTGTGGAACAAGGGTGGAAAGAGGAGGAGAGACAGAGAGGTCCAACTGTCATGTGACCATGACTGTTGAATTCTAGTGGTCGATGGCGCAAACACTCTTTTATACCTTCCCTGGTCTGAATATTTAACATTGGTCTTTTCATCTTATTGATATGACTATTGCCTCTAGCCTACTGTCGCAAGGTATCTAAATCCAGCACTGGTCCCAAAAAGTGATTGCCATTTTTATATTGAAATACTGGGCATATGGAAAATTCTACAAATGTGTAATTTTTGTTAACTTATGTTCCATAGTGTGTAAAAAAGGATCCTCCAAATCTCAACTGTTTGTGTCTAACAAAAAACCAAATGACAGAATTATAAATAAACACATTATTTATTTTGTTTGAATCTCTTTTCACAACTCAGTCAGTTTTCACTTGATTAAATACGCGTTTTTAATCAACTGTTGTTTTATGAGCACAAAGACATGCACACATAGTTCTTCATCTTACTCAGCCGAGAGTCTTCAGACGATTTAGATTAAGATCTAGATGTTAGACTACTATTTTTAAAATGTATAGTATTACCATATTGTAATAAGAATCTAGTTAAGAAATTCAGTTTTTTTATATCTCTTTCTGTCTATTTCACTGTCATAATAATTATTTACCAAAAAAATAGAAAGGTTATATACCTGACTCCAACATGGCCAGCAGCGATTCCATTCTCAACAGCTTCATCATATTGCTTCTTTGCTGCTTGCTTTTCTTTTACATAAGCTTTGAATGTTCTTCCTCCGACCTCCCTAATAAATAAAACAAACTCATATTATTTATAGGAATACATTAAAAACTAGTTATATAGAACTATGTCATCTGTTGATATTTTACTGTATCACCCACATAACTTTAGGGATAGAAATAACCAATTGTTAAAAATTTCACAAAAAAAGAGAAGAAAGGAAAAAACTTTTCATATTAAGAGATAATGTGAGTAGCCATCTAAAAGCAATTCACGATGAAATTGTGTTCAAATTACATCCGATTGAGTTTGATATTTTTTCTAATGATGTTCTAAAACATAACTTTAGCTAAAAATCAGTAGCAAGAACACAACACACTAAAACAAATAACCTTATTTTTAAGTGAACAGCACCAACTGATGATTACTTTCCAACTATGCTAACTGTAATTATGATACCACAAATATCAACAACTTTGGAGAGTCTTATCTCACCACTAAAGTGTCAAAATAACAAATTTCATGCAACATTTAAATTCAACAATTCCCAACTCAATGGGCTGCACATGAAAAAAATTACTGTACTTCCACTTCCCACGTGACAAAGTCTATATTAAAATTACATTGAGTAAAATTCCAAAATAAGCAGTAGTAAATCAAGGATTAGGCCCCACAACCAAATGCATATACAAAGTGTTTATTGAATGATATTATTAATTAATACTGATTCACTAATTCTTATAATTTACTTTAATAACCTTTATCCCGTACTATATCAAGTTATCTAAGAAATGGCCTTAACATAACCTATATTCACTATATTGCAAGGGGGTTATCTACAAACCTTTAATCTATATTTTTAAATGAATTTTTTTTCTTACTTTACCACTTTTATCTCTGCATTACTAATCACATTCTCAACGTGCGTAAGCAAAAAATTAGCAATAACTAAGTCGTTTAAAAATAGAACATTTTTTCTTTCCAACTGTACACTTCCGGTCGAGCCAAAAATACATTTATGTTCTATACGCTTTATCATTGCTTTAAAGGTTTTACATTTCAAACAGATTTGGTTAGAAGTTTGAGAAATGAAAACCTACAATTTGTGAGTTTTGTTAAAAGTTTATTTATTTTCGGTGATAATTTTGATTTGTGTGAAATTTAACGAGAACGGCAGAGAACGAAGAATTTTATTGAATGAGGACAGAGTTGGATTGTGTTTAGATACATAAGCACATGAACTCAAATGCAAATAACTCATAAAAGACAAATTTGTTAGGAACACCCACTAGTAGTAACAACCCGCTTTCATTTTGATTTTAAACCAACTGGACATTTTTCCACTTGACTGAATAGCTCTGATATTTTTAATGAATCATATTTTCAATCTTCTCTTAATTAAACTAGGAAAAGCTGTTCAGAGCTAAATATCTCTTGTTCAACATTACAATAATAATAAAAGACGTTCTTGCCTTAAACTCTTTAATCCGGTTCGAGTTAATGAGCTTTCCGTATGGAACATAGCTTTGGAGAAAAACTTAATGTGAACATTTTCTAACTCTAACAATATTTAATCTTGTAAACCTGTTTGTTCTCCAACAAAACCATAAGTAAGTGTGCCATTTACCTACATTTTTGGTGTAAAATCCATAATTTTGTAAGCAGAGCGGAGGGATAGCTGAAGCAAATCTGATTGGACAGATTTTTCAAGCAAGTTTTAACAACATTTCATAAATTAAAAATTATTGTACTCCTCTTTAAGTATTTTCCTTGTAATTCGGACTTAATTATCTACGAAAACTCTCCATCAGGAGTATAATCAAAGAATCACCCTTTTGTGTCTAAGAAATATTGATGAGCTGAAAATTGCTCTCAAAGACTGTCTATACTTCTAGAGAAACTGTCTGAATATACTTGGTGTCTAATAAAACAATTTGCAGTCAATTGATGACCACATACAGACGTAATTTAAAATTAATTGTATGTGTAAAAACATTAAATAAACTAATGACAAAATATTCTCTTTATCTGAAAAGGGACTTTGTGATCACTTTTTGGTTTAAATAAACTAGAAGTGTGAGTTTCATTCAAACGCCAAGAGTTCTATACCATCTACCCCTCTCCTAAATTAATTAGCTAAAAGAACCGTTGTGCCTTGTGCCTACTATAAATAAATAAAAGCACAAGGAATAAAAAACATAATTTGTTGTGCCTTAAACTGCAATTTCATTTTGTCATAAAATGTTATTAACATCAACACATTACATAGGCTCTTCAATATACTAAACTAACCAATAACAATAGCCATGGTTGGAATTAACTTTACATTTTGGTGGTGACCATACTCGTTATTAATGAACTAAGTTTTTCAGTAAAATATTTAAGTATTTTAAAAACTACTGCTTTTTTTAACCGTATTTTCAAGTAGATACAAATTTTCTAAAAAATAATTTTGATATCTTTAAAGAAAGCTGTGTTTAATGATGTCTTACACGTAAAGTTCACAATATACAATATTTATTCAAAACATTCATATTACAATAGTTTTTTAGCTTTTTTCTAATTATATTAATAACTAAGAGTTAGGATGTTCTATAACAATATATAATTTTATTGAGATATCTTCATCAGATCAGGAGAAAGTATATGGTGACAGAGTCAGAAACAGTGATTCCGAAATAGTTCAGTTTGTTTTAATTTTAAGGTAGTAACCCGAAAATGAGAAACATCCACATAACAAATTATTTTCATAAAATACCATATTGAAAATAAAAGTGATTTAAATGGTTAAGTATAACATTACTCTCTTAAATAATTTATAAATATTACTTTGTTGCACCAGTCTTAGACTTAAATAACTATAACATAAAACGTATATGTCTTACATAGTGAAACCTCTAATGAAAGATGTTTCTGGAAGTACCATTGAGAAATGTACTTCTTGTGATACATTAGCAGTGTTTGCTACTCTACTGTGCACCAATGTGTGCGCATAACGATATCTTATGTGTGATTCTATGTGCAAGCTGTAAATATTTACTTGTGGGACCTCTTCTCTTTTCTGTAAAATAAAGCATATCACATTAATTAGCCCCCTTTAATGACAGAGGTATATTATATATTAATGCAGCTTAAAAGTAAATACATCCAATTTGATCATTTCAAGTTTTTATAAAAATCCTTTTAATTTTCATATTTAAAAACTATAATTTTTTTTTCAAAATTGCAGACATAAGGAATAGTGGAGTGAGAACAGACAAACTCCACAAATCTTTCTGTAATACAGTACTAACTCATATTATGTTCCATGGATTCTTTTCTGTAATATACTCATACACTTACACATGTTGTACAAGTTCAAATTAACAAAAGATGCATTTTAGGTTGTGCTCACAGTAAAGCTCAAGTCTTAGGTTCTGCCTGAGCACTATTTTTCAAATTATAATTTACAGTAGTTATAAATTTATTAAAAATTGTGTTTTGCATTTAGATTTATAGTTATTACTGTGTTTAGTTTTAGTTCAGTTCAGTTCAAATAAAGAGAGGTAACAGGATATAATAGTTTATAGTTATTATTCTTAAAAACAATAACCATTTCTGAATAACCATTTCATTTATTAACTCTTCTGGCCATTAGGTGAAGAAGGAAAAATAATGTATTGGTTATTACCATAAATATGTATGCAGCTAAAGTTTGTTAAATTTGAATAATTAAATTTGGCATGTAACTAATTTGTTGGTGTATTGAAAATTAAATAATTATTATAAAAGAAAAGTGGAACAAAGTTATTACAATATTATATCAAATCACCTGTTATTTTGGTCATATCGGTAGATGTATGTGGATATTCACTGTTTCAGACGTTGTGAAGTTATTTAAAAACAAAAATTGATTTTTTTTAATAATTAAAAATATAACAAGCATTTTCATCAATTTCTGGTAAATTTATTTTCTTTTTATTTTGTTCAGCAATTATTTTGCATGGTAAAGTCAAAGTGGCTCCAGGTCATTTTAAAAGAAACCACATACACACTGAAGTAAGTCTAAAAAAAAGAGGGTACAGAAATCAACAGCAAAAAGTATTTAACCAATAAAACTTACATTTTTAAAGTTTAGTGTTAATAATCCTGAGAATTTTATACATGTTAAGATTATCAAATGTTCTTTTAAAATTTGCTAAAAAGGATATATAAGACCATCTTTAATAATTATATTAATTTTTTTCTTTACTACATTAAATTTTTTACCGATGGGGTTTATATGTGACTAATTAGTGACTTTTTAAGAATAATAACAACTGTTATAATTTGTTAGTTGTAAGCTCATGACTCATGTATGACTGAGGATGACGGCTTTGTTACTGAAACGTGTTTGATTATTACATGTATGTGTTTGAGAATAATTGTTATTGTTGTTATTCTTAAATAATTATTTTTCTCTAGTCAAGCACAAAGTTTATTGATAATTAATGGTTGTTACTAAATTGGAAAATGAATATGCAAATTTTGCATAGAGCAGATGTTATATGTAGAAGTTCACAAAAATACCATCAAATCTAATTTAATTTTGATTGAGGGAAAACAAACTAGTTGTCATAGTAAACGTAACATGTAATTTTTTTAAAGAATATTATAAAAACGATTTATTATAACTTTTTTTATAAACTAGTTCAAGGTAAAATTTTTACAAATGAATTAAACATTTTCTACAGAAATGTATGTATTACGGTGTACTTTACATATTCTTTAAACAGTTTCAGAAGTACTTATCATACTTATTTATTACAAACATAACATTGTAGATTGCCAACTTACTCTTACTATACAAATTTCAAACAGTAAAATTTCTATGGATTCTTGTTTTTCATACTAAAGAAAAAAAATTTAAACCTCAGATTCTCGTAAGAGTACCATCCCAACCTTCAAACCTCTGAAGTAATAATTGTATTTTATGTTTATAAAAATACAAAAATGTATTTTAATTTGTAGGTATAGGCCTATAGTCACACAAACTAATTGTGTTTAAGTTATGTAGAATGTATAATTAATTACAAAATCACTGTGAAATAATAACATTAAATAGTTCTACCTTAGTGGTTTTCAGCAATATATCTTTAATTTTGACTGTTTAGAATTTTTATTGAAATAACTAAGATCAAAATCTTGACCCCTCTTGTATCACAAAAAAATAGAATTTCTACATCACAAGATTGTAGGAAACAAACAAATTACAAAAAAAAAGTTAATTAATTATAATTTTTGACCACTTTTTTAAGAAAATATTTGCTGGTTAAGTCAGAAAAGTAAATTTCTTAGTTCAATTTCAATTACAATAGCTGAAAATAAAATGTTCTCATACGTAGTAGTTTTGGTCATTAGGCCTAAATTTTAGTTCAGTATTTTCAATAATAACCAATAATAATACATTATTATACATATCAGATAATTTGTGAATATAGTTCACTTTATAAATTAAATATATGGCAATTTTCGAAGCTATATTACTGATTAAAAGATACTGGGGTTCTAATTTATAACTAAGTTTTATTTAAATGTAATAATTTTAACTTGTTTTAATAATAATTATACTCACTATTCTGTAGTGTTGTCGAGGTTCTCTTATACTTTGTCTCATTTCTGCGGGTGTAAGTATAAAGCTAACTCTTGCTTCTGCTAAAGCACCCATTGCAAATAAAATTACTGTGGCAAACATCATCTTTCCTGAAAAGTAAAAAAATTCAATAAAAAATATTGTTTTTATAAATTAAGACAGTTTGTTTTTAAGATCTCATAATTATTTTTGTAAATCTCACAAATTCTCTTTTAATAATACTGTAATTGAAAATAAAAAGCAGTTTTTATTTTAAGAGTTAAATGTTACATTTTTAAGTAATGTAAATTGATTTCTAGATAACGAATAAAAGCTGGTAACTCTATATATAATAAAGTTCTTAAGGGGCTCTTACATTGGCACAAATGTTACTCAAAATTTTGTTCTAAAATATAGAGCCAAATTTTTTTTGCAAAATATTGAATGGGCGTGGACCCCTTACACTACACAAAAGTATTGCACAAAATTTCAGTGTCAATTAAGTTTTTGCTATGGAAGGATTGCATGCGTCTCTTTACCCAGGGCTGTCCCGGAAGTTGCAAGTATCATAGTAGCATTGTATGGTTGTTGATGGAGATTTTTAATAATAAGAAGAAGAAGAAGTTGGAAGGGGTCAGGAATGGTTGAAGAATCGACTAACTAATGGTCATCGTACCTACTTCGTGAACTCAGCCTGGAACCTATATTTTACACAAATTTCCTGAGGATGAATGAATAGGTGTTTGAAAAACTGATGAACATGGTCTCATGCTACAAAATATTGACAGGTCCGTAACAATTTTCTAAATTTAATAAATCCCACAAAATATTAAATACCCCTTTTTTGCGCAATTATTCTCTTCATACTTTCAATATATTTGCACAAAAATACATCTTCAAAATTTCATACAAAATATTTGCTAGGGTGAGGGCCTCTTTACACAATCTCAATATGCAATTCTACAAACTTTCTGTCCATATGTTTCTTAAACCAAATTACACATTTTGTAATAAAAACATTCTCTTCTAATTATGATGTTTCTTTTATCCTTTTTTAGAATGTATTTGTATCAGTTTTGATGATAATATTATGTTTATTTTATAGGTTAAGGTTAAGGTAATAACTTACTTTTTTTAAATAAAAAGTGGTTAGAGTTAGGCATAATATAAAATCATGAATTAAAAGTAAAAATAATATTCCTACATTATTGTGATCATAACTGCAAGTAAAGCAATAATTTCCAGTTATAATAATGAAACAAATAGTTCTAAAAATAGTTATATTATAAAACATTGTTTTATAATATTTGTTGTTATGTTCATTAACCCTGCAATTAAGAGCTGATAGGCTTCCATCTGAGACTGCAGTAAATGTTGATAGTAGGTTTAACTAAATAACTCCTTTTTATAAAGAAAATGGTGAACTTTGATATTTAGATATTATTAGACAGTCAATCTGAATTTATTATCAACTCTATTACATCAAAAATTATGGTTAGGCTTAGTAAATATATCGTATAGGTTTTAAATGCATTAAAAATACAGCCTATTTAGTTTCAAAATGTACCAATATATTAAATAAGTAGAACAATTAATTGAGATAGTTAAAATTTTTAAACAATAAGCTTACTTGGCAATCTTATGTATTAAAAATAATAGGTATAAACTGGGTGCCCGTAAGTAAAGTGCCAAACTACATAAAATGATTTTGAGGGAAAAAATAAATACAAATTTAATAATTAATTTTTTTCGGGTAAACGCTTAGTTTCCAGATATCCGCCATTTTGTTTTCTTTCAAAATAAACCAAAAAAGGTAAAGTTTTGTAAAATAACAGGAAGGATAGAAACGGTATTCACAAGTGAGGTGTCAAGAAAAATCAATCAAGTGCATTCAGACAGTATCAAAGTAGGGTCAAAAAAAATAAAAACATACACAAACAGTGAGTGACAGTAACACAACAACCTCAACTGGGCATTTTAAAGTTCAGAAAACCAGTCTAAATGTTTCACAAAGAAAATCTAACTAGATCATTAAAAATTGATGGGATTATGAAATTTGAAATAGAGTACAGAGTTTTATTCTGATATTAAAGAAATTGTACCTACACGAAATAAGAAATTAAAATATAGGTAAACAGTTTGTATGTTAGGCCTATATTTTTTAACGGATCCACCCAAAATCGCCAGTTTTGTTTTAAAATAGCATAGGGCCTATGTTTTCTTTCGTAATAACCCAACATCAGCGACAGTGGCAGATCTAGACCTTGCGGGGCCTTTTGCGAACGATATTTCGGGGCCCTATTTGTTAGGATAGAGGAACTTGGGGTATGGAATTTTATGCTTCCAAGCATTGAAAATTTACTCTTAAAACTCAAGTATTCAACCTATAGTTTTGTACAGTACCGATTTTTACGATTTCGTTTTCAAAAGTAAATTTTTATACAATATTTCAATAGTAACAATTTATTTGTATTACAAAACTATGTCGTAAATATTAAACAATTACGAAATAACCACATAAAATAAAGGAATGTTTTAATGTCTACAAAATAAAATAGGCCTAAACATTACAGGTGACACAAAGAAAAATTAAGATTACATGAAAGAGTAAAGCGATGTTATGTGCTGTATTCAATATATTAGGATTTAATAAGCAGACCTACAAATTAATAGTCTAATAGTTAGTAAAACTATTGTATAAACACTTGTATTATTCCAAACTATGACAAATAGTACCGTAACCTAAATAAACCGTTCTAGGATTATAGTTTTGACAAAGTAACAGCGTTAGGGAAATGATTACGTTTAGTTTATAGTCTATGTTACGCGCACTCGATGTCGTACCTCATCTGCTTGGCTGCCAACAGAGCTGAATCTTCACATGGAGGCAAGAACGCGAGAAAAAAAATTATTTGCTTCTCTATTTCTTGGTAATATCGACCTTAACTTATTTAATTTTAAGCACCCAGAGAGCAATCTTAAGTATCAATTAAAAATACATCTGTATTTTATAACTCATTTATTTAATTTTAAAATAATGTGGGGCCCCGCGATCAGACAGTTCATGTAAACTAAATTCGTCCATATTTTGTAATTATATTATTTAACAATTGTACATGCCACGGTACAATATGCAAGCAATCTTCAATATAAAATATAAATTCGTCTGTATTACATAAATCATTTATTTAGTTTTTCTTTGGCGCGGGGCCCTTTGGATTCGCCCCTGCTCGGCGACGGAGCTTATAAAAATGGATGTGTGCACCGAGCCAAGTGTGAGCTTCAATGATTAAAGCATATTTTTTAACTGCCGAGTTTGATTTGTTATTTTATGTTTTGCTTTTTGTCACAAACGAAGTCGATGCTACCACTCTGGTATTTTGGAGCCGTAATTTCATTTAGTGTGATTAAAACGTAGCTACCCCATAGTTGTATCTCGGGGTTTCCGGACAGGTTACTTCACTGTTGATGTAATAAAAAGAGAAGTATATCTAATTACCTTTAGTTTGGTAGTACCGGTGTATAACCCCAAAATTTTGAACTGTTAAGGAAGAGGACACTCCATTTATGTCAGTTGTTAGTCAACTTCTCGATGGCGATGGTTATGTACTTAAGAGAGAGAAGGGCTTATGTGAAAGAAGAGTTTTATAAAGGGGCTGGATTCGTTTCGAGGATGTTAATATTGATTTTTTAACATCAGAATTTCTGCAACCTAGTGAAGGAATTAGACGAAAAGCAATGTCTCAAAGATATCGTATGGAATTATTGTTGCGTTATACTGCTGACCCAGGATTCCAGAGTGGATTAGCAGATAACGTTTGAGTGGACCGCTCAACGGTATATAAAAATATAAATTACTTAATGTATTGTATTTTAGAAAAAGGAACTAGTTGATTCAATTTTCCAGTACAGTTCAAGAAAATAAATAGTGCAAAGGTCAAATGGCAAATTCGCTTTAACTTGCCAACTGTTGTAGGTGCATTAGACTGCAGTGATACTGAAATTTAAAAAACCATCAGTGTATGGCGATGAGCATGTTAACCGTAAAGGTTATGTTCAGACACATGTGACGCAGAAGAAAAAGTTCAAAAGCATTTGCGCAGAGTACTCTGGTTCAGTGCACGATGTCAGAATATGGAGAAGGAGTGCCTTATACAGCAGTATGATGTCTCTGCTTGTGATTTCTGTTATGGTATAGCTATATGGCTAATCACGCCCTTCAAGCCACCACAAGACAATATGGAGCATCGATTTAATCGGAAGTAGGGTTATGCACAAGAAAGGGTATAATAGAACGTATGTTTGGGAAATACAACTTACGTAAGTACTGGTCTGATATCATCACTGATCCTGCACCTCCGCAGATCAGAAGAAAACGTCCCTTATGTCTGGTTTACGAACCACCGTAAGTATCCAAAAACCCAAGCTCAGTTCTTAAACACCACACACTTTCGTAGCCACTCCCAGCGCATTTCATAGATTCACCATCTCGTTCTCACACAAAATTTATTCCAAATTTAGTTAATAAACGTTCAATAAAGTCACTTTTTCAGTTTCAGATAAGCAGCCACTGTTCTTAAAACCGATGCTGTCTTAAAACCGAGACTACGGTCTTGCCAATTTTGCAATGCAAAAGAAATACAACTTAAACAATGTATTTCCTATCCTTGGTAACTGTATAAGTGTGTCACTCGAAACAGTACCAAAACTACTAGTGAGCTGCGCTGTGGTGCATAATGTCACAAAATGTTTTAAAGGCCCATTAAATTGTGAGGACATGGGAGAAGAAGATGAGTTCGCTTTTTGAAGTTGGGACGGAGATAAATGAAGACGCTGTAACGTAAGTTCGAGGAGAACAAAAGCGGAAAGCTATGTTAATTGAAAAACTGTTAGAAAGCTGTTAACAGTATAATTATTCATGATTTAAAGTAATGTGTCAAAGTTTTTAAAAAAAATTATAAAGGTAACATTTTAGATATTTCTATAACGTTTGTTGTTGTTATTATTGCTATAAAAAACTGTGCACTTGTATGTATTTGCATCTGTGTGTGTAAGTGTAAGTATGTTTTAGATTGCGAGGGTGAGTGTGTTTGTGTGAGAGGTACTTGTTATTTGTTGTTTTGTTTTGTTTTTTACTAAATTTGTTTATATTTTACTTCCAACTCTTAACAAGGAAAGGAAGAGATAAAGTATTACATAAGTTATAAGTTTACACAAAGAGGTAAATCACATTAAGTTTCATCAGTTTGTGTTTCTTTTTCTGGCCTGTTGTTATTTAACTTGTGAAATTAAATTTTCTCTCTTTTTGTTTTTATTGGTAGATTGAAAGGTATTTCAGTTACTGTTACACTGGAGTTGTATCTAGGCATAGTTGTATATGCAATACACAACTAATTGTTGCAAATAGTTTTTTAGGTAATTCATGCTAAACATGAACACACTGTAAATCAAATTATAAACATTGAATTATCAAAACTAATACGTACAAACCAGAAATAAGTCGATGATAACCACCCAGGTTTTTCGCCTATAAAAATAAAATAAAACAAACCAGAAATGACTAAATTTATGAATTAGAAAACGATTACATATTTCCTTATTAGATTAAACAAAGAAGAAAAGGAAAACAATGTTGAAACACAGGACGATTAAAAAGCCATTAAAGGAATTTAGATTGATATAGATACTGTAGATAGATAATGGCGAGGTTAGGACTTCTCCCTTCCGCCTAACCACAAAACACAGATAGTCACCGCTATAGTATGTACTAGCTGCGACATTTTACCTACATGGACATGTAAAGATTTGAAAGTGTTTTCTTTTGTCTTCTTTATTCTTAGGTCTTATTATTATTATATTTTGTAATTCTGTACGATTTATTATTCAGTTTAGTTCTGTAAGAATTTAAAACAGATAGGGCACAGGCCTAGTTTTTATATTACTAAGTAATTTTGTGTCATTGCTTGAATAGGTAAACAAAACTTTGACAATAAATTGTTATAACTTTTGGTGGCCCTGCATCCGATGGCAGATGCAGTGTTAAAATGATCACAGATGCCCAAAACCTTTTCTAGTTGTACAATTACACACACACACACACACACACACACACACAAACTGTTTTAAACGTAAGCAATCTAAAAAAGGATTTCTAGGTAGACCTTAGCCTACGAAATTGACCTATCCGTCCCCGCCAGTGGTAATTATCACTAGCCTATAAATATAAATAGTAACTGTTGCTCACGTAGTTCGCGGTGTGAATATTGTCTCGTAGCTTAGCTGCGGCTACGTGTGTTTCGCAAAAGACGCACATAGTTGCCTTTACACCCGAATTAAACATTTCTCAACTAAAGAAGTTATGGTACAGGTTTCCAAAAAAATTACATGGCATTTTTCTAAAAACCCTTCTTATACGTTAACTGAATTTCTGAATGTAATTTAAGTGAATCATTTTTAACTGCTTTTTCTGGTTATTGTAGGATAACACAAACACAAAAATTTAAATCATTGTTTAATTTGAATTATTTAAGTCATGCATGTCTAATGGTAAATTATTGCCTTACTTGTTAGCCTCAGGCTATAATTACCACGCGAATTCAATAAGTAGGCATACATATAAAAGTGATGACAACATTTTACCTACATAATGGCATAACCCGAAATAAATAAATGGTTAAGATATATAGAAATAAATAAAAGTCCATCGCGATTTACATGGAAGAAAAATTATATAATTTGGTATACATGAGAGAGTAAAGCTTTTATTTCAAGATAGGCGTAGTACATTTATTTGTTGAATAATTTATTATGGACCTGCATACTTTTATTAACTTAAATTTAGTAGTTTTGTCATTGATCTGTATTTGTGGTAATGAATAATAATTATAATAATAAGATATATTGTTTTAATCCTGAGTTGTTACTTTATTTTAGTATAAAATCCATTGAAAAATTATCCTTGATGATTTCTCTTTTTAATTGTAAATAGAGAGGTATTGCCCGAGAGGACGGAATCAGGTGGGCATAGATTTTTCATATTACGTAAAATCTGTAAAATATCCAACAGTTCATGTTCATGTTTTTCATGTTCATACCAATATTCTTAATACTAAATACATTTTTATAACTGATATTTGATATTTTTTTGCAACATTAACAAGATTCCTAGATTCTAGTCTGAATTTAAAAAAAAAACTTTCAGACTAGAATCACATATAAATTATTCAATAAAATATCAGTGATATCAAATAACGTTACTTTTAATTTTCAATTCGAAAGAAGAAAGAAGTTTGAAATAATTGTGATGGTAAACCACCAATTCTGGTTTCCTAAGGAGGAACTTCCATTTTAGAATGATTATGTTGACATGATTATATTAAAAGTATTGTTGTATATTGTGTAAGCAGTATTTTGAAAGAAAATAAACAATAGAAAAACAATAGTGCCGTCATTTAGGTCCAACGTAATACATTTTGTATTGTAATGAGCGAATAGAAAATTTTTTGTGTTATTTCAATTATTTACAATACCACAAAAACAATTTGATCTTTTCTTTAAAGAAATGCAAAACTTAAATTTTATAAAACGTAACACTTCGTTAGGAAAACAATTGTAAAATTTGCCTCTTTTATAAATTGCCAGGTCTGATGCTGTACACAATGACAAACGCATGCATCTCTCTCTCTCTCTCTCTCTCTCTCTCCCCCTCTCTCTCTCTCTCTCTTCCACACAAACTCACTCAGACATAAACATATACAATGTCTGAAACATAGAAAAATACACTCACATGCTAACTAACATCCATTCATGTAACACGCGAAACTATAATATTCAACGCAGAGCGGATAAGTTACTAATAACATACTTCATGTCAAAAACTAAAAACAAAGAAAATTCACAATACACAAGACTAATAGTTCACAGTGATCATCTATGATAAATGTTAACTAACTAACACATCAAAATTTACATATATACCAAAAACAAAATTAAAAGAAATACAGAATTTAGACATTTTTGTAGGCACTGCCAGTTTAGAGCTTTGGAAAAAGTTAAGAACAAAAACAAGCAGAATGACATGATTAAACAGATAACTAATAATAATATTCTCCGTGTTACTATTATTCAAATAAATATTAATTGCATATTAAATGTTAACAAATTGGAGGCATTTCTTAAAATTTAGATTTTATGACAAATACTGAAAAACTTTAATAACGTCTTCCAATATGAATAACCAAGCTCTCAACTCATTTTGGAAATGATTCATACTAATTGGTAAACTATATATAGATATAGGCCTACACCGGCAAATTATTAAATAGGCCTACTCTAGGAGCTAAATATCAAAAATATTAGTAAAAATTTAGTTTAACGTTAGCAACATAAACCTTGTTCCGTTTTTACCGTATATTCATTTCTAATTCCGTTTGTATTTCAGAAAGGTATTTCAGATATTTTAATTTCATGTTTTTAAAAATCGGAGCGATTCAAAATCAAAAAGAAACTGTTTTAGCATAATTATACATTATTTGTATTCAGATTAACTTATAGCCTACCGTAATAAAATAATTTATTCTGCTGTAGGCAAGAGAGAAATTTCAAAACAAGACCCATGAACAAGACCAGTGTCTTTTCGTGGGCTGCTTGATCACAGAAGTACGGAAGATGTGTCATTATAAGTTTGGTAAAAATTTAGAACAGCTTGACCAGAGGTTTTTTTAAAATTTCTTCATATTATGAAAGAACACGTTAAACTGATTATAAAAACATGGAAAATATCCGCGGGAAATAAAAATTATAGAAATTATGAGAGAAATTAAAGTAGAAAATATAGAGGTTAACTTCAGTATTTTTTTTATATTTTAACACTAAATAAAAGAAACAAATCACTTAATACACCAAGAAATATCAATAATAACTTCACTAAACAAAATTGATGAAAGAAATCACGAAAATATATGTAGATATTTATATAACTTTCCAAAACTTTTAGTTTAAAAACAATAACAATTGTCGTTAAGAAATTACATTGAATACCAGTATAAAAGAAGAAACTTATCATTTCTGATTGCCAACGTTGCCACATTGAACATATGTAATAGGAAAAGATGACGCAACAGTATAATTATAATATTTTGTCGTTATTATCACATTATGTAATTAGAATAAAAAAAAAACTAGAGGTACTGACCTATACTGTTTAGTCACAGTATGTTACCGATAACAGTATAATTATAATATTTCGTCGTTATTATCTCATTATATAATTAGAATAAAAAAAAAAACTAGAGGTACTGACCTATACTGTTTAGTCACAATATGTTACCGATAACAGTATTATTATAATATTTCGTCGTTATTATCTCATTATATAATTAGAATAAAAAAAAAACTAGAGGTACTGACCTATACTGTTTAGTCACAATATGTTACCGATAACAGTATTATTATAATATTTCGTCGTTATTATCACATTATATTAGAATAAAAAAAAAACTAGAGGTACTGACCTATACTGTTTAGTCCCAATATGTTACCGATAACAGTATAGTTATAATATTGTAGGTTCTAATTTTAGGCAATATAGGAGGCACTGATAAACCCACTTAAATCTAATTGCAACCCATCTGGCAACCCTGTTCCTATCGCGTATTAAAATGTCTGTTCATTGTCTGTGTTAAATCCCATAAGCGATTTTTGGTTTGTTAATTTGTTATGTTATATTTGTTTTAGAATATTTATAATTGATTTCCCGCGATCAGTGAAGTGTCTAATTTCATTATATATATAAGAAAAAGTTATATATAGTGTAATTCTATTAAAACCTGTGGTCAAGCTGTTCTAAACTAGAACCATAAGTTTTAGAATAATAATTTCAATGGTGGTAAGTTGAAATTTTACTCAGAGATCCAAAATATAACGTATCAAATGTAAATTATAAACTTCCTAAATCAAGTACATAATAAAATCTAAACACTCTGT
>JAGFPH010001216.1:81944-110670 GCA_018207615.1 Philaenus spumarius | reverse complement strand
TATTACAGTATGAACAAATATATATTTATATCGACTTGTTTAAACATTTTAAGGGAACCCTCAGTTGGCAAAGCGGTGACGTCATGGGCTAGAGTTCGTCAGTTTGAATCAAGCTAATGACGTGTCTCTGTATGTTATTACTCTCTTTATTGGTCGAACACAATAATAACTCAATTTTTAAAGTGTGGTTTTATGTCGTCATGTTTTGTACAAATGACAATTTTCGGGATATTTTACGTCAACGATGGTTTTAGAAGATTCACTGAAATATTTGTCCATCATTGTGATTATTCAATAAAATCGTTTTGTGTATATTAAAAAATGTTCATAAAACGTTCTAGAAACGTTTTCCCACAGCTGATTAAAGTGCGTTTTCCACGCTCACAGCTGTGCGCAAACTAAACTACACGTGTTTAGCGTCAAGTAATTATACCTCTTTGTTTTATTTTATGGCACGGCTAAACAGCTGGAGTGTGGTAAAGTAACACTTTCGCACTCCAGCTATTTACTTTGCGCGCTCCAGCTGTTTACTTTGCACACTGTACTCAAAGTAAACAGCTGATGTAGTCTATGTTTTGAAAATTTTGATTGTTACGGAACTAACCTCTGTAAGCCAGATATTTAAAAAAAAACTAAAACACTAACTTAAAATGTAGCTATAGGAAAAACGTTGTGTGTATCAAGGGTGCAAAGTTTAATTTGTCAACTGTTTATCTCGTGCGAAAAACTCAACTATGCACCCTAGATAGCCTACACAAATAACTATAGTTTTGATAAGCTTGCCAGGTGTCCCCTCTTTTACTAGTAAAAGTAACCGAATTTTATAGGCTAACCATAATCACAGAGAAAAGATCATAACCCTGAAACTCTTGAAAGCAATTATAAAAAGTGTTACTGAAATCTGTAAATTAAGAGACACTACTATATCCTCAACTATATATTATGTTGCGAAGTATGGGTTATGGAGGAAGGAAGTAGTCTACTTCATGGAAAGTAGTAGTTTAATGTTGCAAGCAGCTTGCTTGTTATTGACGCAATCGTGTTGTCTTATTCTAGATAAATATCTTTGTAGAATGTCTTAATAACCTCTCAACCAACAGATGCCACAATTATTAATGTTTAACAATTCAAAATGAGAAAACCTTGCAGAGTGGTATGGCATATCATTTAATGTTTAGAGTAGATGGTGTTTTGATTTCAATGTCTTTTTACAAAATCTAATAAACCTAAATATCGTTTTTTAATTTCTTTCTGTTGTCGAAGTAAAACATTTAATAAAATACGTAAAGAAGCCATTTGCTTTACTTCTAGAATCACTCTATAAGGATATAATCGACTGGTGCAAAAACCCTGCTTCCTGTCATCGGTGGGAAATAGCCATATTAGGGAATATTCGACCAACCTGTAAAGAACGAACCTTTCCCACTTCGTTATAATACATGATGTCATTTAGCGAAGCACTTAAAATACAACCGAGGGGAAAATTAAAACTAGGAAATACAATTTTAAATCTTCGTGTCATTTGAAACGTTGCCTTTGACACTTTCATGTTGGTATTCTGCACCAGCTGTTGTAGTCGGCTTCGCATAAGGCGAAGAATTTTTAGGAACGTATGAAGAGGTATTTTCTTTGCTGGTTTTTGTAGTTCCTCATTTCCTTAACTTTTGTATGAACTTAAATATATATTTAAAATTGTTAACTCAATCATTTGAAGTGTCTTTAACGATAATTTTTCACCTCTCTCCAAAAGTAAGACGTAGAATACTTTTAAATAATGGTTAATTTGATTCGACGAAGGACACTTTAAAAGGGACCTAGTAGTGTCTGTAGTGTCCATGTTAGAAACAACAACTTTAGGATCAAGTAGGAAAACTTATTTTAGACGTTTTGGAACAACATTATTATAATTTTAAGAAAATTTTAAAATAAACCACTTTGTACTGAGATTTTTTCTAAAAACGTCCTAATTTGTTTTTATAAAAACATATGTTTTGACACCTTATAAAGAATTTTCAACAAACAAAAATAAGTGAACAAATTGTAGGTTACAGACTAAATTTACAACAATAAAAAAATTCACCTCAAGAAGTTTATTAGAAAAGTGTATCTGTGTAAATGAAAAAAAAATTCTGAAGAACCAAAAAACTGCAACAAATCCTGACGACTCTGCAAATTACTGCAAAGTTTTTCTTCCTATTTTTCATCCGTTTTTCTTTGTTTTCTTTTTTCTCTTTGTACATTCCAAACCTGCTTTGTTGGCATCAAAAACTCTTTTATTGTCAATTTGTTTTAGACACGTTACTTCCAGCATCCCACGTAGTTCCTGTAACACTTTACCAAGTGCGCCGCAGTTGAACATAATGTTAGCATCTAAAATTTCAATTTTCAATGTTTTTATCCCAAACACGGTAGTTTTTTTTTTGTGTGGGGATTCTGGTCAAGATAATATATTATGAAAGGCTCATTTGGTTTCGTCCTTGAATACATTTTTTTTAACATATACTGATTTGATACTTCCTGCAAAATATATTACATTCTGACATAACGGTCTCAAGCACTGCATGTTTGAGTACATTTCTCACCTGAAATTTAAAGGACTTTTGGTATTTGCACAATGATAGTTCTCCTTTGGTCTGGAGTTCAGGTTCAGGATGAACTTTTGAACAGAAACAAAAAACTCAGTTTCTAAATATAGATACATTTTTTTCTAATAACAATGTGTGTCGAATATTCATATGCATCAACATCAAAATGCTCTTAAAGAATCATAGAACAATAAAACTACAAAACGAAAAATGCATATTTTTAATTTTTTGACTACAAGGTTGGTTTAGGAACAACAATATTATACAACTTCCTACATATAATAACCCACCTGGACGATAGTGGGGATACCCACATGGTGTTAACCAATCTGGAACCAAAATATCCACATAAAGGGTCAATATACATTATAGAATTCCTACTTAACAAATCCACGTTCGCAGAACCAATGACTACATATCAATTGATATGTAGTCATTGGCAGAACACCTTATTGATAATAACCATTCCTACACAAACTTCAAAGATCATATGGAGATTTTCCATAGAACACAAAAGGGAAGAATTATGAACATATTGGAAGAATTTGAAATTTACAAACATACTAAAGATAACGCAAATGACATATTGAATGATAAACTTAAATTTACTTCTAATTGTATATATGATCTAATAAAGAGATTACCCCCAGGCACTAAATACACTTTTAGAGCCTAGCAGTCGATCAAAAAGATAAGCCATAGGGTATCCCATCCATTCAAGTAGCCTATTAGAACTGATTAGTGAAACGTGTATGCTATGTAATAAAATACTATTTTTACAGTTACAGTGACATGTACATTAGTACAAAAAGTAATATTATAATGTTTTAATTGCCACGGTGGCCGTGGTTGTTAAAGCGTCATTGCTTTATCAATCGTCATGGCAACCATCAATGGAAAGGTTCCGGGTTCAATTTCCATTGACCCCGAATAATTTTCTAAATGGTTTCTTAACAGACATCGTTGGCTGTGGTTCGGATTCCACGTAAAACTGTAGGTCCCGTCTTCATTAGCCTTAAGTGCAAAACAGTAGGACGTTAAACACAAAAAAAAAAAAAAATGTTTTAATCAAATAATTGTAAATTGTTCCTGTTTACATTAAAAAAAAACTTTAGGTAGGCTACATTAAATTATAGTGTTCACAATTATGTAAGCGGAGCTATCATGTAAGCTGGTATCCCTATTAAAGTTGACTTTTTCCGCAAATTTAATCAAGCGTTTAAAGCTAGAGTTAACTAGAAAAATTGTCACTGACAATATTGAATAATAACTCTACACATTAAATATGAGTTTTTAGAAAAAGTTAAATCTTATAGTTTTTAGTACCTAGTACAAATCTTATAATTCTCTATGATGGCGTGGCGAGAAAATACACTCACAAAGACTTCCCGCTCTTTTAAGTTACTAGTCTAAAATAAAATATCGCGTTTCTATACAACTTGCCATCAGACGCTTAGCATTCTACTACAAGATCGCCTCTGAAAAACAATACAAATTACTACTCCGTCTGTTTCTTATGACCTCTGGGTGACATAATTTTGGCGCTAAAAAACAAAATATCGGAATAATGTTTAGAATGCCGCTTGTAGGAAGCAGTCTGAAGGTATTTCGCCAATTGTTTCACGAAAAGGTTGAAATGTTTGTAAGGATGTTTGGAATATCAGTGTAGGCCTATGTGTGTGAGGGGACCGTGGGAAAACACGACGGTCACGACACGCGCAACAAACAATTTGCAACTTTGAAAAGCCCTGTGGACTACGCAATGGCGACCTATATCTATCTAGGGATTACTTCTTGGCTACTTTGGAAAAGTCGACAATGTTGGAAAAGGTATTTAATTTAGGCCTAGTTTTAGTCGAGGAATCCATTCATACAATTTGGAAGTGCATGTTTTAAATTTAATTGATACATATTTTGAATTGTAGAATTTTTTTATTTGGTTTGATATTACATCCATACCAATATTGTAAAGAGAAAGGGTAATTTTGTATTGTTTGTGCGTATGATCGAGGTAATCTCGGAAATTAGTAAACCTTTCGAAACAAATATTTTACCGGTGAAGGAATGTATTGAAAACTTTCCTGAATAACATTGGAAAAAATAAACATCACTTACGGGATATTATCTACACCTTTAGTAGCTATGTCAATGAGTAAATATTAATACATACACAACTAACTGGGTCCATCAGTTAATTAAAATAATAGTAATGGATTACTGCCATCATAATCCTTCTTCTAGTTTTAACCTACAACCTAAATGACCAACTGAATTTAATGTAGGCCTACTTACCATAATATAAAAAGTTCGTGAATAAATTAACTAAACAACATTAATTAATTACATTAAACGAAGAAATGTTATACGAAGTTAGAAATAGTTATTTAAGGTCACAAAATGTGTAATTTTTGCTTTAAAAGAGAATAGAGGGGTGTGGTGGTAGGTGTATCAATGGCAAAAATAACATAATATTTGCACCTGATTTTTCAGGACTTTTTTACACCTGAAATAAAAATCACAATGAACATTTATTATTTACATTTTAGTACCGGTATTAACAAACATTAATAGACGTCAGGTTTTAATACTATGGTTTTGAAACAGCAATGTTAAATGTGCAATTATAGCATTCTCGTATTATAATTCCTGAACGAGTTTGTAAGATAATTCTTCAGATCTCTTGGTCACTTTAACTTAAAATCTCAAAATCCTTGAACTAGCACACTACGTTCGCCTTAGTTTAAATTGAGGCTACGAAAGGAAGTGGAAGCAATATTATCGTATACTAGCATAGAGCATGAGTAATAAAATAGATCATGCATGCATTCGGCGGCTGTGTGGCGAAAACAAGGTTGTCGGGAAAATATTGCATGATCGCGCCGCGATGTAGCGCTAGGGAGAAATCATTCAAGGCATTGGTGCTACACACCGCTTCCGTCGTTTCCTCCATAGATCGCGCCACTATCGTCGAATTTCCAGTGGATTGAAATAGTGCATTGGATCGGAGTTCTATTAGGTTATCCAAATACAGTGATACTAGTTGCCAACAATCGAACAGCTGTTGTGCAATACCAGCAAGAAACAATTCCGCACAGTCCTCTTAAAAATATAACTCATCTTTCATAGAATTTTCAAGATAGTCTTTTGCAGGAAATCGTTCATGAACATCTAAATTACAATTTGTAGGTGAAAAAATTGTAAATTATAAATTTTATATATTTACTAAACAAAACACATGATTTTGAGTCGAGTTATTTGATAGCAGTCAAAACCGTATCGAATTTTGTCACCTACTAACTGTACATTGGAGCTTTCTGCAAATGTAAATGTCTTGCGCACATGGCTGAAACTAAAAATAAGACCGGCATTAGTAAAAACGAAAGTGTATACAAGCTAAATTCTAGTCGCGCTCGAGTGCTTTACCAATGGAATATCATAGGCCAGCCTTCTCAAGGTTGCCTCCGCTCACTGTATTCGATGCTTTTACTAGAGTAGTATTGGACACCCTTAATCAATAAGCATTATTTATATCCGTATTAGTTTAGAGGAGGTAAAATAAATCGGCTCTTTTAGGCAAAGTTGTGAAGGGAGATATAGGTTTTTTACAGCCAGCTGTGGAAAAAGAACTCGGATAATTACTCCGCTTGATACCAAAATATTTAATAAAATAGCCAAATGTAGGTACATTTTTTAAATATACATTGCGCAAAGGGGTTTACAAACTATTAAACTGATTCGTGAGCAGGTTTTTATTGTGTGTGTAATAATGAATTATTTCCATTACATTTGTGATAAGGACGAAGGGGTTCCCCTAGTTATTAATATATCTATACAGTAGGCCTACTAGCTGGCCCGATACGGCTTTGCACTGATAGACAAACCAAAGTTAAATGTATATTAACAAAAGAATATATCAATACATATATTATACTATGTATTTCTTATGGGAATTTTTGACCCCCAAGCCCTCTAAAATTTCGAATTTTTTTAAAACGTTTCTTAGAGAGCACCTACGGCCTAGAGGAAGATACATAACAAATTTCATTCCAATCCGTTCGGTGTGTTTTTTTTTTTAGTAACTTTGACCCCCAAACCCACCTAAAATTTAGAATTTTTTGAAAACCTATCTTAGCGAGCACCTAGGATCCTAAAGGAAGTTACATACCAAATTTCATTTGAATCCGTTCGATGGTTTTTTTTTAGTAACTTTGACCCCCAAACCACCCCTAAAATTTCTAATTTGTTTAAAACCTTTCTTGGGGAGCACCTACGGCCCTAGAGGAAGCTACATACCAAATTTCATTCCAATTCGTTCAATGGTTTTTGAGATAGGCGTTTCGTGTTGAGTGAGTCAGTGAGTGGTATTTGGATTTTATATATATAGATTATAAACATGTATATTTCTTTGTCACTATTTGACATATTTGAGTAACATTTTATCGATATTAATGCCAGGAAAGTTTAGACATTGCAATTACTACAGTTTAAGGGGTTTAAATGGGGTTGCTACCCTTATACAATAGATTTAAATTAAACTAACTTCCTACACGCTATAAAGCTAAAATTGTGTAAAAGTTTCCTTAATTAATATAAAACCCCGTTTTCAATTCTATTACTTCAGTTAAAGTAGTTTTTACTTAGTGTTGACTAGTGTTTTTTAAACCTACGGTTAAAGGTTTATAGAGATAATTTGACAGCAGAAAAATTTTAATTTGATTTTTTTGTGTAGTCAAATTACATTTTATTTTCACAAATTAATGGTTTTCTATAAAAGATATCATAAGATTCTAGAAGAGTTCCTTATATTTTAACACGGGGGAAGCTGAACACGACAGTTAGTTCTAAAAAAATAAGTTTAAAATGTTTCAACAATTTTTCACATTTTTGCCTAAGCTAAGTTAGGCCGAATCAGTTTTGGTAAATTTGAAGAATGGCGTCCGCTTTAAAAATGAGACGAAATTAAACTTAAGAAAGTAGTATTTGAATGAAGACATTAAACCATCAGTTAAAAAATAACCAGCTGACATCAGAAGCTTGGGCTGTTTGACCATTTATGCTGGTTTCTGTCAAGATTTGTTTTCAACCCCGTTGCTTTTCAAGGTTACACATCTGTCAGTTTACAAAGGATAAGGGTTGAATAGACTAATGATGATTATTTGTATCCTGGGAAACACTCAACCACCCTCCAAACCCTTACAGAAGAGTTACAAAAGACAAAACAACTAAGATATTATACGGTCGGTTGTTTGTGGTTGTTCCAAAATCTACTTTGTTTTACAAGGACTCCCAATTTCTTCACTTGATTAAATTGAGGTGGAAATTCCTTAATTTTAAATTAAATATAAAAAAGGTCAGGTTAGTTCTAAATATTCATATTTCTACAGATCTTTTAGGCCAATTTCAACGACTTTCGTGTCGCGGGATGGTTTTTTTAGTAGATTTGGGAATATTCTAAAAGTGCTGGTTGTTCAATACATCCGAGACATTCGCCGAATGATTTTCCAAAATAATTCTCTAGCTGTTGCATTTGGTATTCAATTTACATTTTATTGGCAAGAAGATGTTATTCATATATGCTGTAAATGTATTAAAACTTGAACTGTTGTTTAATTTATAACTACAATTAATTAGTGGTACAATTGAAAAACTACTTTTTATTCAAAACGTTCCAGGGGCAGCGAAGATAACGATTTTAATTTTAAAAGTAATTACAATTGTTTGTAGGGCTATCCAAAGAAATACATTTAGATATACATTAATTGTCTTATATCACTGTGGTTTAAATAATAAACTTAAACGTTTTTGAAAGTTTATTTCTATTTTTAAATTCGCCGATCATTATTGTTAGGTTAACATAAGCCCAATTGATGGCAATTATGCAAATATACTATTAAAAAATATATGATTATATATTTAGATCGATTGTTTATTAATTATAAATATTGTAACTATAATACTGTGATTAAAATATAATATCGTTGCAATAAGTATGTGTAGAGAATTTAGGTCGATCTAATGTGCTAACGATGGTTAACTTCCGAAAGAACTTAAAAGAAATATCGACAAGAATTTACGAGGTCCCACTCGCGACACGCTTAGCCTCGTGTTCTTTTGACTCGGGCGCAAAACCCGATATAAAGTCGGGCCGAGAGAAGAGAATCGTTCACTCTAGTGTTCATGCACATAGCCTATATAGTGTACAGTCGTCATGAGGAACATTCGACAAAAAATTGAGAAATACCAAATAGATTGCAAGTAATTCACATTTGAAGCTGGTTAAAACGCAATCAAGCCAAGTAAACCAACTGCATTTGAATTATTTGACTATTTTTATGTTTTTGTTTGTTTTTTGTTGATATTAGTAAACTAAACAAGTATTTATTAAATAAAATAATTGAAATCAAACTAAATTCAAATATACGAAATTCGCTGCATGATATTGTTAAATGATAGGAAATAAATTTATCTAAATAAGAAGGCATAGCTACAGTAGGCTAGCATTTACCTATAACCTATGGTGGAGTTTTTATAATTAAAATACCGAGAGCCATTGTGGTCTGGGGACACTGCAAGACTAATCTTAAAAAACATAAATGCTAATTTTTCTTTAATTCTTAAATTATTTGTAAGAAGTATTTTGTAAATATGGAACAACAAATATATAAATATTTATTTATTTGAAATATTAGTATAGCAGGGTTAATTAAATTTTATTTGTAAATTGGCCATATCTCGAATGTTATTTGACTTCCAGAAAAATAAAAAACCATTTTATTAGTCATTAAAAAAATACAACTTAACTCTCTTGGGATTTTTTTTGTACAGTTAGTTCATAATGATTTTTGATATATTCAATATGAAACATTTTAAACGTATCCCATTTTGACTTGGTTGGTTGAAAAAAATATTACTTTTTCTAGTTTAGCCTTTATATTGTAAAACCTTTTGCAAAATTTCATCTTAGGGCGAACAACATAAGCCTAAAACTTAGGGCAAAATAAATACAAAGCGAACAAAACAGAATGGCTGCTGAGGAAAAAGCCAGGGACTTTCGGAAATTTTAATAATGACGATCCGCGAAATTTTCCGCGGCCCAAAAGCAACACCTAAAAGTATTTTCAGATTTATGAAACATTCTGTATAACAAATCTATACGTAGTACTAGAACTAATTTTGGGTAAAGAAAAATAAATTACCTATTGCAAAATTGTATTATTTGTTTTCAATCTAATTATTTGTATAATTCTGTAGCAAAATTAAAGCACACTTAAGTGCATGAAATTCCGTGGGGTCCGTAGCTGAAGGATAAGCAGTAGATTTTGTACTTAGGTTGTTTAATTAATAGCCTCCACTTGTTGTCGCTCCGGGGATTTTAATTTAACAAAAAAAAAAAAAAACCTAGCTCAAATTTGCGACACAAGTTTCTAATTTGTCTCGGCCC
This sequence comes from Philaenus spumarius, assembly GCA_018207615.1. Lineage (NCBI taxonomy): Eukaryota > Metazoa > Arthropoda > Insecta > Hemiptera > Aphrophoridae > Philaenus > Philaenus spumarius. The sequence goes on along the minus strand of JAGFPH010001216.1, from coordinate 100,644 downwards.
TGATAAGGGCCGAAAAATGTGGCCTGAAGGGCGTGAGGTGAAGCCTCGACAGAATGTAGCCTGAAGGGCGGTGAGGTGAAGCCTCGCTAAAGCTTGTGCCTGAGGGGCTTGCAATTGCAGGTGAAGCCTGTGACGAGTCGTAGCGCTGCGCTGTCGTTGCGATGCGAAGTTTCGTTGCGTTGTTCGTAGCGTTGTGAAGTTAAGAACGCAGTAGCCCTGAATAGCGCCGAGAAGCACTACCCGTTCACCAAGACGACTGCAATGTCTTGGATCGGTGAGACTACCTTGTTCGAAGCGGCCCTGAGAAGGACAGTGTAAAGCTTGAAGAGCGTAGATCTGTATCGGGTGTCACGTAGCCGGAGCTACGGCGGAGGTTCTAGCCGGACTAGCCTCTTTTCCGCGAACGGGTCTTCTTAGTGTCTGCTGTCCGGTTGCGCTGATGTTGTAGCGTTGGTATTTGAATTAAGAACCAGTAATTGAATTAGAACATAATAACATTTATTGAAACAATTTATCCTGACGAGTCGGCAACACTTCCTCACTTAAGCTTCCCTCTCGGCTATATTCTCTTTGTGCGGTGAGGTGCCTCGGCTGAGGGCTTACGGCTCGTTCCACTTCTTGTTGCAGGCACAATTCGGCTGGTTTCCACTTCTTGATGAGTCCAGGTTGGTGTTGGTTGATGATGGTGTTCACTTGGCAGAGTCCAGGTAGGATCTGTTCTTGATGGTGTTCACTGCTTGGTATCCAGGTAGGATATCGTGATTTGGACTTTTTTTTTTTTTTTTTTTTTTTTTTTTTTTTTTTTTTTTTTTTTTTAGGCGGAAAAATGCGTTTCGTGCAGACCTCAATCCATATTAGAGGTACACTAATCGGGCCCTCTAATATACTCTATTCCAGCGTGGAGGTGGGGAAAAGAGAAAGTTTTGCAGGTGAGCAGCCAATGACAGAGCTGCTCGGCGTCGGCCATCCGAACCAGTGAAGCGATGTGTACTGATTTAATTTCGGAGTACCGAACCAGTGATGTGAGTTGAAATTTTAACGTGAACTTAAGTTAGCGTTTACTAGTTCTTAAGTTCGCGTTGGGACTTGTGATTTTTCGGATTGAAGATTTACGCGGTGAGTTGTAACTTTCCCGGGAAGGTGAGTTTGAACACCGAGAAAGTTTGAAAGGTGGTTTTGGTCATTTTGCGTAATGTATTATTTAGTTTGTTGCGGTAAACGTGTCTACGTTTACCACTAAATATACATCGTGACCAGGGAGCTGAATTTACTGGGGACTTTAAGATTTCGGTAGATGTTTACGCGGTACTAAGGGGCCGAATAACTTTCCCGTGAGATGAGGTACATCTTCGGGGAAAAGTTAGACGGTAGAAGTTAAGGAACCATTCGATTGTTGACGTAGAGTCCTTGGCGGGAGAACGTGTCGACGTTTCCCAGACAGCTGCTGTGCGTTGCTCGAAAGGTCCTTATGAGGGCCAAAGAAGTTGGGGAAAATAACTAAGTGACTTTCTCGGAAGATGAGGTCTCAACTCCCGAGGAAAGTAAACGAAGATTATTGAAGTGGCCGACCGATATCGACGTGTCCTTGGCGGTCGAACATGGCTATGTTCGCCAGACAGATGTTATATCGGCCGGGGACATGTGGAGTGAAGCTCCGAGGAAGTTAAGGCGAGTTTTCCCGTAAAAGGCATTTACGGGAAAATCGCAGAACGCTGACTGAAACAGGCCCTTTTTAGGGCCGAGATGTTGAATGAAAATTACTGATTCTCTTTTCCGCTGGAACGAGCATATTAGTACCGGGGATATCTCACGAAGCTAATTATTGTGAAATATGAGTAGCTCCGCTACGACACACTGCCCCGTGCATCGCGTAGCCCACACAGACGGAGTGACACAGTCATGAACTAAAACTGTAACTTGGAGGACAACTTCTTCGTTAACAATATGAACAGCCCAAAACAGTCAGTCCCTCAGGTCTTCCATTTGAGTGTTTAGTTATTTACACATTTGTTTTTTACTTTTACTTTATAGTAAAACAGTAACAGAAATTCCTTGCGAGTAGAAGGGAATTTGTAATATACTTTTTGCAATACAATAAAGTTTTATTTTTTACCTAACCCCATGTGTTAAACTTTCCAGGAGTAATTTACTGATTTACTTTACATCTCGTCATTTAAAGAGTCCATAAGTTGTGATTGCATCACATTTCAAACAGCTGCTTGTTTGAAACGCTTAGTTCAACTGATTGTTTGTTATAGCAGATTAATTTCATTACTACTAAACAAAACTGTATTAAACTGTTTAAAACGTATACTTCTGAATTCTACTAACAAAATTAAATTTGTTCTTTCCATATTCTAATAAACGTTACCAGATAACTGCCACATACTTTCTCCCATTTGAAACTTTATACCTTCCCAAGAGTAGCATAGGAGGTGGTTATTTAGAATTGCAAAAGTAGGAAAATGTTACCATGGAAAATATTAGATGCATGTAACACACATCCATATTATATTAACTTGTATTATTATTATTATTATTATTTAAACTATTCGATCGATTTCGAACAAATTTGCACCAAACATGTCAATCAGACCTGTATAGATGCACGAAAAAAGGTTTTGAAAAACAACCAAATTTTGTCCAAAACCCCCCAAAAATCAGTTTATTATTATTACCTAAACGAGAATTTTTAGAAAGATGCGGTGTTTTGCATATATTAGTGTACATTAAGGGCTACAAATAAGCCAAATATTATCAAAATCGTGAGAGCCGTTTTTGAGAAATTTCGATTTTTCTCGTATTTTGGCCATTTTTGGGGGGTAAAACCAGAACTACACCTACATACCAAATGACATCAAAATCGGGCCTTTGGTATGGTCTCCAGCTCTGTACACATCCTTACAGACACACGGACTGACATCACCAAAAAAACACTTTTTTGGGTTCAGGGAGCACGAAAACAAATAATTCCACTAAAAATATTTTTGGGTTCAGGGAGCACCAACACAGATAATTCCACTAAACATTTTTTGGGGGTTCAGGGAGCACCAAAACAGATAATTTTACTAAACATTCAAATTCTAAATTTGGACGAAAACAATACTTTCTCCATATACTACGTATAGGGTCGGGAAAGTAAAAATGGGGTTAGGTAAAATACTGTGCGTTACACGTGATAACTGCTTCTTTACATAACTCAGAGGATTATACAAACCCTTCGAATGATCCTAAATGATGAAGTAAAGAAGCAGTTTCATCACTTGCGAAGTAAATATCTATCACCATATTCTCGTAATTAATTCCAGTCATATTTCATAAACAGAATTGAAATAAAATCATTGTCATTTTAATCAGCTATAAACTACTTCAAGCATTGAAAACTGTCAGCAATATAAAATAACACCTCGAACGTATGGGGTTGTATCCTATCGTTATATTTAAAAAGTTATCCCAGCTGCCTCTAATTACATACGATATACATTATTACACGCAACTATAGGTCTATACATTTTGTATTTTTGTAATACTTTATAAATGGAGAAAATTTAACGGCTTGGGTTTTCGAAAATCTTCCAAAAAATGGTTGACGTATCCAGTATAGATTGTAATTTGTACCACAACATAAATAATACATATTTACAGAAAAGAAGTCAATATAGCCACATTGACGGGTTAAAGATCTAATGATAGGGATGTCAAATCTTATAGAACAATCTCGCTTAGTTGTGCAGTATTTAATTCATCTAAATCTAGACATTCAAGTAAAAAATATTATTTATATTTAATTAATTATGTATTTGATCTCATTAACATGCATTATTTTTTAAAAAAATTCCCTCGTAATGTACCCAATCACTAACGCGAATTTTGCAATTTTAAGACAAACATCTATAAAATATTTGTATTCCATTTGTTATGGGATATAGAAAGCATGCGTCGACCTAGCCGAAGGATAGGTAACTTTTATTACTTCCCGTCCAAATATATTGTAATTGTCATATAAACAAAATTTATATTTCTTTGTTCATATTTATTTATTTTGGAGGTATTACTTTTAGCTTTTATACAATATAAAATACATTATAAGAAACCGACTTTTTCGTTTTTGAACACATATTCTTTTGTAAAGAGAATAATTTTAATTTATTATTCTAACTAACCTTTTATTTGTTAATGGATTTTCATTTTTATTGATGGTGGTTTGTATACGCCTTGTGGCTCATGCACAGGCTTTAGGACCTATGTGAGCACAATTTCCCAGATAATACAGTTATAAGGTTATCAAAAAGATTAATTCTTATTTAGCTTAATAGATATTATTGTGTTTTATGTATTATATTATCCCGAAATAAATAAATAAAACCAATATACAGGGTGATTGATATAAGTGCACCAGCTGTATCTCTTGAAATCTATAAGAGCTATTAAAAAAAGTTAAATAGTAACTACCCTGGATTTTTAGTTCAGTTTAATGTGGTGATTTTTAAATTTGTATCTTATCCGAAATGTTTCTAATATGGCGGCCAACTTTAGAATTTCTTATGGAACACTCTATATTTTAAGTTGATTATGTATTTTAAGACTTTTTTGTTCTTTCTGTTTTTTCATACGACTAATTAAAAGTTAGAATGGTATAAAGTTTTTAAAACATCCTATCTGAGCGGATGATATTTTGATATAGAAACGTTTTGACCAATCAAAACGCTTTTAGCACTAGTAAAGCATTTTCTAGGCAAGCAAATATCTTTAAAATCTACAAATACGATTTTTGTTAATTTTTAACCCATAATACAACTGTTGATTGACATTGTTCAAATCGTTGTTTAACGAAAGCCCTCTGTTTATTAGGCTACAAGTTCTCAATTTAAAGTACAGTCTTTAATATTTTTTTATTTTTAAATGGCGGCCATATTTCGAATGTTTTATGAAACACCTTTGTTACGATGCTTTTGGAGTTTACTGAATTCTGGATTGTGAATCAGCTGATATTAATCATCTGTTATCAACTTCATTTTTCATGTGTGACTTGTTGATTTTAAAAAGTTATTTGTTTGTCTAAAAAAATGCTTTATTAGTGCTAAGAGCGTTCTCATTGGTTCAAAACGTTTCTGCGTCAAAATATCATCCGCTCAGCTTGGATGTTTTGAAAATTTTATACGCCTCTAACTTTTAATTAGTCGTATCAAAAAAACAGCAAGAACAAAAAAGTCTTAAAATAACTTGCAAAATCTAAAATCATCATAAAATTTAGGGTGTTCCACAATAAATTCTAACGTTGGCCGCCTATTGGAAAAATGGCGGGTAAGATACAAATTTCAAAATCAGCAAAACAGAAATAAAAGTCCAGGGTAGTTACTATTTAACTTGTAGTAGGCCTACCTCTTACAGATTTCAAGAAAATCAACTTTTACACTTATATCAATCATCCTGAATATATAAATTGTTACCATTTAATTATCTAAAGCGGTTATTGCAATAAACATACACAGTTGGACTGAATTTATTTTTTGATTTGCCAACATTTACAGTTTACTCTTTTGATTTATATTTAACCATTTATTCAGTATAATACAAAACGCACTGATACGGCGTGATTTTCACAAAATTACTATCCTTTTTTTCTAAAAAGAGCTTGGTGTAAAATATCCCATAATAACGAGACAGCAATGTTAATACGCCGGCAAGAAATTTATCAATATCGGATAAGAAATTTTTGAGTTTGGTTACATGAAACAAGCGGCACAAATAATAGTCGGTATTATTCCGAAAGACAATGACCTACTTTGGTTTACCATTGAAAATCCCCTGCCGTGCATCAAATACGCTCAATTTATGGTTTTATTTTCTTTCTACCGATTCTCTCACGATACTCTGTTGTTCAGTGATTCCCGTACTAACCCCCGCCACATAGTACACCCTGGGAGCGCGTAGAATACAAATGAGACTGTATGAGACAAGGAGAGAGGAGGGCAGGTGTAAACGATTGAGGGAAGTCGCTATGGCTACAGTGTAGTGAGGACTGAGGAATGCATGGAAGGCGAAGCGTGGGAATGACCTTGAAGCGATGGGAAACTGTTTTGGCAGGAGTATACGCAAGGCCGTCAGCCGTACATCACTATCACATGGCGATGGCGAGCAAGGTTCTGTTAGGATACGTTAATCATTGCATAATGGCGAACGACTTATCGTATACAAATGTTTCAATTTAGACACAGAATTGCATTCTAAACTTACACCCAAGGGGTTAGACGAACAAACAAATAAGCGTGTTAAATAGGATAGACAACTGGAATTCTAAATGGGGATACAATGGAGGTGACTTGAGACACACTGCAAAAGGCCAGTTCGAACTTTTGACTTTAGTGTAAGGATTTTACTTTTTGTATTTGTCTCCATTTTTTACGTCACTTTAAACACAAGTAGGGTGAAGTAAATAAAAGCATTTCAGCATTTGTAAACGGAGCGTTTTAAAAATGACCAAAATTGCAGACAATGTATTAGTTGTTCTGAAGGACACTATTTTGTTGACTGTATGTGAGCTATTGAAAAACATAATTCACCATTAGAAAATTTATTAAGAATTTCAAAATGTTAGCAAAAGTGAAACTGGCTAAGATTAATTCGTTTGGGTTTGACTGGAGCTTTAAAATTATATATTTCAAAAAAATATTTGAAAAACTTGATTTTTTATCTGTTTAATTTTTTTAAGTGTTAAATGATGACATGTGAAGGTAAATTTATTCTACTGGTGAATTCAGTTTTCAATAACCTAACATAATGGCGACTTGCAAAAAAACACAACGCAGTCCGCCATTTTGGTTATGGTCATTTTTAAAATCCTCTGTTTCCAAATAAATGCTTTCATTTACTTACATCTGATTGTAAAATATCAGGTATAAATGTAATTTTTTACATTAAGGGTCTGCTGTAGTGGCGGCCATCTTGTATTTTTATCCCATAAGAGCAATTCTCAATTTCAAACCATTTATTTCGTTTATTTTTTATCATAAAATTGTTTGCAAGGTCTAATTTTAAGCAGTCAAAATACGCATCCGTTTTGCATTTTAGATTTTTTTTAAATTGATTTTTTTCTTTTTTTTATGTAATTGACATTTTGTAAGTACAGAGTTTGAATTTTTTTCTAACACAATAAAAAATTCATAACTAAAAGTAATTTGCAAGCCGGATCCGAAATTGTATAAAGAATATTCAGTTTTTTTTTTGAGCACTCAATTACAAAAGATGGATTTATAAAATGGTTTGAAATAAGGCAATGTCAAAGCGCTCAGTTGCAAGAAATTGGATTGTTTAGATACGGTTATAGAGAGAAGCGCTTGCGTTTCCGGTTGCTTTTTCGTTTACTGGAGCAGACCCTTAAAGTAAGAATAACTGACCTAAAAATCTCCAAAGTTCTAAAAGTCCTTAAGGAGAGAGAGTGCCAGGATGTTCTATCTCCTTTCATAAGTCCTATCTTTTTCCGTTTAGTTCTTCTCGTAAGTTAAATTAAACATGGGAATCCCTATTGAAAAAATGTTATCCTGTACACTTTAAAATAATTATATATGAGTTATTTCAACTTACGAAAACTGATCCGTAATGAGTTTTTCCTTTTAAACTATTGCAATTTTGTAGCTTGTGTTTTTTCCCCAATACTAGGTATACAACAATTACAGATACAAAACATAACCCATAAACATACACAGAATTCACTCTACTTGGAGGTCGTAAGAGTTCATAAGCGCCCTACTATTTTAAAAGCGATTATTTAAGTGCACGTCAAGCTGGCTGGACTCGTAGTTATAAATATTAAGAATGGTAGTCATCATTATTGAGTATGGTAGTTATCAATATTGAATATGGTAGTCATCAATATTGAGTATGTTAGTCATCAATATTAAGTAAGGTAGTCATCAATATTAAGTATGGTAGTCATTAATATTGAGAATGGTAGTCATCAATATTAAGTATAGTAGTTATCAATATTGAGTATGGTAGTCATCAATATTGAGTATGTTAGTCATCAATATTGAGTAAGGTAGTTATCAATATTGAATATGGTAGTCATCAATATTAAGTATGGTAGTTATCAATATTAAGTATGGTAGTCATCAATATTGAGAAAGGTAGTAATCAATATTGAGTATGATAGTCATTAATATTGAGTATGGTAATTATCAGTATTAAGTATGGTAGTTACCAATATTGAGTATGGTAGTCATCAATATTAAGTATGGTATTTATCAATATTAAGTACTTTATTTATCAATGGTTAAATATACATACAAAATAATACATTAATAGCGAGTGTATAATAAACTATTACTAGGGGAGATCCCTGTGTGCTCCGCACGCCAACCCCCGATGGAACTTTCTAAAAACATATGTTATGTTTTATTTATAATAAAGGTGTAGGATTAATAGTAACCTCAAAACTAAGATGGTAAGTAATGTTAAATGTTAAATTCAAATTATTTCCTATATTTTATAACATCAGTTATAATTACTCGAGGCATTTTCTGTTCTTTGAACAAAACTACCAACGAAGGGAATCGGACTTTATCTGCTGAACATTAAGAAGGTTCCTGTAACCTCCTAAATACTATAAAAATCATTATTTACGTCCACGATAAGCAGCTGGATTAGTTTGTTTCTTATTATAAACAGCTGTTTTGTATAGAAATTTTTGTAAAACCTCCTGAATACTATAAACATCATTATTTACATCCACGAAATTAGCTGGATTAGTTTGTTGCGTATTATAAACAGCTGTTTTGTATAGAAATGTTTTTATAACCTCCTGAATACTATAAACAGCATTATTTACATCCACGAAAGCAGTTGGATTAGTTTGTTTCTTATTATAAACAACTGTTTTGTATAGAAATGGTTTTTAAATTCGTTCCATGTTAATCTTGTGGAGAAAACCCGACCTTTGAGATTAGCTGACTCCATTGGTAAGAATTTTTGACATCTAAAACCTCATTTCAAAGCTAGGAAATGAGAAGAATTTTTTGACACGTCAAACGTTAAAATTGGTCCAGAAATAAAGGAGGAGTTGTGTTCACAAAAAACTGCTTCGCGTAGCCTATTATATATAAAAGGATATACCCAACTATCAAACTATCGGTGATTTGATAAATGCTACATTTTGGTACAGTGGTTAATTATAAGCAAAATAATATAATACACCATACCTTAAGGACTACGTTACTAAAAGCACCCAAACATTGAGCCATTCAATGTTACCGCCATGCTTCACTTTTATTATTATCACTAATAATATTATTGATTGATATGTGTTTTTGTCTTGTACAAATCATATACATTTTCATTCTTAGCTAGGCTCCTATTATTTAAACTAGTCTAGATCAATACGTTTTTTAACTAAAGATTAACTTAATTTGATGAACGAAACTGCAAAAAATTAAGATCAGTTTGACTAGAGTAAAATTACAAAACTTTTCATAATATATTCCATAACCTACTACTAAGACCGACATCCCTATATATTGCCAAATATCAAATAACTAAATCACGTTCAGACGTACAGATGTTTATTGTGTCTGTAGTCTTACCAAGCAAAATTGTTCTTAAACTTTTACTTTTATTTACCTACTTCAATCAAAAGTTCTACCAAAATTATGGGTTATGTTAAATAATTGCACTTATAATTAATTGTACAAGGGAAGTGGCACTGGAGTGACCAGGTGAAGCCCCCACTGAACCACAGAGGATATAAGGTATTACTTACTCTGTGACTGAACCCTCCTAGTAGGAAAACTAACTGCTATACTGCACCAACAAACTTCTTTGTGATCGTGGAAAAACCCGACATAATTTGGATAATTGAATTGATTTGCGAGCTGATTCGTGTCTCACACCTTTGATTATGGACCTTTATATAATCAAAGCTCATACTGATTCGTGATTCGTTGTCCCGTCGGCACAAACCACCATAGCAAGTACATTGTGATCGCGAGCAGATCTACTCGTTCCATGTTCGCTAGTGTGGACGCAGCGTGGGTGTGCAATACCAACCAGGACGAAACAGTCACATACAGTCTTCTTCAATATAACTTATCTTTCATCTAATTTTGAAGATTATGTTTTGTAATTTGCAGGAATTCGTTAATGAACACCTAAATTATAATTCGAAGGTGACACAATGATTTTAAATTGTAAATTGCTTATAAAAAAGACGGAAAACATGATTTTCAGTTCAGCCACTTGATAGCAGTAAACCATCATTGAGGCGAGTTTTGTTACATACTAACTATACATTGAAGCTTTCTGCAAATTTAAATGTCGAAACTAAAAATAAGACATGCATTAATAAAAACGAATGAGAATTCAAGCCATATTATAACCACGCTCGAGCGCTTTATCAATGTAATATCCCAAGGTTGGCTCCGCTTACTGAATTCGCTTTTAAGGGTCTGCTGTAGTGGCGGCCATCTTGGATTTTTATCCCATAAGAGCAATGTTAAATTTCAAACCATTTATTTCGTTTATTTTTTATCATAAAATTGTTTCAAAGGTCTCATTTTAAGCACAATCACAATGCGCATCCGTTTCGAATTTCAGATTTTTTAAAATGCTTTTCATTTGTTATGTAATTGACATTTTGTAAGTACAAAGTTAGAATTTTTTCCTAACACAATAAACAAATTAATAATGAAAAGTAATTTGCAAGCAGGATCCGAAATTTTATAAAGAATATTCAGTTGGTTTTTTAGCACACAATTACAAAAGATGGATTTACAAAATGGTTTGAAATGAAGCAATGTCAAAGCGCTCAGCTAAAGAAATTGCACTGTTTAGATAGAGCTATAGAGAGAAGAGCTTGCGTTTCCGGTTGCCAAGGGTCTGATAAAGTGAACGAGAAAGCAGCCGGAAAAGCAATGTCTCACTATATCCCTATCTAAACAGTGCAATTTCTTGCAGCTGAACGCTTTGACATTGCCTCATTTCAAACCATTTTATAAGTCTACCTTTTGTAATTGAGTGTTGAAAAAAAAACTTAATATTCTATATAAAATTTCGGATCCGCTTGCAAATTATTTTTCATTATTAATTTTTTATTGTGTTAGGAAAAAAATTCAAACTTTGTACTTACAAAATGTCAATTACATAACAAATTAAAAGCATTTAAAAAATGTAAATTGCAAGACGGATGCGTATTGTGACTGTGCTTAAAATGAGACCTTGCAAACAATTTTATGATAAAAAGTAAACGAAATAAATGGTTTGAAATTTAACATTGCTCTTATGGGATAAAAATCCAAGATGGCCGCCACTACAGCAGACCCTTAAGCTGGGTTTTACTAGCTCCGCACTTTCTGCGATCGCACTGCTCGAGTGGTATGGCACGTTAAATTAATTGTACTGTACAAGTAACGGTACTGGTATATATTTACTGGAAGGCAGAGTTTGCAATAAACTTGTTTTAAATCAATTTAAGTGTTCAGAGTTTTACAATTAATAGTGAGGGTAATGAGATAACATTTCAGCTTTAGTTGGAAAATCCACCAAACAACTGTTTTGATAGATCTAAGAAAACTTGTTAAAATGTTCCTCAGATAATAAGAAATGCAGCTTTAAATTTGAGTAAACAACTGTAGAATTTGTTGATATCGTTTAAAAATGTTCTTGTGACTGTCTAAATTATGAAATTACACATTTGTCCTAATTAGGCCTACTAAGTAGGCTAGTAGAAATTATAATTTTATACGTTTTAAATGATTTATTAAATTGTTTTAAATTAAAATGAAAGATTATAAAAGTATGTTATGATTTAGTATAATTTAAAAATACAATTTTAATTTAAATAAACAATAATTAGTAATATTCTGTGGATTCTTGTTTAAAATAGTATAATACATATTATGACTGTATGAATTAACTAATAAGAATTAAAGTTAAGGATGGAATCTATTAATTTTTATGATTTAAAATATTTTTGATTGTAAATTTGTGTATATGAATGTTAGGTAAGATTAAATAATATGATTGAATATCAGAATGGTTTGTGCCAGTAATATCAATGAATACTTAAATGTTTAAACATTGAAGTATTCATTGGTAATATTATTTAATGTGTGTCTATAAAAATTCGAAAAAAGTGAAAAATTACTTTAAACAAAAATTTGTACCACCCAGTTCTCAAAATCTTCTATTTCTGCCTACAATATCACGCTTTCAAATATTCTATAATCGTACATCGAATCTCATTTTATGCCGTCATGGAAAAGTAATTAAATTAAGTAGGCCTATCATCTACGGGTTACGGCATGTAAAAGGAAAGTTAATTACATAGAGATTTGTAGTGTCTATCAAATGTTGCAACCCTAACAGCACATAAAAAAAAAAATCTTAAACATTTAGTATTTAAAACGTATGAAAACGACCACGGCCTCATTGGAATTTCGATATTGAAAATTGTGTACTCCTTATGCCGTTGTAACCAGCGCCTACTATTTTAGTTTCGAATCCACACACACAATTAATTCCGTTCAAACTAACAATCACAAAGATGTAGCTTCGGCTAAATAACTTGGCAGGTGTATTCGGTATTCAGCTGCCAGACACCGTCACCCTAATTCAACGCTAAGTTACTACATCGGTGATATCCTAAATCCCGTGCGACCTTGTACTTGTGTCGAGTGTTGGTACAAATGAAGCAATTTTAAGTTGCAGCCTGTTGCCGGGACATTGTTATTCTCTGTGTTATGTGTTCTACAATTTGTAAGGACTAACAACTAACCGAGCCGTGGGAACATAGTCGCTCTCTGTATCTCGCAATAACTTAGCGAAGATAGCTGGAAACTGTTCCTTACAATGATACCTACATCCGAACATTCTCCCAGTTACTTACTTTACTGTACGATTGTTTATTATAACACACTAACTTAGCTGCATACAACGTTACGTTCTGAAACATGTAACCTATTATTATTTACTTCTATGTCAAATGTATTGCTTTTAAAATTGTACAGCAAGATTTTAATGTGCTTGTTCACACCCTGCCTATGTACTATGCATAGGGTGACCAGACGCCCCGTCTTGAGAAGTTCTGTCCCGGTGAGTCCCCTCAGGACGTCCTTTAGTCCCGTTTTGGTCAAAATTCGGCTGCCACCGAACTATTAATTGAATAGTTTTAATACACATTACATATAGCAATTTTTTATTACGTATTGTAATAAGTTTATTACATTGTATTACGTAAAACTAGTGTCGATTTTGCATGTTCTAACTTCGGAAGTACTCGACTAATTTTGAGAGTAGGCTAGCCTATTCGGGTTAGATTCCACATTCATTTAAAACTATACATTGATTCTACATGGATTGTATTAGGAAAAACCAAATTGGGAAAATGAGATAGACAGTGTTGAGTATATTTCTCGAAATTCAGTAATTTAACCATTAATGATAATGAACTACTTGATGAAGTATCGTGTTTAAAACAATATGTGACGAAAGAAAACTGAAAGAATGGAGTGAAGGAAAGGCCGCTTTTGATCTCAAATGGGAAAACATTTTTCTCACTTTTCAATTCAAAATGTACCCATTGAACTCCTAGTTGAATCTGTTCTCTCTTTACCCGGAACAAATGCTGTTGTTGAAAGAGTGTTTACCCTAATAAACTATAACTGGACTGAAAATATAAATATGACGATTTCACAGTTAAATATGACGACTTTAAAAGCCATGCTTTTGATAAATTACAATATTGGTCTTTCACATGATCAGTTTCTTAAAGTAATTAAACAAAAACTGCCATTTTAAAAACAATTCATTTATTTGAAAAATGCGAAAAGTAGACATATTACTTAATTTAAGGGTCTGCTGTACTGGCGGCCATCTTGGATTTTTATCCCATAAGAGCAATGTTAAATGTCAAGCCATTTATTTCGTTTACTTTTTATCATAAAATTGTTTGCAAGGTCTTATTTTAAGCACAGTCACAATACGCATCCGTCTTGCAATTTAAATTTTTTTAAATGCTTTTGATTTGTTATGTAATTGACATTTTGTAAGTACAAAGTTTGAAGTTTTTTCCTAACACAATAAAAAATTAATAATGAAAAGTAATTTGCAAGCCGGATCCGAAATTTTATAAAGAATATTCAGGTTTTTTTTCAGCACTCAATTACAAAAGATAGATTTATAAAATGGTTTGAAATGAGGCAATGTCAAAGCGTTCAGCTGCAAGAAATTCCACTGTTTAGATAGGTATACAGTAAGAAGCGGTTGCGTTTCCGGGTGCTTTCTCGTTTACTGGAGCAGACCCTTAAGTAACTTAATTGTCTTTTTACTAAATTTTATTGCTTCGATCTAATATGTTTTGTGCTTCGTTAAAGATTTTTTATTTTGAGAATAAATTGTTTGACTTTTACACTTTGTCTAAATGAAATTTATTTTTAGATTAAATAAAAGTTCATTACTCTTATTTTTGTAAAATAAAAAAAAAATATACATAAAAAATAGTGTGATATAGTGATATGTTAATTTACAATCCAAGTATTCATATACCTCCCCCTCGTTTTTCACCCCCCTCCAATAATGTCCCGTTTTTCACGCCTACGGAAATCTTGTCACTTTAACTATTCATCAGTCTAAATTATACAAGGTACGGCCTGCAATTATGAGGGAAAATAGTGAAATCTACAAATATTTTCAAAAAAAATTTAGCACTGTCAATATTTTAATAAAATTAATCAAAAAAGTTTGTCGATTTAAAATACTAAAGTCAGCTGATGCAAGATTCTCAGTGTTGGAACAATAATCAGATGTTTATTGTAATAACTCATGTTAGACACCACAAACTTAAATATTTGATTAAAACATTTGATATTATTTATCATCTTAGCTTTGAAGTTGTGATTAGGCCTGCTTGTTTATTACTCTAAATAAATCGGGCGCAGTGGTCAAAGAAGTTCTTCCAGTCTGGAGTTGGAACCTCTAAAACTGGCTCTCGATTTACTTGCGTTATACGAAGCACCCATATTATATTTTCTAGGAGGTAACAGACTAACAGTATAGGGATTAAAAAGTACCCTACCCATATTCAGCAAAAGTGGTCCGGGGAAAATTTTCACCTAACCCAGAAAACTTTAAAAATTTGGGAAGCCAACTTGGCTGTTCAGGTGAAATATTAACACAGCATTGAGTTTGTACCTTTAGGCCGTCAATGAATACACAAAGATACACCGCGCCTAGAAGCCGCACCAAGTAGTGCCCTGGCAGCTCAAGCTTGTACTCTTGTAAAAACTAAAATACGTATGTGTAAAATCAAACGGTACATTTAAAACAAATTCTAGGGCTAAGCAATTTCTTTGTTATACTGACTTTTTAATAATTAACTTAAAAGAAAAATGTCTGACTATAATTAATAACATTTATTTATATATTTTCCTTTCCTCGGGAGCTAGGGGGACCGCGGCCCCTCTCTGCCCATAGGGTATGGGCGCCCATAGCTCTCTCGTCGTCATTAGTTTGGCTGATTAATAGTCATTAATAAAATAAAAATGACTTTTATGTTAGTTATTTAATTTCAAGTTTACAATATACATTTGATATAGTGAATAAACAACTACGTTTATGGTACTGTTAGTTTGTCATACATTTGGTTGTTTTATTATGTTTTTGTTGGCGGAGTTTGTACCGGTGTCGGTTGCAAAGCACGCAGCGGTAACTGCGGTATCTCCGAGATATAACTAAAAAACCCAGCAATAATAAATATCGTAACACTGTTAAATAGTATTACAGTTAAACTTTAATGGTATAAATAAATACCTTTTATTAGTCAGTTGTAAAAATAATTTCTTTGAAACGATTACATGTGTTTGTGAGGGTGCGAGTGTTTCTTTGTTGGTTCATGTTTTATTGTCGCAGACATCATCTTTAGGTTACCATTATAAATGCATTCACTTAATGTTAAACAACGCAGAAATTATATAAGCACATACGCATAAGCTTAATAGATAGATTTCTTCATGTTACACAAACAATACTATTTGGTTTTTCACTGTTTATAATCATCATGTCTCTATGTAATTGAAAATAATTTGAAAAGTCAATAATTATCAATACTCTACTGTAGGGTTTCTTTTGTTTATATAACTAATTTAATTGTAAAGGAAGCAATTAGAACAAACAAATTAATTGAGTTTTAATTACATTTTATCCGTGTCGCTTTTATAATGTGGACAATTTTCCTCGATGATTTTCATTGACTGCCCTTCATTTACGGTCATGTCTATTGAATGTTGCTGTATGAGTGTTGGAATGCACTGCAAATGCAGATACTGTAGTTGTAATGTTGTACTTGGTGTACTTTAAATAAAATTGTTCTCTAAATATTCCCAGTTTGTCCAATATATTGTTAATCACGTCACTGAAATTTAGTTTGTATATGTGTACCTCTAAATTAGAAAATAGTTATTAACTAGCTGACCTGTAGATCTCAAAATTAAAATAAATTATTTTCTCAAAATAGCTGTTGTAGTTGACCAGTAACATATTTTTATTATAAAATATAAATGCAGTAGTACTAAGGCTAAAATATAGTAAAAGTAGCTCTTGTCACACCACTACTAACAGAACCAAAGTAGGTGTTTGCCGCACGTGTGCGCCAAAGTGCAATGTTATCAAATGGCATTAACTTTTCGTACCCGGGTACGCAAAGTAAATGCTAGTTTTATATATTCATGTGCTGATTTTTAAACAAAAAACAAGTCAGCTGTTCCATTGTTCGTTTATTATTTCCTAACCTGACATTGCTATTATTGATAGTGAGTTGTAGTTAGGCTATTTAAGAGTTGTTATAACTTAGACGTAAACTTATTTATAATGGAAATAAGTGATAGTGAAGTTGAATGTGAATACTTCTCCACAAATAATTGAAACTGCAAGAAATGTAACTTTGAACTTATCTAAGACGCTGGAGAAATACGAAAGACAGTATGAACTATTTCAATCATGGTGCAGTGAAAATGATGTTCATAAAATATCAGAGAACGTTTTAATTGCATACTTTGATGGAAAAAATAAGGTAATGAAATCAAGTACCTTGTGGAGTGTGTATTCTATGCTAAAGGCTACAATACAGGTAAATAATGACAAACATATAAGTAATTATAAAAAGATAATTGCATTTTTGAAACGTACAAACGTTGATTACAAACCTAAAAAATCTAAGACTCTGTTTAAAGATGAGCTCTTATGCACAACACGAGCAACATGTCTTTGCTGCATTCAAGAAAATTGCCGCCTCGGCTTCAGCAAGCGTAGAAAAAATCTTATGTGCAACACGAGCGCAATGTGTCTTTTGTTGCACAAATAGCTATTGCGTATCTAGGATGCAAAGTTGAGTTTGTCGCACGAGATAAACAGTTAACAAAGTTTATTGAGTGTGACAAATTAAACATTGCACACAATGTTTTTCCTACAGCTACATTTTAAATTAGTGTTTTAGTTTTTTTTTTTTTTTGGGGGGGGGGGGTTTAAAGGCGAAAAACCTGGGTGGTTATCATCGCCTGGGTTTTAGTTTTTAAAAAGATCTGTTTTACAGATGTTAAATCCATAACAATTTCAAAACATAGACTACATCAGCTGTTTACTTTGCGTACTCTATGTTTACTTTGCGTACAGTGCGCACAGTAAACAGCTGGAGTGCGAAAATGTTACTTTACCGTACTCCAGCTGTTTAGTTGTGCGCTAAAGTAAAACAAAGAAGTATAATTGCTTGACGCTGAACACATGTAGTTTAGTTTGCGCACTGCTGTGAGTGTGGAAAACGCACTTTAATAAACAGCTGTAGGAAAATAATATTTCTTTATTGTCTTGCACAAACAATAGATAGTACCTAATAACAAAACAAAGGGTACCTTTGTGCTACATACATACAAATTATAATATTATTTAAATTTACAGAATACGAACATTTTTGAAATACATTTATACCTAACCTACAGATTATTTTAATTTAAAACGCGCAATTTCTAAACCAACAATCTAATCATAAGTAAATATTCAATAACGAGCCAGCGTCTGGGTAGTAGCCTATGTAATTACTCCACTAGGAAGTACAGCAAATTTAAAAATGATGACTGGAGCCTAAATGTCCCGGTAAAACTAAACAGCATCCAATATTTACTAAGGTTATAACATAACACTGGTTATGATCTTTTAGAAGATAAAGAGGCAGGCTTGTGGCTGAGGGGTTAGTACTCTGAAGCTCAAGGTTCCTAGTTCTTTCCCGGATAATATCATAGTAGGAAAGGAAAGGGTCGATGACAATTTCAGGCGATGATAGTTTATTGGTGCCTTTCACCTTTACTAAAATAAATAAATAATAATAAAAAAGTAAGGCGTGACTTTTTAAGAAATTGGGTGTGCGTCGGACCACACGGTGGAAGTTATACTTCTTTGGCCATTCTCATACACCCACTCACGCACACAAACAGACAGGATATATAAATGAAATATAAGACATTTTTCAATATTATTCAATATATTTATCTTCAATATATTATACGTGACTTCATTATTATATTATACACCTATATTATCATTATCAGTAATTATATATTGTGGATTCGGTGACCCTACTGTCGATTAATCGATAGTTCTTAAAAATTTGTTCTTACTTTTCAGCGTGACGCGGTTTCTCGACCAACATCCCATCCCAAAGTGT
>JAGFPH010001216.1:58914-71067 GCA_018207615.1 Philaenus spumarius | reverse complement strand
GATTCTTTATTAAAATAATTTGTAAAAGAAACAAAACAGTTTGTACTGATTCATTCTTAAAATAATTTGTAAAAGAAAGCTGTTTTTACTGATTCATTATTAACATAATTTGTAAAAGAAACAAAACCGTTTTTACCGATTCATTATTAAAATAATTTGTAAAAGAAACAAAACCGTTTTTACCGATTCATTATTAAAATAATTTGTAAAAGGAACAAACCGTTTTTACTGATTCATTATTAAAATAATTTGTAAAAGAAACAAAACCGTTTTTACTGATTCATTATTAAAATAATTTGTAAAAGAAACAAAACAGTTTCTACTGATTCATTCTTAAAATAATTTGTAAAAGAAAACTGTTTTTACTGATTCATTATTAAAATAATTTGTAAAAGAAACAAAACCGTTTTTACTGATTCATTATTAAAATAATTTGTAAAAGAAACAAAACTACTTTAGTGAGTTTGTTGTACAATATTTCAAAACATTTTATGGGAATGTTTCACTTCAAACTACACTAGTCTATTGTCTAAGCTTCTTACGAGTAAACTTTTGAATAAACAGTACGTTATATTTGTTGTTGTTGTTTTTTTCAGTATTTATCTTTACGAAGTTTTTAGGATGAATAGAAAAACTCAATAAAAATGATCAATCACTGTAAAAGCTTTGTTTGTTTTAAAGAAGGAAAATTTTAATTCACCATTTATATCAACTTATCAATTCTTTTACTGAAATTATAATATTTTAGTTGTTGCAACTCAACAGATCAACTTTTACAATCCAACAATGCCCAACTTTCATTGACAGATCAGTTAATGTGCCAGTAACCATTCTTCTGAAGTAAATTGTATAAACATGTGAGCTCATTGAACCCTGATAGTGATTACACATCTATAGAACTAAGTATTATTGCAAAACTGAAGGTAACGGTAAACTTAATCATCCATCATTACGCAGTTAGCTCTGCATAATGTGGGAACACATAACACACCGTTGAGACAATGTTTACATATTTTTATAGCATGTGCAAATTGACCGATTATGTTCACCTTGTAGATGTAATTATTATACTGTTCCTTCTCACGTGTACCTGTATAGCCTAATGCGGAAACACATTAAACCTTTAGGGCAGTGCTACTGTGCTGCACCGATAATGTAAAATGCAAATACCACTCGTTCATCCTACACAGAATCTCAAGAATGTTAATGGTTAAAGAGGGTATTGAATGTGTTTACTGAGAAAAGGATTTCAAAAGTTACCATTCGAAGGAGGGTGAAATATAATACGTTTTCGCCTTCAAAATCAAGATTAACCCAAGATTCCAGTAAAACACATCGTTCTCAAAATAACCTTTTCCTATTCGCGTACGAACAACAACGAGTATGATGATTTACTTTTACGTAATGAGTCTGCTCCAGTAAAAAAGAAAAAGACATACGACTCCAACGCTTCCTCTATAACTGTATCTAAAGAGTGTAATGTCTAGCAGCTAAGGCCTGTATTACACTATCAAAGTTCTTTGTCAAAGATCAAAGATTTGACGCTTTGACATTGCCTCATTCAAAACCATTTTATAAATCGATCTTTCGTAATTGAGTGCTGAAAACACTCCTGAATATTCTTTGTAAAATTTCGGATCCAGTTTGCAATTCACTTTTAATTATACAATTTGTATAGTGCAAGGAAAAAGTTCAAACTTGGTTCTTAAAAAATGTAAATTACGTGACAAAAAGAACGGGATTTATAAAAAAATGTGAAACGCAAAACGGATGCGTATTGTGCCAGTGGTTATATGAGACTTTGAAAACAATTTATGATAAAAAATAAACTAAATAAATGGTTTTAAATTTAACATTGCTCTTACGGGACAAACATCGCAGATAGCCGCCACTACAGCAGACCCTTAATAGCTATTACCATTCCTGGATATAGCCTAAGGTTTTCATCGTGGAAAATTTAATAAAACTTGTTTCAATTTTAGAAAAATATATGCAAATGGTGTGATAGACTACAACCATCAAATATATTTTTCATAAATATGTGTCGTTTCTGAGTTAATATACAAAAATATGAGTACATATTATGTAGTTTAAATTAAATAATATGAGTTAGCCTACACAAAATGACCTTGAATTTTTAATTATTCAATTAGTAAGAATTAAACTAACAATTTGAAGATATGGATGATTGTAGGCTTGAAAAAATTACGAAAGTACGGTAATCTAATAGTGTTTGCAAATAAACAGCCGATATATTATTTTGTTACTCCTATTATGAGACTATCTGTGAATACATGTTTTATTTTATTGTAAAAGAGTTTATTTGTATTGTGAAGCAGGACTTAGATGTTATAACTTCATGATCTGGATTAGGAATGTTAAATCTACTATTTATTTGCCAGCTTTGATGGTTGTTTTCACGGCCTGCTCAAAGAATATGATAATCTTTTGAAATCAAATATTATCAAACAAAAATTAAATCCACGACATTGTAGATATTTTAGTAGAAGAGGCTGGATAGACTATATATCTACACAAGTTTTGTATAACCATTTCGAGAAGAAAATGAATATTTATATTATAAATTTAACTATTCAAACTTGTATTCAAAAATTTTCCCCGTAAAACTGTGCAAGATATCAATTACTACTGTAATAAATATCATCATGGAAAAAGTTTACTTTTACAATTAATTTTTTAAATAATAATACATTGTAAACTTGCTATATTCCATTTTCAATTACAACAGTCGCTCTTTGAAGGTCTGCTTTGTCTAAATCAGTGAAATATGGATGTTGAGACGTAAAAAAGTTCTGAATAAGCTGTAAAATATTACCTGAAGCATTGTTGTGATGCCATATCCCATTACACTCGATTCCAAGTTCACCGTACAGTACAGAGCCATAAGCCATGCTAACCATACCAGCGATAATAGCCAACTAAATAAACGGTATCAGGAAACTGACACATACTTTCTTCCTTATTATAGGATCTTAATAAAAAAAATATTATTTAATGATGAAGCCTAAAGTGTAAGAAAGAAACATAAATTTCATTCAAAATACCAATTTTTTATTTTTAAGAGTAATTTTCCATAAAAATTCATAAAATAAAGGAAAAACCAACTTTTCTCAAAAACGGCACAAACGATTTTGATTAAAATTGTATAGTTTATAGTACTTTAGGTCCCTAATAAACTATAAAATTTTAATCAAAATCGTTAGAGCCGTTTTTGAGAAGAGTTGATTTTTCCGTTATTTTAAGAGTTTTTATGGGAAAATTACCCTTAAAAATAAAAAATTCACAAAAATGGAAAAAGGCCTGGAGATACCATGGATTAGTACCTCCATACCAAATTTCATCAAAATCGGACGACTGGTTTAGGCTCTAGGTCTGATAACATCCACACACACACACACACACACACACACACACACACACACACACACAGACATCCCCCACATACACACTCACACCCACACAGACACACACCCCCACACAGACACACACCCCCACACAGACACACACACAGACATCACTCCGAAAACCACTTTTTTAGGTTCAGGAGGACCCAAAACGGATATTTCCACCAAAAACTCAAACTCGAAAATTTTGACGAATACAATACTTTCTCAATATACTATGGTAAAGGGGGAGAAAGTAAAAAACATCAACTCCCATGCAACGTTCGGTCAGTTGACGCAACCCGCATGACAATAAACGTGATGTTCCCTGTAATTGTAGTAGCATGTCTATTCTACCGTAAGGCCTACTGTACTGCACGGTGAACGTGGAATCGAGTGTAGCAATTAATCTCTCAAAGATGCCAAAAGACCAAGGTAGAAATCACTGTTGAGAGTTTAATCTCATGTTTAATAACATCATGATCAACGACATCTTTTAATTAATAGACGAGTGATGAATGTCGAAGAATAAATTGTTTTCAAGAATAATAACAGTAACATCATGGATTACAAACATTCGTTACTAAAAAACGCGATTCAACAATACAACCACTTCAGTGCTACAAAAAAAAAAAAAGGAAACAATTTAGTTATTGTAGCTTAAGGGTCTGCTCCAGTAAAAATAAAATGGATTTTTATCCCATAAGAGCAATGTTAAATTTCATACCATTTATTTCGTTTACTTTTTATCATAAAATTGTTTGCAAGGTCTCATTTTACGCACAGTCACAATACGCATCCTTCTTGCAATTTACATTTTTAAAAATTTCTTTCATTTGGCAAGTAACTGACATTTTGTAAGTACAAAGTTTGAACTTTTTTCTAACACAATAAAAAATTAATAATGAAAAATAATTTGCAAGTAGGATCCGTTTTCAACACTCAATTACAAAAGCTAGACTTTTAAAATGGTATGAAATGAGTCAATGTCAAAGGGTTCAGATGAAAGAAATTGCACTGGTTAGATAGGGATACAGTGATACCGGAAGTGCGTTTCCTGTTGCTTTCTCGTTTACTGGAGCAGACTCTTAAACGTAATGAAGAAAACGAATGTGTCGTTGAACGTATTTGATAATTAAACGAATATGTGTGAAAATTTGTGTTAGTATTATTATTCATACAAATGATGTTTTTCCAGAAAGAAAACAACCATCACGTCAATATTTAACCGCGCATGCTTGCATTTTTGGTTCTGATAATCCTATAAAACCAACGACAGGTTGTATCAACAGCTGTAGAAAAGTAACTATCAGCGATATTGTTGTGGATGGACAAAATTTGCCGCAAGGCAGTGCCGCCAGTTACATCCCATACCATCAAATAGACACATTATAATTCGCGTTATAACATTATAAATTGAACGAATTGTCCTCTTATGTAATTTAATTTCAATCAATCTAAAACAGTTGCGGAATTCTACTTAGAATTTTAGGGCTAGTGCTTGCGTACTGTAATGGGTTGTTTTTTTTACAAAGTAATATGACGATTATAATAATTGCCATAAAATATCAATGTAAATGAGTAGATTTAAACAGACAAACTGAAGTGAATTACTTAAATTACTATATAAAAAATCTGCCATCGAGTGAGCCTAGGTTGCAGAATCGTACTCTCTGGTGTCTGGACCACCTCATTCAATAAACATGGCTCTCCTCAAAGTCTGTGCCTGTATCATGTGTCACATCTGCGTATCAACGACTGTTTCCATTCTGTCTTTGGAAGTTCGAGAGATATGACAAACCACAAATACATTAACTTCATGAATTTGGTATGCTTTTAAATGCGAAATAAAATTAGTGAAACACAATATTGAAAGGGGACCGAATAAATTTGTTTACTGAAACATGTGTAATAAATTGAAGTAATTACTAATTGTAAAAGCTTTAGTTACTTATTTTCACCATAGGCAGCGCAAGTACGACGGTTTTTGTGTTTTACGATTATCGAACTGCTACAACACTCGAGCTGTTGGCACGATTCTAATGAAATCTACATTGTTTAATTAAATCAGTACAGTAGTTTAGGAGAAAGTATAGGATTCATAAACACCACACAAGTAGTCTACTAGTGTGCTAAATTTCAAAAGTTTCCACTGGGTTAAAGATACGTGGAGATTTAAACTGGTAAATAGGTATAGAAAAGAAGTGTATTACGGTAGCCAGGTATTTCTAAAGTTTTAGAGATTTCTTTTGACAAATAGGTATAGAAAAGGTCAGTGCAGTCGGTTAAAATGAATATACCGATGGCTCAGACGTTTTAATAACCAGTTATTTCTTTGTTTTACATTGTTTTGCTGCAGAATGCATAAATTCATCATAAGTCTGTAGTTGTGTGGGAATAGAGGATGTGCTATATACCCGTCAAAGTAACCGACAGCAATGGCGGGCTTGTTGCCAGGACACGTTGTCAACGCTTTATTATTTTAGGCCTTCAACAGATGTTAATTGTGTGGAGATTTCAACGCACCAATAGGTATAGAAATGCAGTTCAATATGAATGGAAAAATCACTTTACACTGGGCACAATAATAATATAATTGTTAAAAAGACACATTTATAGTTGTGATGTGTACTGCTGTATTTTAGGGGAATAACATAGAGGTTTCACAATAAGTTCCATCGCAAGAGAGGCGACAACTCAGTTAATAGAATGATTGACTTTTCGTTATGGTACGGTTTGGACTGTTGTAGGTCAGATTTCGGTTAATGACTTTGACTTTTTCATGTGATATTCCACACCGCGTCCTGTAGGCTTGAAGTAAAGACTTTGAAAAAATGTTAAGGGTCTGCTCCAATAAACGAGAAAGCAACCGGAAACGCAAGCTCTTCTCTCTATAACCGTATCTAAACAGTGCAATTTCTTGCAGCTGAGCGCTTTGACATTGCCTCATTTCAAACCATTTTATAAATCCACCTTTTGTAATCGAGTGGTGAAAAAAAAAAACTGAATATTCTTTATAAAGTTTCGGATTCGGCTTGCAAATTACTTTTCAGTATTAATTTTTTATTGTGTTCGGAAAAAAACAAACTTTGTATTTACAAAATGTCAATTGCATAACAAAAGAAAAGAATTTTTAAAAAATCTAAAATGCAAAACGGATGCGTATTGTAATTGTGCTTAAAATGAGACCTTGCAAACAAGTTTATCATAACAAATAAATGGTTTGAAATTTAACATTGCTCTTATGGGATAAAAATCCAAGATGGCCGACACTACAGCAGACCCTTAAAGGCAAACTTTGTTCTGCTAAACGCAATGGTGACCTTTTAAATAAAAATGTCTTACAAAAGTGTGTTATAAGTTAAACAACTTCAAATGTAAATAATGTCAAAATCAATCAAATTTGTATAAGAAAAAAGTTTCTATAACATTTAATAAAAATGTAAGAAGATGGAAAATATTGTTTGGTAAGTCCTTACGACAATTAATTTAATAGACGTAAATGGATGTAACGCTCAAATTAAAACATTTTTAAGTCCTCGCTAAAGCATTTTTTTAAACATTTTAAAAGCAATCCTTGTTGAATCATTTAATTAGACCCAATTTCAGACTGAACTCTTGAAATAAGAACTGAAAAATAAAGTGTTAATTTGTTCTGGATGTATAATATTTGCATCATGACTTTCGCCGTCCGTAGGGGAAAACAAAACAATATCGGGTTTTTTTCCGGTATCACAATTTCCACAAATTATCCACCTCACAAATGATATTTGCAAATATTTTACAGTATACAATTAATTAATAACTAAATTTAGGGATAAAAAAAAGAATTGGGTTCTATAGGAAAGCAAACGCTGAAACAGAATTTCCTATTTAAGTTTGTACTGTTCATTATATTACATAGAAAATTGTGTTTAATTAGCTTTGTTTAATGTAAGTCATTTGTTTTACTGAATTTGTATAACATATTTGACTTAAATTCATATTTAGTATTGGATTGTCGTAGGTATTTGAAGTAAATTAATAATAGTAGTACTCAAAAAATGAATTTATGAACTGAAAGTGTTTGCTCTATTTTTGGTTTTCGCCTTCTTTTATCGAGATAGGCAACGTTTAAGAAAAATGATAGAATCCAGACTCAACTACCATCTAGCGGAATATCTACAGACTAATCTGTCTCTTCTCTAAACTAAAGGCAAATCAGATCTAAGGGCTCGTTCCGTAAATTTTATATATTGTTCCGTAAAAAGATTACAATATTCAACATGTAAATTGTATACCAGGTGTAATTGTTAGCGTAAGAACATATTTGTGAAGATATAAGTACTCACTATTTTAAAGTACTATTGGTAAGTGCTGCTATCTACGGCTAAAATTAAAACTATGTGTTCTATCATTGGATGTTTATGGAATAAACTAGCTGACCCGTACGGCGTTGCCCGTGGTGGTTGGTATTTTCAGTCTTTTTAATATAATTGTATTCTTTTTAAGTGTTCAGTCAGTGAGTGGTATTTGGCTTTTATATATATAGATCTTAAATAATAAAAGCACTATTGTCATAATAATAAAAGATCTGAAATTATGATTTTAGTAACTTTTATCCCTCCAAACCCCTCCTGAAATTTCGATATTTTTCATACCCTTTCTTAGTGAGCACCTATGGCCCTAGAGGAAGCTACATACCAAATTTCATTCCAATCCGTTCGGTAGTTTTGAAGAAATTGTGATTTAATAACTTTGATCTCCCCAAACCCCCCTAAAATTTCGAATTTTTTAAAACCCTTTCTTAACGAGGGGTAGACAAAGGGAGTAGAAATCGGGAAGTATTTTAAAAAAAACTGAAATGTCAGCATAATTAACTTAATTTTAACAACATTGCATTCGTTTATAGTTTTATAAACGATATTGCTAAGAATAGTACATACAAATGGGTTTAAAGGATTTAAATAACTTCACAAATTGTCTCAAATGGTGGAAAAACCAGGAGTTGAAGGAAAATGAAATATCCTACTGTAGGTACAGGATCAAATCTATTACAAGCGTTTGAAAACCTTCTTTTATGTATACAAAAATCTATTAAACAATTTTGGATTCATCAAATCCGAACAGCATAAGTGACCAAAACGACGTTGAAGAATACAAATACATTACTCTCTTTGCAAAGAAAATATTAAAAGAGCGTTAAACTATGTTGTTAATCTTCAAAATTTTACCAGAATATTTTATTTGAAATTTTTGAAAATTAATAACTCAATACAATAAATAATTATTGTACTATTCAAATGTAGGATTTTATAAAATCTGGTATCTTTAGGCTATATGGTCGAAGAAATCATGTTTAGATCTCATCTTAAGAAAAAAATTTTCAATGGGCTCGAAGCGCTGAATAATTCATTAAAAATGCATCGAAACCGACTTGAAAACTAGTTTTGTATATTAGGTCTGATTGTTTTCTCAGGGTAGAGATTCCTAAAAACAATTAAAATCACTGAATAAACTATTTTTGATTGAAATAATTCGACCACGCAGCTGAACCGCTGACGTGAGTTGAGCAAATTTCCAAAATTAAGTTTATAGGCCTATGTTTTAGGGTTTCAACCAACAATTTGGGAAATAGATCTATTCACGACGGTGCTGAATAGCTGCAAAATGCTTCGCACGCCATTCCGCATATTGGGCATATTTTCAATACACAAAGCATTGAGTGCTTCGCACGCCAATCCCCATATTGGGGGTATCTTCATTACACGATGCATTGCTTGCTTTGCACGCCAACCCCACGGTAAAACCCACCACATATGGCTTTAAACCGGGTATTTTTATGGTATTTTACGTTCTGATCGATTTTGGGGGAACTAAACGTGCTATAAAGTCACGTAAAAAAACCAAATGTGCAGAATAACATCTTACATTTATATTTTTAGAAAAAACTCTAAAACACATTTGTTCTCGTAGGCAAAACAGTAGCGGCTCGTGAGTAAAATGCTGGGGGGGGCACACACCACCGGGGTGTTTGAACATTTTGTGTATTTTAGTGATTTTTTAAGGCAATCTAGGTATTAAATTTGTGATGCCATATGTTTCTGAAATACTTATCATATGTAAATCTGAAATACTCTACTTACACACCTTTAGTTATATTGCTTGTATCAGAAGTCCATCCTTCTTTCCGACTCACTAGATACGTCGCTCTGCGCATGCTCGGACGCCGTCCCAAGCCTTCCATAAGGCACAAGCTTAGACGCGTCATAGCACCAGCAGCCCCCACCACTACCACTCTTCATATAACTGCATGGTAATGGATTGGGACGTTCTGGCCAGCGCCCAACGGCTACAAATACAAACTTCCCTTCTCGCGCTATTTTTGCGTGTTTTTTCCTACATTTTCGATGTATGTGATTGAAAAAAATACTTTGGTTAATTAGATGTATAATTATAATTGAATGGGTATTTATTTTTTTTTTTTATTTTTCAAATCTTTTGGAGGGGCGGCGTCCGAGAGCCCTTATGGGCAAGCCGCCGCTGAGGCAAAATCTCAATAGTTACTTCAGGTCAAAAAATGTGCTTCGAGTTGTTGGATTTTTTTGGTTAACGAACACGTCCGAGCGACATCATAGACGACCAACATGTGTACCAAATTTGGACCAAATAAGACTTTTAAATCCGGCCGCTAGAGTGCGAACACATATATACATATATATATGATTTTTAATGACACCACAAAACGTGTTCTGGGGACCATGATCGGTGCTCATTTGCTACTCCCGTCCTTAGGTCTTACCATAAGGGCCACTGCAATAGCTCAATTTTCCTATGGAAATTCGCTAATAATACAACGCGCATGAGTGATGTTTATTATGTTATACTTGGCGTATACTATTGCCAAGTAGAATGGGTAGGAGAGAATAAAGGGTAAACGACTGCATCAAAACAAGAAGAGTACCAATAGTGTTGTATTATTAGCGAATTTCCATAGGAAAAATGAGCTATTGCAGTGGCCCTTATGGTAAGACCCAAGGTCGGGAGTAGTCAATGAGCACCAATCATGGTCCACAGAACACGTTTTGTTGGTGTCATTAGTTGGTTCCCCCAAAACTGATCAATACGTAAAATACCATAAAAGTACCCGGTTCAAAGCCTTGTGGTGGATTTAACCGAGGGGTTGGCGTGGAAGCACGCAATGCATTGTGTGTTGAAGATACTCCCAATATTCGGAATGACGTGCGAATCACGCAATGCTTTGTGTGTTGAAAATACTCCCAATATGCGGAATGGCATGCGAAGCATGCAATGCATTGTGTATTGACGATACTCCCAATATGCGGAATGGCGCGCGAAGCATTTTGCAGCTATTCAGCACAGTCGTGAGTAGACCAATTTCCCAAATTGTTGGTTGAAACCCTAAAACATAGGCCTATAAACTTAATTTTCGAAAATTGCTCAACTCCAGTCAGCGGTTCAGCTGCGTGGTCGAATTATTTACTTATGGATTCAAACTTTAACAAATCTTGATCTTTTCCTGTAGTTATTCCTGTTCATTATTTAATGAAATGATAAAGAACTGTCATGACTGCTTTTACATAGCATAATGTTCTAGTTTTGTATCTTTTCTATTTTCCGGTATTAGTCAATACCTTGACATTTTAAATCAATACAAACAGTTCAATCTTGACAATGTTTATTCTCCAAAAGACTAGATTTACAATAAATGATATATATGAAATATATCCAATATGTTACCAAAAAAGGATCATGATTTAAAATGTATTTATTCACACTGAATGCTATCCTAAAGCTGTCATGCTACCTTTTCCTGATTCACTGTTGGATTATTTACCCATATCGGTCCAATTGTTGTAGTGAAATTACAAATTTCAAATTAAAAGAACTGTACAACACAAGTTTTATGTAAAATAATATGTATAAACATTAAACAAAAAACGATTTTTATGAAAATAAAATAAGCTAGCGCAGAAGTGATATAAAACTATTGCTATTTTGTTTGTTTGCACAATAAGTAGTTTTCAATAAATAATTTGATTATTTACTTAAATGACTGAATATAATAACTTATGTATGATGCAAATTGAAAGAGATCATACTTTAAACAAATAACTAGTTGTTATTTTAATCAAATTGGAGTCTTTCAACTGGTGTGCATTTTTTAAATGTATTTAATCAGGTCAAACAGTTGATAAAATTCATTTTGACTTTCAGTAAAATATTTCTTACATTTATCCTCGTAGACTTCCAAATGTAGGTGAACTAAATGGTTAAATCCACCAAAAGCTTGCCGTTCTAGGCTAATTTCAAGTTCTCAGGTCTATACTTTACTTCCTTCGTTCTACTAGCAGCAGCAGATTCTTTTCCTCAGTTACACATTTTTTGCTTAATATTTGAAAGAAGCAAAAACTGAACTTTACTGAATATGAACAACCATATTCAATACTGTCGGAATTCGGAAGGAAACCTTAGTAGCCAGTGTGACACCAAACTGACAACATTTTAATTTCCCAGATTTTTTACGATATCAGTACTATTGTTCCTATCATATTTATTCATTTGTTTATTTATTTATTTAGATTATAATAAATTATTAACACAATTAATGTTATGTTTAGTAAAACATATTAATTTACATAAGCGTTTAATGCATTTTGCAAGTATGGAGGGCATTAATAAAAATGTAGCTTTTTCTTTTTCACAAATCCTTTAAGTAAAAGAATGATATAAATAATACTTTTTTTGT
>JAGFPH010001216.1:14854-53914 GCA_018207615.1 Philaenus spumarius | reverse complement strand
CACAAATCCTTTAAGTAAAAGAATGATATAAATAATACTTTTTTTGTGTGTTTGAAGAGACACTTAAATTTTGAAAACATTGAACGTTATTTATTTACACGACAATTATGGGTTTTATTATTACAAATTATATTATATAAAGGACTAGCTGGCCCGATATGGCTTTGCACGGATAGACAAATCTAAGTTAAATGTACATTAACAAAAAATATAATGTATCAATAAATATAAATTACACTATGTATTTCCTATGGGGATTTTTAGTAACTTTTACCCCCCAAACATCCCCTAAAATTTCGAATTTTTTTAAACCCTTTCTTAACGAGTACCTAAGGCCCTAGAGGAAGCTACACACCAAATTTCATTCCAATCCATTCAGTAGTTTTAGAGAAATGGTGATTTAGTAACTTTGACCCGCCAAACCCCCCTAGATTTCGAATGTTTTCAAAACCTTTCTTAGAGAGCACCTACGGCTCTAGAGAAGGTACATACCAAATTTAATTCCAATTCGTTCAGTAGTTTTAGAGAAATCATTATTTAATAACTTTGACCACACCAAACCTCCCCTAATATTTCCAATTTTTTAAAACCCTTTCTTATCAGCACCTAAGGCCCTAGAGGAAGCTACATACCAAATTTCATTCCAATCCGTTCAATAGCTATTAGAGAAATCGTGATCAGTGAGTCAGTGGATTTGGCTTTTGTATATATAGATTACTCGTCGCAATATTCGCAATAATTCTTAAAATTTGGCTAATGAGTCGTAACATCTCCTTTTTGAGTTCGTAGATAGGAAGTGCATGTGGATTATGAGCTTCATTTCACCATATTTGAAATTTAATTCAAAGATAAAGTTAATCGCATGATGCCAGTGACCAAATATACAAAATAATTGGTTCACATATTTCAATTATTTAGTTATAAATCTAATGTTTGATTAATTTGATTTAACAATTCAGGCCAATATCTTTATCACTGTTGAACGGAAATTTGGTTGTTTATACTGTTAGCTATGAATAAATCATAACAAAAATATATTTGGAAGGAAATTAAAAACTCAACATCAATTAAAACTCATTCAGACAGTTTTATTTCAAATTTAAGTCCATGAATGTAAACATATATTAATACTTAATATACAATTTGTTTGTATCTGTATAAATAATGTTAATATTTATATATAATTTATAATACAATGCAATGCATAAACTATAGTATTTTTGTTAATTAATTTTCTGTACTGAATAAATAAGTCGTTTTTTCTTACAAAATTATAAAAATACTAATAAATAAGTTAATAAATAAATTAATGGTAGGCTTTATTTATACTAGAGAAGTGCAAGATTCCTTCAATTGTGCTTCATAGGGAGGAAGAAAGAGGTAGGGCCTAGAGAGAAAGAGACTGAAAAATGTAGAGTAACAAAAATAATATTCTTATAAAGGATATTACAGGTAATAAAGTGAAAATAAGTGCAAGTTCAAAAGATAGAAAACAATATAGACCTAACTAATAAAATTATCAGATTTTACACATTACGAAAATGCTCTTGCAATTTAATCAATTATTTCAGAGTACAATTTTAAATTGATTACTTAAGAACTTGATATTTACACTGCATCATTTCTAATAACTATAATTAACATTTTATAGTTATTAAATTTAATGTTCATTTATGTCACATTCAAGTTAATGAAATTTTTAGATTTGGCCTAACATAGATTTTTACTAGAGGTTAAAGAGCCAAAAGGCTGGCTCTAGGCAATTTCATTAGTAAGACGTTTGAACGTGAATATAATATAGCTTGTACGAATTTGCGTTTTTAGAAAAGGCGTACTTATTATTAATTGTAGCCATGTGTATACATCAATGAAGGATGCAGTAACTCTATGGACAACCGAATTCGTTACTATTTCACGTTTCAAGTGATTCATTGATTTCTTCTTGTTTAAAGGCCTTGTAAATATCTTTAATAAGGCACAATACTTTATTTTCACTTGGTCGCCATTATGTAGCCTAAACTTACATTTGACTAAATCAAACGTTTAATTTTGATTGTTTACTCTTACTGGTAGACGAATAACTGGGTTTTCGAAATCGATTGCAGAAGTTCGAAAGTTAGAATTAGGAAAGAAACAGACCAACCACCAAAATTAAATAGTCCCGTTGAAGGAAAATCGCACATCTCCAGGTTACATCGCTCGACACAATCAGATGATAGCGTCAATGTCGAACGTGTTTTCTCCGTCAAGAAATTCGTACACCGCCGCCGCCATCATGTCATCCTCAGCGATGTTCTTCTTCCTCTTGTTCCTTAACGAGCGCATCTCACCTCCGACACCGGTCAGGTTCTCTTCGGTCATGTCATCGGTAGGGGAGTATTTTTCACGAACGTCTTTGAGAACACACGCTTCCAGTTTTTTGTGCTGTACAGATTACACATACATTTCAATATATAATATCAACTTTATACTTTCTCACTAAGACTAAGAATAACGCTTTGCTCAGTTATGCTAAGTCAGATTGTAAAATGTATACTGGGTGTCCATTTTAACCGGGCCACCATTGGGATCTCTAAAAGTACAAGACATACAGCAAAATTTAAATGGGTTACTTCACCTACTTTTTAGTGGCCATTAAATATATGAATTTGAAATTTCGAAAATATGCCGCCATTTTCCAATATGGCGGCCAACTTTTGAATTTCTTATGGAAACCGCTATTTTTTATGACGGATTTGGATTTGACATTCAATTTTAAGACTTTTTTTCTGAAACTTTCAGCGCTCCTAGCGGCTAAACGGTTAAGTTTATCAAACAAATACCATGAATAAAAATGTCTTAAAATTGAAAACCCAAATCCCTCATAAAAATAGGGGTTTCCATAAGAAATTCGAAAGTTGGCAGTCATATTGGAAAATGGCGGCATATTTTAAAAATTTCAAATTCATATTTTTAATGGCCTCTAAAAACTAGGTGAAATCCCCCGTTTAAAGTTTGCTGTTAATATTGTACTTTTAGAGATCCCAATTGTTGGCCAGTTAAAATGGACACCCGGCATATTTGTGTTAATTAATACCAGACTGAAGTGTAAAGCTTTAGTATTTTTCTCGAATCCAAAAAAGTTAAACTTTTTTATTTCAGAAAATTTTGATGTAAAAGAGAGGGCAAGAGTAATTGGTTCAAATCATTAGTATTTAAGAATATATTATTATCTAACATTTAAGTATTTTAGCAGAAATTAAATCTTTGTATAATTTTTTTCATCTTGCACCTATTACTTCCTCACTTTACTATAGTATAGAGAAAGTATATAGTGATCGCAAAAAAAATCGATGTTGAGATTTTTGTGGAAATATCCGTTTTGGGACCCCCTGGGTCCAAAAAAGTGGTTTTTACAAAATGTCTGTCTGTATGTAAACAAAGCTAGAGTGAAAACTATTCGGTCGATTTCAAACAAATTTACACCAGACATGTCAAGTAGACCTGTATAGATGCACGAAAAATGGTTTTGAATTTTTTTAAAAAACAACCACCTTTTTGACAAACCCCCTTCAAAAATCAGTTATAATTTTTTTAAAAAAAACGGCTCTAACGATTTTGATAAAATTTGGCTTATTTGTAGCCTTTAATGTACCCTACCATATGCAAAAACCCGCATCTTTCTAAAAATTCTCGTTTAGGTAATAATAATAATAATAACTGATTTTGGGGGGGTTTTATGGCCATAAAGGGGGTTGTTTTTCAAAACCGTTTTTCGTGCATCTATACAGGCCTAATTGACGTGTTTGGTGCAAATTTGTTTGAAATCGATCGAATAGTTTTCTCTCTAGATAATAATAATAATATTTATTAGTTAATCTCCTACTTTAATAAAAAATCACCTCACCTACCCCTCCCTACAATTATGAAGTCACAGTGAATCTGTTTAATAATTTAAATATGTTTGTAAGAAAGTATGTGCCAGTTCCTGGTACCGTTTATTTTGTAAAGTTTTCATACATACAAAACAACAACCTTAATTGTTAGCAGAACTACGCACCTACCAATTGAAACATCTATAAGCCGTGAAAATAAGAACTATCATCAAACATAAGTAACTATTCAAAATAACTTAACGGAAATATAAATAATAATATTAATATCGATGAAATTTAAATTTCAATAGCTTGGTCTGCAAAGTGACACAAATTATGTGACCGTCTGGAGTAATACAGAATGCAGGTGCAATATTATTCCAGGTAAATGCATTGACTTCAGACAGTGAAGTCCAGCCTTGAGCTTACTGGCAGTTGCATAGTCACGTTCAAGTGCGAATGTATTATCGCTTGTAAGCACTTACTTTTTTTTAAACAAAAGCCAGTCTTATTAGCGAATTTAAACAGGAATGATGAGCTATTGCAGTGACTCGTGTGGTGGAAGTAACGGGAATGGTCAATGAGCACCGATCATGGTCCCCAGAACACGTTTTGGGGTGTAATTAAAAATGGTATAACGTATATGCATAAATGTGTTCGCACTTTAATTGGCCGCATTTTAGTTCGATTTGGTATAAAAATGGTCAGTGGTTCAGCTGCGTCTAATTGTTTTTTATTTTCACCAAAAGCGTGCAACAGTTAATTTTGAAGAAGACTCCCATTTATAATTAGTGGACAGCAAAAGTCTTCAGGATGTTTTCCTGTTTTAAAGTAATTCAAATAAAAATCGTGTTTTTCGAATTGTTTATAAAAAAATAATATTGGTTTTCTGTAATAAATATTGTAATTTTTTTTATTTTGCTAACCTAAAAATTACAGTTTAGTTGATCATGAACAAATTCGCGCTAAAACAATTGACTTTCAAAACTCGGGGAAAGGTTCGTAAAGTGCAGACAGATGTAAGGTACTGCGTCGTCCTGGTATTTCACACCCATAACCAGTGTCACTTCAATAGGGTATGTTTCGTTTATTTACATGTCTAGGAAATTTAAAATATGCCTCAACTGACATAATCAAAACTTCTCCAAATCTTTATTTTCATTGAAATTTCTTATAGTGTAATCTCGTTAAAAAATGTGTGTTATCACATTAAAGGAATTAAAGTTGTGCAAAATCCTCAGAAGAGACTTAGTGGAAATCTGCGTGCTCCCTTGTGGACCGCGAGTGCGCTTGGTGTTTTTACTCTTTTTCAAATTTCTTTCTGAATTGTAACCGTGGTTATATAGGTTCTTATCCGTTTTAAAATTGGAACTCTACATTTTCTCCAACACTGAAATGATTTCGGAACCGTGTTTGTGCTGATATAATATAGTATACTGCGTAAATAACATTCCTACAACAAACGTACGATGTACAACTGGACTTTGAGTCATGTTTACTGAAATAGCATAGTTTAATTGAAGTTATGAAATCGTCAGTTTGTTTATAGGTGTTATGGTAACCACACAAGAGTTAACACAAATCGTTTCATTCATTTTCCAACTATTGTCATATTATTCACAATGTTTTTTATGGTGAAAATATATTATTTGTTAAAAAACTTATATAATATTTTAAAATAAAATAAACCGAAAACTTATCTTACCTTATAACACCTAAAGAAGAACATGGGGCGAACCATTTCTCTCGCTATTTTGTCCTTCCTTTCTTCTGGTACACATTGCTAGCAACAAAACATACACACAAATTTTAAAACACATTTTCTTATTTTATAATTACAATATTCAAACCACGGAGTAATTTAAATTCATCTCGCATATTGATTCTATTACATGTTAAGTAACAAACTATATTAAAAATCATATAGTCCGCATATAATCCGAAGTGGTAGATGTAAGTGAACACTGTCATTTTATTAAACGCATCGATATAAAGTTTATGGCTTCAAGTTTGAGAAAAAATAAGTGAAATTACAAATATTTTAGAAGAATATGTAGGCATATAATTGTTTAGTAAATTAATATTTGTCAATTTAAATAAAATAGATAATTTGCGTACTGAAATTTACAAATACGTAAACAAAAATAAAGTTGTCAGGTAATAGATTTAAAAGTAGCCTATTTGTACATTACAAAAATATAGCTCAGCTGATGAAAGATTTTCCGTTTCTTTTAACATTTATAAGTATGAAAAGGAAACAAATTAGTAGTTTACTCCAGTTTTGTCGTAAACTTAATAATTTGATATAGAAATTTAATATTATTTAACATTTTATGATTAATTCTAAATCATTATAAACACTTTAACTGCCATGTGTATAAAATTAGATACACAGCTGATTTGCTCTGGAGGCCACATGGTCTACTTCACTTTTAAACATGTTCGGGATCACGTTTCCTAAGAGATATAATGTTGTTTTTTAAAAGGCAGGGGCTACAATCCTGTAACACGTTGATGGGCAGTTGTGACGAAACGAAAAAGGCTTACTTAGAAATTCCTAAGCCTAGTGAAATTCTGTTTGAGATAATGAAATTTAAATATAAAACTGAACTTGGTGGTATATTTTCTGGGCCTAATTCTCTTCAGATTACTAGGTGAGCAGAAAGCGACTATCCATTGAAAAATCATACTTTGAAATATTTGTATTAGTTTTATTATTCTACACAAAAGCCGATATTTGTATATTCAAGATCACCAGTAGCGTAAATTAACTTTCGAGACTATGATAAGCACGTGCAAAAAACCTGATTATTCCTCACTCGAAGTTAAAAACCTCGCAATAGCTTTAATTTAAACATTCAAACTTTTTTTGAAATGCATTTTTACTATCTATTTACTTGTATAAATCGTATTGCATTGCTTTACTTAATAATAGATAATAATAGAAACAGAGGCATGTTGAAATGCATGTTCATTTCATTTTGTTGGTTACTTCAACAGAGATTAAACAAATTTTCGTTAGGTTATTCTAATTATTCCTTAGGTTATTATTATTAGGTTAATTAATTTTTAATAGTTTTGGGGAAATATTAGCTTAGATTAATAT
This sequence comes from Philaenus spumarius, assembly GCA_018207615.1. Taxonomy (NCBI): domain Eukaryota; kingdom Metazoa; phylum Arthropoda; class Insecta; order Hemiptera; family Aphrophoridae; genus Philaenus; species Philaenus spumarius. Next base: position 46,954 of record JAGFPH010001216.1, on the reverse strand, counting down.
AATTTTTTTTAAACGTGTGTTAGTATTTATTACAAGAGAGCGCCTATGCATAATCACCTAGGCGCAGGTGCCATTGTAACCGAAAGATAATGCACCTGCCTCCAAAGCTCCAGGCCCCAGTTTTGAAAACAGGTGAAGATTCTATAAGGGCTTTATTGTTGGCAAACTTTTTAAAATATAATAGTTATCAGTCAAAACATCACCTATGTACATACCATTGTAAATACATACTAAAACCTAAATTGTAAGCACTGTTAGACATATTATTCTTGAAAACTCGTCAAATATTGACATATTATTCAATCCTAGATTCGATCAAATTGCATGCAATCATTCATGAGTACAAATGTAACTAACTTGAATCAACAGCTTTGAATCTGCTTTCAGACATCTGTTTAACTGATAACAGTATTTTATTAAATCATTTATATTGCTGGTACATAAACTATTATTCGATTTACTCAAATATAATTTCTGGTTATAAATGCGTGGTTAGAACCTACAGTATTAAAATCATCAATATGATCTCTTATATCATAAACTAAATTATAGAAAATTTAGGGAGCACATCAAATTATTTTATGTCAAATTAATGTATTCTGACAATAATAGCCCAACGAAGCATTTTGCCTTTTAAAATAACTATCACGTTGCTTGCTACAGGTATCGGCAATTACTTCCAAAATTCACGCTGCATGAAAATTATAAACCCATAGATTATCTACTGTCGTTGTTTCAATATACTTACAGAAAACTGTTTACAATAATCCACACCATCAGCCATGTCTCTCTTTAGGTCTTCGGGTACAGGAAGTCGGCTGATACGTTCTACCATCTTTACATAATCAGGCTCCAAGTTCTCGTCCAGCTGAAATAACAGTAACTCGTTCACAGTAAGAATATTTTAACTGATATTTCAGAGTGTCCCGGATCTCTTTGTGGATCAGTTCATTGGGTAAAACTAAAATAAAAAGTTCCTTTAAACATATTCAGCTCAGAAAACGTTTCATTTTCCATTTAAAAAAAATATATTTGGAAGTAGATGGCCGCTGATTAAAATGTTTAGTGTTAAATATCTCTAAAATTGTAAACGGCCGCAATTTAAAAAATAATCAAGAGAACATTCTGGTTGAGTACCCTGGAAGAAAGTTACATAACACATAACCAAATTTGAATTCAATATCTTATCTACTTTCAAAGATTTTAAGGTGATCTGCCACCTTTAATATTCCTTTTTTAGTTTAGTAATTTTAAATATTTAAAAAAAAGTTTAGTACCTTAATTTAGAAGGGCTTTGAATTGTAAAAACCATTCCAGCCCTCAGTTTATTTTTAAACTTAAAAGTTTGAGCCTTTTGGACGATTTTTAACATTTTTTTGTTTTAACCGATTGTCATGTAAAAAATCATAACGCTGAATAATTGGAAAGCGAAACGTTTTCAAACCTATGTTATAGTCTTTCCGCTCGGCCGTGATACCTGACTTCTCGTAACTCAACTCCCCCTCCACTAGGTGAGTCATTGTTTGCCACCGGCAGGCCCGGCGAGCGGGTAGGGAGGGGGTTGAGTTCCGAGAAGTCAGGTATCATGGCCGAGCGGAAAGACTATAATTGCAACTTTGTATGCTATTTTTACCAGAGGAACTATTCTACAAAGCGACTGCAGAGAGTTTGGGACACCCTTTATACTATGATGTAACGTAATTTTAAGCTACTTTAAACCTTAAAATAAGATCAGCCGCAGTAGAGCCAAATTTCCCAATAGTTTAAATGTCATAAATGGGTCAAATAATTCTAAAATAAGGGTTATGCTATGCAGTTCTACTTAGATAAAGTTATTAGTTACAGACTTCTAGTATCAATTGTTATCATCATTAGTACATTTTTGACTAAGTTAAACAATATCAAGTCAGTTTTAGCTTCACGCTCTTAGGTATAGGTAACGTATATAGTAATTTAGTTTATTGCCGTTTACTTGTGAGAAAAATGTTTGCAGGTTACGACAAAAGTTTGGAATATATATTTTTAAAGGCGTAAACCTAAACGGCTATCATAGTCTTATCGAACTGGAACGCAGTGGCTCCTTTGTTTTAAAATTACACTTTTAACTTTTAAGGACATTATTGTCTATCATTATTAATAATCTTAATAGATTATTTATGTACGCAGATCGATTATACCTAGTAGTTAAAAGAATAAAAACAATAAATTAAACTAAATGTAGTTCTAAAGTTCTGATGTATCCTTCCATCTTATCAAAGAGCCTAGATTTAAAGTGTAAATTTCAGAATTTTGCCTAACCTTAATTATTTGAACAATCCTACTTACGACCTTTAACTTTATTCCCATTGCATCGATGTTTGATTGACTCTACGGAGTTTTCGCAAACACAGTAAACAGGTTCAAATATTTTGTGTTAAATCACTAAACTGGAATTTTCTGGTAATAAACGTCCCATTAGTATATCTAAGCGATATCTACTAAATGTATTTCATTACTCCGAAACGGATGCACTTATTTTAATGAACCGTGTGCATTACATGTAGGAGTATCTTTAGTTGGTACCATGACAGTAATATTCAAAAATTTAAAGAAAATATGTATGCTCTATATCTATAATGTGAAAACTAAATCACCTGAATGATAACGAACGCTTATATGTATACTTACATAACCTAATTCCTGCATGACACAAGTGACGTTGCGAACTTTTCCTGACATTTTATTAGTCAAAGTTTCCAGCTGGCCTCTGATGTCTAAATCACGCTGAAAAGATAACTGTCTAAATTAGTTTAGTGTACAGAAAATAATGCTTAAGTTAAATATAAATCAAATGTAATCTTCAAGCACATTTTAACAACTAGTCTCGGTTATAAAAGAGTTTTAAGAAAACATACTTAATAAGTTGTGCTGAACTTTGCAATTTTGTTATTTGTGTACCATTTAAATAAGAAAGATTATTTGATAACTATTTAATTCATTTTTATTATTTATTATTAGATGCGGTTATAAATTTATTATTATTTAAACATTAATTTTATTTGATAAATGTAAAATAAAGAACGTAATAACTGTTTTGAAGGTTATTGCAAAATATTTCCGAATGATTAGGTTCAAAGAAAACGGAATTTCGTTTGAACGCTCTTATTTATTTACAAAGTGCCTAGGCCAAGTCTGAAATGTGAATATGAAGAAGGAGAATATTTGTGTATAAATCCACATTAAAAATATGTAAGTAGGCCTACTGTAACGTCCTTCAATCCTGTTTCCCACAGTACAATAACAACACAGGTATCGATACCTGTGCTATAAGCTGTTCCCCCGTCTTCATTAGTCTGACTGGCATACAGTAAACACGTTAAGGAAAAACTGTTTTGCAAAAACTAATTACATTTTGCGGGTAGCAAATTTGATTTTTAACAAAATTGTAACCTTGATTTTTTTCCGTATCTCTAATGGTAAGCTCACAAAATGGCCGTAAACTTAAAATTTGTTAAAAATCGTCCAAGTTGTTGTATTTTAACCATGTTTTTATACGTTTATTCTAACCCAATTCAAAAGTGTTTCATAGTTTTTTTGTAGATATAGAATCAAATAATTCATATATGCCAGTAAAAAAATGATTGAAGTAAAATTAACAAAGTTATTAGCTGAAGAAACAAGCATGTTCAGTAACGAAAGGAAAAAAATCAACTTTAGGCACACATAAAAAGTAGTACAAATTAGTTGTAATTTTTTCATAATTGTAAAAAAGTTTCGTAATTTAGTTCTAAATAGAACTATATAAAAATATTTATCAATTTCAAATTTCTTATTTTGAAAACACTAGTTTCTATGTTCCTACTACAAGACTGCTAACAAAACTAGGCTTATTTTGAATAATAATTTAGGAATATATCCTTTGCCCATAAATTACATATTATTATAAGAAAGTGTAGAGAATAAATCAAATAATTGACCTGTATACTTGTAAATTATCATTTCATAAAAATAATTGACTTAGATTTACTTGAATTACAAAATTAGTTGAAATAAATGAAACCTCGCGGAGATAAAAGACATACAAAAAATGACCGTTGGACAGAGTGAGAAGTGATTGTACTTGGGTTGAGATCACTATCACGACGCTTTAACATCGTTTGTTTTCATTATTTCTAATATTGGAAAATGATATGGAACTGTAAATACATTGTTAAGTTTTAGTTATTTAAGTATGTAAATATTTAATTCTAAGTTTTCCCTCAATAACGCGATATTTGTAGCTACCTTACGCAATAACCTACATAAAACACAATGCCCCATAAAAGAAAATCTTTAGCAGTTAAAGCTCAAGAAAAGAAAACCAGAAATATAAACCCCGGAATCGCGGGAATTGCAAAATAATGTTTCACTGGCTAAACTTTCTGCTTACTTCCACACTGGCACACTATTTTTAACCTAAGCTCCAAATCACATTTGTTATTTCAACGAGCGAGGTATACTGTTCACAGAACTACTAGTAGGTTAAAGTCCAGGACAGAACTAATCTCTCTCATTAAATACCTGTCCGCAATGTTATAAAACCTCTCCTCTTTGAACTATAAAAGTAAAATAAGTCATCTAGACTCTTTTAACAGTTTGTTCAGTTAAACAAAAACACATTTAACGATTTATCTTTGACAGGATCTCTATAATCTGCTTTTTAATGGTAAAGCGTGAAAGAAACTATGACTACGAGTATCGAGTATCGCTATTAGTCATAGAGTTTGATTTGTTCTTTTGTTCCTGTTTTATAATGCATAGTTATGTTTTTCATTCTGGTTTAAGGCCCGGCTCCCTACATTCAAAATGGCGAAGTTGGGTACCAATTTCAATGTTAAATAACCAAAACACACCTTCACTATTTAGCATATTTTTGTGTTGTTTTTGTCAAAAAACGAAAGCTGTTATTTTTTTATTAAAGCAGAATAGATTGTTGGTGTTGATTACTAAGGTTTTTTTTGCAATATCTCTTTTTGCAACTGAGTAAAAAATTAATAAAATTTACTATTTTTACTATTTATATCATACGTTTATGAAAACAATCAAACGGTTTTTGAAAATGTATTTAGCAATCAACATCCGCATATGATAGTACTTCAAAATGAAACCAAATTTTTAAATTTATTCCATGCAACAGAAAAAATGACTTATTCTGTAGCATTGCTCTTATGGGAATCAGATTCAATATGGCGGCCTGGGTAGCGCCCCCTTAATTGGCCTTTCTATATCAATTAAAAGGCCTTTCAGACTGTAAAAAAATGGTTTCTTTTTATTTTCTCATTTTGTTTTGATTTGTTATAATTTAAAGAAATTGATTTTGTTTTGTCTTATTGCATACACTATTATATTAATAGTCGTACTAAATGTTTGAACTGGAAACAACAGAAATAATACTTCATGTCATTTTTCCCACAAAAAACTGTGTACAAAAGCAAACAGTAGTTTAAAAGTTAAAGTTATACTCCGCTGTAACATGCTAAAAATCACCTTTTATCAAAATTTATTTTATATAACTTAAAACTGTCTAAGTTTAATTTCTGAATAAAGAGCAGCTGCTATAGCTCCGTCGGTAGGATTATTGTATTTCGGGTATTGGATCAGGCTGGCTATGTTTGAATCCAAGTGATGATTGACAAAGGGTTTTCTTAGTTTTATTCCACTATCCGTTATTCATTAGGGAAAATCGAGGATGTTAAACAAAAATCGAATGACATAAGTTTGATCTGTGATTCGCGGGACATTCTGCATTGATGAATAATTAGTTTTCTTCTTACACAATTAGTTAAATGCATAATTATGGTTGCTTTATTTTTCATTCAACCCTGCGTCTCTTAATGGTATTATCGCAATCATAATTATTTAAAGCAAAACGTTTACGAAATTGTGTTATGCCTTATGATACATTTTACTTAGGTTATATATATTTATATAATTTTTCTTAACTAATCGAATGCTATAGTTTAAAAAAATACTCTCATTTATAGCTGGCAGTAATTAGAATAATAAATATATAAATATAGTATAACAAATTTAATAATAACAGGCTGATGGTGGCTAAATATTTACCTATAGCAAACAATAATAAATCAAAAGGTTTAGCATTATCTAAATTAGGAGGGAAAACAATCTTGTTTTCATAATATAAATCGACTTTATAAATTCTTTGTACTGTAACTAGTTTAATGCAATATTCTTGAAAACTTACCGATGATCGCGAATAGTAGGGGGGATAAATAGGATGTTGAGGTTGGTAATAAGGACTTGCCTGAGGGTAATAAGGTTGCGGAATATTGTTTCCTGGATAAATATTGTTAGGATAAAACACCGGAGGATAAACAGGATGATTGGGCACGGACGGGTTTATGTTGTAAGGTTGGTATTGGTTTTGGTTTGGTGAAAACTGGTTCTGGTTCGGAGAGGAAAACAGATTCTGGTTTGGCGAGAACTGCGGAGATTGGTTCGGCTGTGAATGCTGAGGTGTTGGTAACAGCGGCGATTGTTGTGTTTGCAGCAGTTGAGATTGTTGTGACGTTGGCAACAGTGATGATTGTTGCTGTAACAGATAAACAGATCAAGTGGAATGAAGTCTACTTTATGTACAAATAAACATTAAGACTGTATTTTCTATATTGTAGTATATAGAATTATTTTTCACTTCAATTTTTAATTGGCTTCAAAACAGAAGTTGATGTCTTCTATTAATTTTTCATGTCTATTTCATACACTTACATTACTTAAGTATTTTGTAGGAATAAAATCCACTTAATAAAAGTGAAGGAATAAAAGTTAATAAAAGTTAAATAAAAGTTAATAAACTAAAGAATATTCTTAGTTGATAGAATAAACTTTGAAAACAAAATCTCACAACTAATACGTTTCAATGACAAAGTCTCCATCTTCAGTGATGGATTAGTAGTTATAATTTGACTATTGTAGCTCGTGCATCACTGAAGATGGCGACTTTGTCGTTGAAACGCGTTTGAGTTAATAAACGTATAGTTGTGAGATTTTGTGTTCTAAGTTTATTCTATCAAGTATATCTTCTCACAAGTCAAGCTCAATATTTATTTATACCTTATCTTGGTCATTAACAAATAACAAACAAGCAACTAAAAACACAAATAACATACATCAATCTCAACTATGAATAATAAACAAGGCGGGTAAAACAAAGAAAGTTGGGTTCCTCGGGAAACTCATGGTGGATCGATTCAAATAAAACAAGAGATAAAACACTCTCCAGTAAAATAACGACTTACTTGCAAATGCTTGTTGTAGCCTGACAATATCACTTGTTGCAATTTGTTAAGATCGAAAGTATGAGAAGGTGTTTGTACTTGCTCACTGGTCACCTGTTCCCCTGCTTGTACTGGTAACTTCGCTCCGTGTGCCAACAGTTGGATGTTATGTATCTGCGAGTTACTGGGCGATGCCGGTTTCGCCAAGGTAGCTGTTGTCATAGCTTGATGCTGGACCTGTTCTTGCTGGTACGAGTGTACTTTCAACGGTCCGGCGAAATTAGGCAAAAGGCCGGAACATTTTGCTGTCGCTATTTTCATCTCCTTGCGAACCTCTTTGAGTACATCGGCCCCGAAACAGCTTTCGTAGACCTAATAGCGGAAAATAAAGAGAAATTAAATAGACTACGATAATAGTTAGAATAAGCTCATATGAAGACGTTATGGTTGTAATCAATACAATGTATTATTACCAGCAGCACAATACTGTGCTGTACTCACGAGTGTGGACCTGGAAAGAACGCAACCCGCATGGCACAGTGCAGCGGTTTTGGCCTGTCACTCATTTTAAAGGCATTTCTGAAAACATCACACACTCAAACCGGCCACATTTTACAGATTAAACCTTCACCATATGAAAACTGGCACAACACTGAAGGGATGTTCCTGAGGTATTCCGATTGGATTTGAAAGTCGTCATTCCTGAGAAATCGGAGGGTTGATAGTTCCACGAAACATATTAGTGACGTGGCTAGTACAGCCGTGGCCAACGGCACCAGTATTAGCGCCTGTAACTCTCAGGGCCACGCTCGTGAGTAATACACAGTAGCTATGGAATTATTTCTTGCATCGAGGACTATGCATAGTCTACAATAATTGTATAAGAGTATGCGATCACTATTCGATCGACTTCAAACAAATTTGCACCAGACATATCAAGTAGGCCTGTATAGATGCACGAAAAACGCGTTTGAAAATTTTTGAAAAACAACCCACAATTTGGCTTATTTGTAGCCTTTAAAGCACCCTACTATATGCAAAAAACCGCATGTTTCTAGAAATTATCGTTTATCTAATCATAATAATAACTGATTTTGGGGTTTTTTGGCCATAAAGGGGGTTGTTTTTAAATTTTCAAAACCATTTTTCGTGCATCTATACAGGCCTAAAATTGACGTGTTTGGTGCAAATTTGTTCGAAATCGATCTAATAGTTTTTCTCTCTGATTTATCTCTAGCTAATAATAATAATATTTATTAGTTAATCTCCTAGTTTAAAATCACCTCTCCTACCCCTCCTACATTAATGAAGTCACTGTGAATCTGTTTAATAATTTAGTTTCTGGTACCGTTTATTTATTGATGAATTATTGGTCACCTTCATATACTATTTAAATGTAAACATAAAATGACAGACAAATGTACAGATACTGCTTTTACTTTCTCACTATACTATAGTATAGAGAAAGTATAGTGATTGCCAAAAAATCGATGTTGAGATTTTTGTGAAAATATCCGTTTTGGGACCCCCTGAGTCCAAAAAAGTGGTTTTTACAAAATGTCTGTCTGTATGTCTGTATGTATGTCTGTATGTCTGTATGTATGTCTGTATGTCTGTATGTATGTCTGTATGTATACGAAGCTAGAGAGGAAACTATTCGATCGATTTCAACCAAATTTGCACCAGGCATGTCCAATACGCCTGTATAGATTAACGAAAAAGGGTTTTGAACAATTTTGAAAAACAAACTCCTTTTTGGCAAAAAAAAACCCCAAAAAATCAGTTATTATTTTTTTATAAAAAAACGGCTCTAACGATTTTGATAAAATGTGGCTTATTTGTAGCCTTTAATGTGCCCTACCATACGAAAAAACCCGCATCTTTCTGAAAATTCTCGTTTAGCTAATAATAATAATAATAACTAATTTTTCGGGGTTTTTTGGCCATAAAGGGGGTTGTTTTTCAAAAATTATCAAAACCTTTTTACGTGCATCTATAAAGACCTAATTGACGTGTTTGGTGCAAATTTGTTCGAAATAGATCTAATAGTTTTCTCTCTAGATAATAATAATAATATTTATTAGTTAATCTCCAACTTTAATAAAAGTATACAAAGCTAGAGAGAAAACTATTAGATCGATTTCAACCAAATTTGCACCAGACATGTCTTGTAGGCCCATATAGATGCACGAAAAAGGGTTTATAAATTTTGAAAAACAACCCCCTTTTTGGCCAAAAAACCCCCAAAAAATCAGTTATTATTTTTTTATAAAAAAACGGCTCTAACGATTTTGATCAAATTTTGCTTATTTGTAGCCTTTATTGTGCCCTACCATATACAAAAACCCGCATCTTTCTAAAAATTCTCGTTTAGCTAATAATAATAATAATAACTGATTTTTGGGGGTTTTTTGGCCATAAAGCGGGTTGTTTTTCAAAAATTTTCAAAACCTTTTTACGTGTTTCTATAAAGACCTAATTGACGTGTTTGGTGCAAATTTGTTCGAAATCGATCGAATAGTTTTCTCTCTAGATAATAATAATAATATTTATTAGTTAATCTCCAACTTTAATAAAAAACTCTCCTACCCCACCCTACAAGTCACAGTGAATCTGTTTAGTAATTTAAATGTGTCTGTGAGAAAGTATGTGCCAGTTCCTGGTCCCGTTTATTTTATTATACACCAATCTAAAAGGGTATAGAGTATAAGAGAAACTTATTAAAGTTTGCAAATAATTTCAAACTATAAATAAATATATTTGTCGATTAAAAATGAACACCTCATGTGATAAAAATGTCCAGTGTCGGACAATCAACTGTCTACTGTATAATATAAGCTACGTCAGACTACTTTTCAGTAGAATTTACATTAACGACTGTGATTTTGTACTTAATAGTGTAATTAATTATAGCCTAGCTATAAATTTTACATTTTTTGCTTGTTTAGGCTTAGGTAATACTGGTTACTAACTTAGCTTACAGGTCATAATTAATTCCACATCTTTATTTAATAGCTATTTATGTATTAAGAGCGTTAAGTATGTCTTTATTGCTTGAGAGGAAAAGTTACTACGTGACGCGTAGCGGAGCACGGTAGTTTCTCGAAAGCGATAAAGACACTTTACGCTCGAATTGCATATTACATTTTTCCTACAACCGAAAATACCGTAATTTTTCTAAAGTTTCACACCAATTTCATCAAATTCTTATTCCGTTCAACTATAGTGAACAGAAATTACCACAAAGTTATTGTGGTTAGTCCAACGGTTTTTAGTCAACATATGACACAACAATCAATATGAATCAGCTGTTTACTTTACGTTCGGCGAGCGGTAAAGTAATTTTACCGTTCGGCTAGCGATAAACGGTCGTTTTACAATGTTTTTTTAAATCGCAAAATAGCACTTTACGCTCGATTGTAGGAAAAATAATTTTATGGAAGAAGAAGGGGGTTGGCGTGTAAAGCACTCAGAGGTCCCTCTTTCATATTTTTTCATTATATAATAAACAAAATACAATACATGACATTTGAAGAGTATCAACCCTCGTTATGAAGTGATAAACCTAGAGGATGTAGAAATTAACTGTGACAAAAACCTATAAATACTGTATAACAAAGTAGATTATAAAATCAATATTCACACATCAACATATTAACACATGAACTGGCAAAGAACTGAGACAACTCAAGGTCAAACTAGTCTACCAGTACTTGCCCAGCTGGATGAGGTAAATGCTAGTATTGTGTTAAACACTAATTTAAGGAATTAACTTACGTCCTAGTCACGCCTTCATGAGATTTACGCCATCATTAAATTTATAGTAAGATAAGGTTTTACTGTATTAAAAAAAATGAAGACCTCTAAAAAGGCTTTAATCTATAGTATTTGTCTATAATAGATGCCCATGATTTTAAAAGACTTTAATTATTTTCCGTTTGTGAAAAGATTTTTCCGATTCACTCGAAAAGTACATATGGCCATTGTTTTGGTTTCAGAGGGGTTAAACATAATAGATATTTTTTTAGCTGCAAAATAATTCTTTTTTATAATAAACTAGCTGACCCGGCAATGCTTCGCTATTGCATAACTATTTTGGTGAAATAAATGCGACAAATGATGGTAATTGTGTGTGTCATAAGGATATGAATCGTAGGTTCTAAAACCATGTCATTTATACCACTTCATAGCTGTACATCATTTAAATGTCGTCATAGGACCTAGTTCAACTGTTTTGTCTTTGTGATAATCGGTGTTGCAGTTGTAGTGAAACCCTGACATTGATTGTTCAGGCCATAGAACACCTTCATGTGACATCTTTTAAAACTGTATTTTTGAATGGCAGCCATTTTGACCTGGGGTTTTTGTTGTTTTGACCTTTCTTAGTTAGCATCTATGGCCCTAGAAGAAGCTACAAACCAAATTTCGTTCCAATCCGTTCAGTAGTTTTTGAGACATCGTGATGAGTCAGTGAGTGAGTGGTATTTGGCTTGTATAATCGGACTATAGTCGTTAATTTAATTTAATTTGTACATGTTCAGGTTACTGTAGGCCTACCTACAACCCACGCCATCTCAGCAAGCAGTATTTATTTGGTTAATTTATTTACGAACATTTAATAATGCGGTAAGGTCCTAAAGTTGTTAAGGTAAGATAGGACCTTTATTTTCTAGTTTAAAATAGATAAGATTACAATGGCAACCATTTTCTTAAAGAGTCTGACTATGTTGATATTTGAAAGTATATTGACCCAGAAAGCTGTGTTTACATACATACGAGTATTTATTCATTACCAAAGCTACTAAATGTGGACATAACCTACCGTAAGATGTATTTTTGTTTTTAATCATTAAAATTTATCTTTCAAAATGCGATAAGCCTAATGTTACTAAAAAAAGACTAAATTATCCACCTGTGATAGATTTGTCAAATAGGTTCAGTTATTTATGAATTACCCTAAACATGGAAACAAACAAAGTTGACCTCTTTATAATGTTAGTATAGACTCCTTACCTTCATCATAGCGTATTTCTTGATAAACTTGTCATCTCCATTAAATGACATGGAGGCTGCGACGCAACATGCCACAAATAGAACGAGCAGATACTGTTTCATTTTTACTGAAACAAAAAATTTTACATTAGTTACGTCATATTTCTAAACTAAACGTTATAATTATTCAACCAACTATTGTTAACCATTAACTTAGTTTTTTTTTACATTTATTTTGTTCTCTTGAAATAGATTCAAACGTGTACTCTAAGGTTTGAAAATAATTACATAATTTCACAATAAAGTATAAAATATAATCACAAACTATAATTTAAAACTAAACGTATAAACTATTTAACATTTTCTGAATCACCATTGAGAAAAATAATATATAAACTAATTAAATAAATATTTTAAATTGTACATAAGCTTACATGAATAAAATTAATACATATTTTTTACAGTAAATATAACTTACATACACTCCAATTATGACAATGAAAATTATGAATTATAGCAAACAAAACTTGTGACCGCCAAAAAATAAATATTTGATGAGTAAAGGGCTCTCCCCTGCTTGCTTCGTTCACCCAGCAACGCGGCGCAACCTACAACTTCACAGCTCGCTCCCCAAATAAATACACTCTGGGGATGCAAATGCAAACATTTTATTTTATATGCTAATATTTTCACTGCGATTGATTATTACATATTTTGGATTGGGGAGGGTTATGGTGACCTAGATCTTGATGAAGTAGTGCCAGAGTTTTTGCGTGAATGTCTGACTTATAAGTATTTGAGTGTAATCCTTCACTCATTCTTGATGGTGAAGGAGGGTGCGTGCGTATAGATACGATAGAGATCGTAAATTAATTTTTACTAGTGGACCCGGCAATGCTTCGCTATTGCTATTGCTTGATTTACCTAACCTAAAATTATATTCAGTTTTTGATCCAAATCAGTTGTTGATCAAAATCAGCTGTTTTAAGCTTTTCATACGAACAGCTGTTTTTTGTGCCCCTGATAAAATCAAAACAAATCTTTCTTCTTCTTCCTTAAGATTGACCTTCCATAAGATTAACATTGAAACTTTGAGGGCCACTGGGGCGTATCCCTGAGGACCGATGTAAATTATAATGGGATTCTGCTCATCTACAGGACACTACCTTTCTAACGGTATGCCCGAATTTCTCCTACGATGCACACAAGCTGAGAAAAAAGGACGACAAGTTTTGTGCTTGCCTATTAATATATAGATGTTAATCATTATTATTAAATGGATTGTTTAAATTGTATTTCTATGTTTTGTTACCAAAATAGTAATAGTTTAGACAATAATTCTCTGTTGTATTTAATTATGTTTCTATTCAAAACGACTAGGCCTACTGCTAAGCAATGATACAGCTTTCACTGCTATAATATAGAAATAAAAAGCATTGTCAATGTAGTAATAAACTTATCCGCTTTGTCGATGGTAAAACTATACCAGATCCAATCTCAGATTCACTTTTCCGATAAATAAAAGCTTGGAATCGATTTGCAGGGTTCATTACCTGCAGCTATGTTCGATTCTTGAACTTCGCCTTCATGCTTCGAAGACATCTATAATCGGTGTGACGAATGTTTCATTCATGGTTTTGGTTTATTTACGCTTTCCGCTGACTTTTAGTTCGTAATAAATACAATTTATAGAACCATAGGATCAGTCAGTGTTGATAAATAGTCAGTGGAGGGGGATATTGTACATTGGTACTGCTTGGATGAGAAACACCGATAATATAATTAACTCCATTATTCAAGCCATTGTTATGAGTATAAGACTTGTTCAAACCAGCTGGCACTAAGAAACACTTCTGTTTATTTTTAGTTTAATCTTAAAAGAAAATTGTTACCCGTCATTTTAACAAAACAACTAAAGACAGTAAAATCATGATTTCGTACGGCTGCAAGTGGGGGTTGTGGGAACGAGTGCAGCTGCAGGAAGACAGGGCTGAAGTGCTCTTTAGTCCACTATCGAAATGCTGGAGGATTTATTGTGGACAGATCTCACAAAAGACGTCGACAATCTTGCTGCAGATGTACAACAAGAGGGCAAAATGTACTTTAGTTCAAGTCCAGAAATTAAACATATAGATAATTATTTCACATACTTTATCTTTTTCAAACGTTTAACTTGATTTCAATTGATTTTCTAATCAAAACCATACATTTTCTTCGATTCCAACAATCTTTTATGTTTTTATCTCATCAATCTTTAATAATAATAAATTTATTATTTTTATTCTCTAGAAGTTATGAGAAATTTTCGTTTTTTAATAGTGTTAGTTTGTTATTTATATTGTGAACATTTTGTACTGACATTGTTTTGGGCAGATATGTTTTGTAAATCTGTCCCTGGCAGAATTACAAAAAAAATGTATTGTAATTTCGAATAAATGAAATTAAAATTAAAGTATCGTTTATAGTATAATAATTGTTAGTCGCCATTCCGAATATTGATAACTATTTATTAGTTATATGACTTACCGTCAACAATATTGGCTAGTATGATACAGTATTGACAAAGATAGATAACTCTTTACCCCTCCCATCGATTAATTCAGTATGCGCTCGGACATTGTCGAGTACAGACGACTCATGAGTCACGTGAAAGTTAATACGGGCGTTTTAAGTGTTTGTACTTATTTATTGTGTGTTGTTAAGTGTAACTATGTGTAAGTGTTTATGTATATGACGTGGGGAAACCTGAATATCTTGAGAATGGCTGAATAGCCGAAACGGCCGTCGTTAAGCGGCAAAATTAGAATATTGTTGACGGTAAGTCATATAACTAATAAATATATCGTTTATAGTTCTCATTTTCTCTGATCAGATACGTGCATGATAAGTAAACGGTGCAAACAAATTACTTGATAAATATCGTCCTTTTAAGAATTTTTGACATGGTTGGAGAGGAAGAGAAGGGGTTTATGGTTATGAAACATTCTGAAAGGCTTCGATAATGTAACTCAAAAGACTAAGGCTAGTAATGAGAAACATGAACATTTAGGTGATGGTTCATCTGCGGGTCCCTCAAACATCTTCCGTGTCCATCCATTGGGCCAAGATCATAAACAACTCAACGAAAAATCATAATATACTTAATAGAATATACGCAAGGGCCAATGTATATGGATCTCAGAAACAATTGATTTTACAGCAGAGTTTAAATTGTGGATTCACTTTAATTGATGAGGATTTAGAAAAATTACCGCCATTTTATAATATGACGGCTAAATTTAAAATTGCCTATTTTTATTCAGTTCGTGAATTTTTGACAAAATTTTAGGGCTTTTTTATTTCTCGATTTTTTTAAGGCTCAGGCAAATTGATGGTAGAAAATAAAATAAAAATCAAATTTAATAGATGTTTTTCCCAATTACATTGTAGAAAGTATAAATTTTTCTAAACACAATTATTTAAATGCCTGTAGTCAGTTAATGGCTCACCAATAACTGTCGACCGACCATTAAAATATTATTATGTTTTTAATTTGAAATTTTAATGGTGTTTTACAACAGCCATCAAAATAAATTAGCTCTTACCCATAAGTAGCTGCTGCAGTCTTTCAAAATTTGAAAAAAATAAATTTCAAGTCCACTTTACATAAGTGGCTAGGTTTCGAAAAAACATGCAAAGAATAAAAAAACCTTAAAACTATGTGAAAAATCCATAAATGGAATAAAAAAAACTAATTTCTGTGGGAAATTTTAGAGTTGGCCGCCATACTGTAAAATTAAGGCCTTCTATAACACCCCCATTTAAACTTTGCTGTAAAACCAATGGCGACAGACTTAAACGTAGCGTGAGATCAGTGGTGGAGTAAACGTGGGGTATTTTGAGGTAGTTTTGAACTTTTTGCAGGTTAGATTCAATATCTTAGAACACAATCCAGAAAACAATCTCACTTTCTATTTCTACTTTTCTTGGTTTCGAGATGAAAAGGTAGAGAAAGACGCCATGTTAGTAGTCCATAAGAAACGAAGGCTATTATTTTAAACTGTTTGGTTTTAGAGTTTATAATGTTTCTTCTAATGAGAAAATCGCCATCAACTTTTTGTTCTGAATAAAAATTGACTATTAGCGTAGCAAAAACGTTAGGAATTACAAGAGTAGTTTGCATTATGTATTACTGGGAGTTCTATCAGCAATTGTTTATCTTAAATGTGTAGCCAGTGAGACGGCGGCCAGTGCTTGAGGCATTAGACGTTCACAGAACTGGTTTGCTGATATTACCATCGTATGATGAGTCTTTCAGTATGCAATAATGTGACGATGGTTGGGTGTCCGGTCATTAAGGGATAATTCAATTAAAAAGCAGATTCCTTGGTTAAGAGAGTAGTTAGAGACGGCTCCTGTAGCAATAAAAGAGATACTTAGTCTTCATTAAGCAAAAACGTAACTCGTGGTTTCTTTTTTGACGGAATTAAGAATAAGGCGATGATAAACGCTCAGGTTTTTCGCCTTAAACAAATATAAAAAGGCTTTATATTTTACAGTAGCGTTAGGGCCGATGGAAAAATGCACCTGAATAGATTTTAAGAAGATTGTTGCTTATTAAAATGTTAAAATTTATTATTGTTTTTTTTTTTAAGTAATGTCTTTTATTTTTGCCAGCTAGACAAATGAAGACGGGAGAGTAGCAGGGCTTACATAAGTTGAACGCCATTAATTAGGCGTAACCTGCACACAGTTTTTGACGTTCCAAATGTAACAGACATTGTCTGGCATAAACATCTACATCATAATTGATAGATAAAACACAATCAACACATTTATCTCAAACTATTCAGCTGATTGTCTAACTCTATATCTGTAAAAATGTATATTTCTCTAAGATGTTTTAGATTTTATTTGGTCATCTCTAATGTCCATTGGTAAAAAAAAGAGATACCATCTTGTTGTCCGAGGTAGGTCATGCGAATATTTGAGGTTTATTTTAATGCAACCATGTGTAGGCTTTACAAGAGTAAATGTTTTAGAGTATTTCTATGTATAATCCTTCAACAGATTTTCCACTTCCACCATTTCCATGACGTGAATATCTATAATTTATAAGTTAAGTAAAGATCAGTAGGTCTTCTAGATAGAACGAACCTACCGCAGTGGGAGTGTTATGTGTAAAGTGTATTTATGTTTATATGCGACGACCTATTTGGAGTGTTAATGATCTAATGGTGAAATGATCCCAATCATGTCGCCCATTACGAATAGAGGCCACGGTTTATACCAAACCAAAGTTGTTACGGCTCAGCCATGATTAAATAATACAAAAAATTATATTGTGTAATTTTTTAAAATTCATTATTTAGATATTCATGAAATAATTCTCGAATATTACACATCTGTTTCTAAGAAAATCGATAAACGATTCGAATGATTGAATAAGTTAATAGAAGACTTCCTTTCTAGTGCTGCTAACACTTAAAACTTTACGTTGCACAAGGTCATGGGTTACACTGGAAAATATTGTTTTACTGTTAAAAGTATAGTTTCCACTAGTAAACTGTCTTTGCTTACTGGTAATTGGGGCGCTTGCGCTATTGAAAAAAATGGAAAAATTCAAACAAATGTATCTATCTTCTGTGGGTCTTCTAAAAAGTACACGAATTCTTCAAACACGCTGGGGCTTCTAGACCATTTAGTTGCAGTATATTTTTTAAGAAAGGGGGTGTTTAAAATTTCAGAAATATCTTGAAAACAACATATACAAAAATTAAAATTTTGCTTTTTTAAAGGAAGTTTTTTAAAATTATACTCCACATGATAGTATAAAATATGTGGTACTAATTTCACCACCAAATTTATAATTAATAACAACTTAAATTGTCTGTGCGTTTGTGCACACTAACCGCCATACTGTCTGAACCAATAGGTTTGTGGTTTTTGAGGTAAGCCTTGGCTAATATTTAGTGTGTTTCATTTAAATCGATTTACAAATAAAAATTATATGTACCTTTTCCAAAATGCAACTCTCGCGTATATGTTGTAACTAACGGCGCTGTGTATGCAAAACCCAAACTGAATCAACGTTGCATAAATGCGCCTGGAAGTCATCCGGACAAAATTGTAGAAGAACATAGTGGAAGGTACAACGAAGTGTTAGATGAAGTTGTAGTGGTATTTTTAATTCAATAGACGTGACATAAATTGCGTTCTCATGATCACCTAAAAAGTATTTTTGAAACTCATCGGGCTTTTGTTGCCCTGCAATATACTTTATTGCCTCAGTAAAGACGGGTATATTTTTTAAATATTTTTTTATCAGCGAATTTCAATAGGGAAAATGAGCTATTGCAGTGGCCCTTATGGTAAGACCCAAGGTCGGGAGTAGCAAATGAGCACCGATCATGGTCCTCAGAATACGATTTGGGGTGTCATTAAAATTCATATATACATGTATATATGTGTTCGCCAATTGAATTTGAATCGATTTGGTTCAAATTTGGTACACATGTTGGTTGTCTACGTCGCTCGGACAGGTTCGTTAGCGAAAAAATCCAACAATCGGAAGCACGTTTTTTGACCACAAGTAACTATTTTTTGAGATTTTTTCTACGAGAATGAATTTTTTTTTTGAGTTTTTTATACAAATATAAATGTAGGATGTTATTCTGCACATTTTGTTATTTTATGCGACCTTATAGCTCGCTTGGTTTCCAAAAATCGATCAAAACGTAAAATACCATATAAGTACCCGCTTCAAAGCCATATTTTGGATTCTACCGTGGGGTTGGCGTGCGTATTGAAGACACTCCCAATACGGGGGTTGGCGTGCGAAGCACGCAATGCTTTGTGTATTGAAGATAATCCCAATATGCGGAATTGCGCGCGAACCATTTTGCAGCTATTCAGCACCGTCGTGAATAGACCTACGTATTTCCACTGTTGGTTGAAACCCTAAAACATTGGCCTATAAACTTAATTTTTGAAATTTGCTCAACTCACATCAGCGGTTCAGCTGCGCGGTCGAATTATTTGTATTTTTTTAAAGACGGTACAATTTTGGAAGGTGCGTGATAATACACGCTTTCGCGTATGAAATAGCAGGCACATCTATATACTATTTTTAGTACTGTACGGAGCCATGAAATAATTACGTATCAGAGACTTTTTATGGACAATTTTAAGTCGACTGAAAATAAGTAAAGCGCCAGTGCAGAGTAAATACTGTATTTTTAATTTTCAAAAATCTATCAACTGTCCTAAGATTTACGTGGACGCTAAAACATTTCTTTGCACTAAAGAAATTAATCTCGACAAAAATTATTTACAGCAACTTAGTCCATCATAAAAAGTATATTTTCAAAATAATTTCCGACTTCAATATATCCAATTATGCGTTGACTCCCGCAATCCTGTTGCAAATCCAACCGGTGGGTTATCAGTTCAAGCCGTGTATTTCCTCATCCTATAAAAGGTAAGCGTTGAATCTGTTGTGACCATCAAATTACGAGACAAACAAGTATCGAGGAAACATGCGAAGTTCCTTGCCCCTGGTGGTTGCTCACTAACTGGTCGGGTTCGTGACTCCAAGCGTTTACATAAACAGCCTCTTCTTTACATAGTTCCACTTATTGAATTAATTAGGTACATGTAATCGTGGTTCATAAGTTTAAGTACAGATTTGATTATAGTTGGTTAAGGTTACAGAGTAAATATAAAACTATGTTTGGTTATTACTACTACTAGCTGCCGACCACAGTAATTAAAATTTGACACTGGTCACTCATATTTATTTAATAACAAAAAGTAAACTAAAACATGGACCATACCATTCAGAAAATTATGCTTAACACTTAAGTAAATGGTTTATTAGAATGGGATCGGAAGTTTTTTTAAATTTTAATTTAATTTCAACGGAGACCAGTTTCTCCTTTTGATTTACAGAGTAATTTTACATACATACTTGCCAACTGTTTTTATTTGAAATTATTATACTGTGTGTAAAAAAGTACGTCCGTCCCAATTTAATTTTTTTGCTTGTTAAAACAAACAAATATCTTTTGGGGAATGATACTAACTTAATCCAAAGTATCTTTTCACGTTATCGGAAACTTTGAGTGTCCCCCAAAAATGGGGGATTTCGTGGGCAACACAAAATTTTAAAACGGGAAGTATGGTCATGTGTGATACGTCATTTTAAAGGTCTATTTCAGACTAGGAAAATTACATAAAGAAAATAAAAATCGGACCTCCCAAAACAAAATGGCGCCCCTAAACGTGTTGAAATAAATCGACATAAAGTTGCTAATATCTCGAAAAGGAAGAGTTTTTAGAAAAAATTTCAAGAGACAAAAAATTTTTATTTCAAATTTCTTGACCTAAAACATTGCTTCCAAATCCATTCCGTAAATTTTATTTTTACTCCTCCATCTTAAAAAAATGTGTACAAAATAATAATAATAAAACAAACTAAAGGGGACGGACGGACTTTTATATATATTTTGCAACCATCATGAACGTTTCACTTTTGTTCAATTCGTGGATTTAAGACTGAGTTAAAATTATATTTTACTTTCTCACTATACTATAGTATAGAGAAAGTATAGTGATCGCAAAAAAAATCGATGTTGAGATTTTTGTGGAAATATCCGTTTTGGGACCCCTTGAGTCCAAAAAAGTGGTTTTTACAAAATGTCTGTCTGTATGTCTGTATGTCTGTATGTATGTATGTCTGTATGTATGTCTGTATGTAGACAAAGCTAGAGAGAAAACTATTCGATCGATTTCAACCAAATTTGCACCAGACATGTTCAGTACGCCTGTATAGATGCACGAAAAAGGGTTTTGAACAATTTTGAAAAACAACCCTCTTTTTGGCCAAAAAACCCCCAAAACATCAGTTATTATTTTTTTATAAAAAAACGGCTCTAACGATTTTGATAAAATTTGGCTTATTTGTAGCCTTTAATGTGCCCTACCATATACAAAAACCCGCATCTTTCTAAAAATTCTCGTTTAGCTAATAATAATAATAATAACTGATTTTTGGGGGTTTTTTGGCCATAAAGGGGGTTGTTTTTCAAAAAATTTCAAAACCTTTTTACGTGCATCTATAAAGACCTAATTTACGTGTTTGGTGCAAATTTGTTCGAAATCGATCGAATAGTTTTCTCTCTAGATAATAATAATAATAATAATAATATTTATTAGTTAATCTCCAACTTTAATAAAAAAACTCTCCTACCCCACCCTACAAGTCACAGTGAATCTGTTTAGTAATTTAAATGTATTTGTGAGAAAGTATGTGCCAGTTCCTGGTACCGTTTATTTTACTAATATTGGATTAACAATTTTGATAGATTAGACAAGCTTCCAATATTAGTTGAACAACTTTGATACGATTAGACATTTTAACTATACTGGATACATATTGAGTTTAACTTGTGAAAAGATGTACTTTATAGAATAAAAATCGTTCGATTAAATAAACGTATTAGTTATGAAATTCTGTGTTTAAGTTTTGTACTATCAAATATTGGATAAACAACTTTGATACGATTAGAAATTTTAACAATATTGGTTAAACAAATTGTGATACTAAAAGACATTTTACGATTTGACAATTTTGCAATATTTGCAACTTTTGATACAGTTAATTTGTTTACTTGATACAGTTTATAGTTATTTTGTTAATATTGGCGAAACAATTTTGATACGACAAGCATTGTTTATAATATTGGATAAAAAGTTTTGATATGAGTAGCATTTTTCAAATATCGTCTAAACAACTTTGGCAGGATTAGCTTTTTTTGCGACATTGGTTAGTCAGTTTTGATACAATAAGCATTGTTTGTAATATTGTTTAAAAGGTTTTTATATAATTAGCATGTTCTCAATATTGCCTAAACAGATGTGATACGATTAGCTTTCTTTAAATGTAAGTAATAAATTTTAATATGATTTATTCAATATTAGTTAACAATAAAATTCAAATTTGTTTATTTTTGGGTATTGTTTAATAAACCGGTAAAGAAATTGTGCGCGCTATAAGTTTAAAATTTAGGTTTAATGCATTTTATAGGCGTGATTTTTCGTACTGCCCATTGTTAAATTAAACTTCGATATGCTGATTTATGATTTTAATTCAAATTTTGAATATTAGGTCTAAATATTTTGCTAATTTTATGTTTCCGTTAACTTTATTCTCGAAATTGAAAGTGGATTTTTTATATTATTTTGTACATTATCATAATTTAAACAAATTTCTGCCATTAGGGTTAGTGCCAGTTGTTGATAACTACCAAGAAAATATGTTTTCGGCGGTTGGCCGGTAACTCGGTTATGGTCGAAGCTAAATAAAAATACAATTTACAAAATTTAATTTCTTAGTTAAAAAAGTCAATTTTTGTAAAGTTTAATTTAATCTGCTAACATTTTAAATAATAATATAAAATAATGTTTTTGTTTATGATGTACAAACGCAACCAGTTACACAATACATTAGTTTGCCAAATTTGAACTTAAGGAGTTTTATTTCCACTTGTTAATGACTTCCTGGAAAGGTCGAGAAATATTTCCGTATTTTAACCCAGCCACGAGAGAAGGCAAATTATAAAAACATTTAATAGCAAAATCGTTCAAATAAATGTAAGTAGGAATAATATATATTTGACTTTAAAATTTCTATTTTGGAAATTGGTTTTTGCAATGTATTATTTAGAAAATTGACATTAAAATTAAAATTTAGGAACCCAAAATATTTTGTAAAGTTATATTTTTCCAAAAGATACACCATTTATACTTTCTCTTACTATGTATTTTGTTTGTTTCGGTAATTTGATGGTTTTCCGTATTTGCAATAACACCTTTACGTGATTTAAAACGTAATTAGTTTTACGTAGATTTAAAACTTTACTAAAAATGTGTAGACCTATTGTCTATTCAATTTGTATTATTTATTTTATGAAACAGCAAACAAAGTAATTAACGATTATCTAATTACGTAAATAAATATCAGATAAATTGTAATATGATATAACTATGGAAGACATTGACACTACTTGGCGTAATGGAATTATGTTAAAACGAAATTTAATTGATTAATAGTTTTGAAATTATAACAGTTTTCAAATAATTACTCTTGTTGAAATGCGTGAACCGAAACTGGTTTTTCTTGATAATGATGAACTGTATCAAATCCAACCGGTTTCCGTATTAAATCATATTTAATTACTAGGTATATTGCTTTGACTAGCTGTTTATGAATAAATAACTGTCTTACAAAAACACCTTTTTTTTATCATGACAGATTTTTATCTGTACACTATTTTGCATACGCTTCTGATTCTTTATAGTTGTCAATGTTTTAGCTCAAATGGAGTGCGTAATCAACCTTACTAGTAAAAATTGTCCTATTATCAAGTTCTGGATCTTACAGATATTTCTTCGGCGAAATATATCGTGCACTTTTCGCAAACCAATTAAAGCTACAAAAATAATTACAAACACAATAAGCTATTTACTTCGAGAGTAGCACAATCTTATCTCCGTAATGTTAATGTGGGATACCATTCCTCGGACCTGTAGAGTCTCTGTTTGGTTCTGATAGAATAATCCTTTCTGTACTTGTGGAAGACTAAGGCTACTTTAAAATAGTTTTATAATTAATTGAAAACAATGTAAGTTGTATTGGTATTGTAAAATTTACATTAGTTCAGCTTTATATAGTTCTAGTAATGTTAGTAGATATACTTTACATACCTAAAAAAAAAATGGTATCTCTGGTAGTGTTTGAAGAAAAGTAAATTAAAAGTTGAAAAACACTATTTGGTGAAATCACAACCTTTTAACTTTAGGGTTTTATTATTACATTCATAAAATTCAGACGCAATGGATGATTTTCCACTTTTATTTTTCTTAAACGTATTTTCTAATTTTCTATTAATGAGACTAATATTGGCAGATTTGTTCAAGGAAACTGGATTTAAATTTAGACATTAGCAAACAATTTTGTTTTTCAATATTTTAACCTCGCTGTAGCTCCCAAACGGACGGATCTGTTAAAATATACGTTTCAAAGTTACCTACCATTTTGAAAAATGACGAACATTTTTCAAGAAATGAAATAACCATTTTTATTCGCTTCGAAAAATCAGGAAAAGAGTCACAAGAGTTCTGGCAGATTAATAGTTTAAGAGATTAGCAATGGCAAACACTTTAAACATGAATAAAGAGGACGGCATAAAAGTGTATAAATAAATTGTCGGCGAAAATAACTGATGTGCTCCTACATAAATATAATATATTTTCAACGATAAATGGAATAAGTATTATATATGAAATTAATTTAAATACAAAAGCTTCGGACACCTTATAAATTGAAAACAAATTTTTCATATTTGTTTTACAAATTAGTATCCGCTATAGATGTCCTGGTAAGAATAGTAACTGTAACACTACTGGAAATACTGGGTTTTTCCTAAAATATTAGATGAAAATATTAAATATAGGAGGATGGGGTTTTAAAAGAAACATAATTCCTTTATTAACAAAAATGGATTTGCTGTAGTTATTTTATAAAGTATGTAAGTAACTTTACACATGTATATTTTTATTTTATTTTAGCTAGGGGAGAACTCTGCGTGAACCCCATTGGAACCTTTTTTACACATAAGTATGTTATGCTTTTTTTATAATAAATGTTTAGAATTAATATTAACCCCAAAACTAAGATGGTAATTAACGTTAAATGTCCAACTCAAATTATTTTGGATATTTTATAACAGCAGTTATAATAAAGGAAGAACCAGCTAGACTAAGGGTCTAACCTAATAGTTGGAAATACAAATAATTGCTTCACAGTTTGAAATCAGCTGTTAATGTAAATATTAAAGAAACAGCTGATTACTGTATCAACAATAAACATATTTATTTATTTTTTAGTAAGGCGCTCCCACTACCGCAAAATATTCAGTATATTATTTGTTGTTGTTTTTATTTTCAACAGGAGTTTTTGTTTTTCAAAAAGTATATAAGAACTTGCTTGTATTCAAATATAATGTTTTGTTGGAATTTTAAAGTAATCGGTGAAGAACTTTCGGACATTCGAGATTTTTATTTATATAAATGCAGTAGTTTCAGACAGAGGGAAATGGGTTTGATAGTATTTAAAAAATAGTTTTATACAATTTAATAAAGTAATTTCAAACGATATCTTAACAACTTAGTATAAAAAAAAAATTGTTTTGTAATACCAAAATTGCTTTTCAAAATTCGAAGCATTATTTTTTTCTTATTGTTGGAACACACGAGGGTCAGATTTTACCACCATACATATATTCCTACAGGAGAAAATTGACCGGGCCAGACGAATGTGGTAATTTGAATA
Organism: Philaenus spumarius; assembly: GCA_018207615.1. NCBI lineage: Eukaryota > Metazoa > Arthropoda > Insecta > Hemiptera > Aphrophoridae > Philaenus > Philaenus spumarius. Next base: position 21,334 of record JAGFPH010001216.1, on the reverse strand, counting down.
CTAAACAAATTTATTGAATCTTTTAAGAATTTTAAACTAGCTCATTTATTAGAATGTGAAAGACGAAGCTCATCTCGTCCAATAAGGAACGCATCAGGTAAATTTCCGAAAACCGTACTATTTAAAACGTATATCCGTCTGTATAAGGTAGTTATAGGATAACTTCAACTTTTCAATGAATATTTTAAAAACACAACCAACATAGAAGAGTTTTATCTTGTTACGCACAGTTTTACGATTTTTTCGAAACCAGTAAAAATGACGGTGAGAATTTTTCTAGAACATAAATGCATTTTTTTCAATTATTGTATTTCCATTATGTTTAACAAACTTAAAAACTTTATATCTCAAGTTTCTAAAACATTTCCGAAATGATTTTAACTTGATCTTTATAATTTTCAATAAATATACTAGGCCTAAATGATATTTTTCAGAGTTCTTTAAAGATTTTTAAAAACATCGGTTGGCAAGTTAAATATTTTTAGGAGTCCACAAACAGCCTTCACTTGGTGTCCACATTGCATACATAGTGAAGAGTCAAGATTATACCTATCTTTAAGTTGTAAATGTCAAAACTGTAAACTTTATTTTGCATACTTAACATAAAGAAGTGGTGTAATCAATTTAAAACAAACTGTTAATACTGCAAAAGAGAGAAAACAAATACATTTTTGGCAAATCATTTTATGCATTTATTAAGGAAACTACGTATTTTTACGCTTCTTTCTTTATATAGTGAATATAGTGTATATTGTATTGTTTAATTTGTTTTTCTTTTTAATTAGTTGCTATTATTTTTGTTTTTTATAAATTGGTTTGTGTTTTTACTAAGGTATAATATTGTATTATTTTATAAACTAATGTATTTATGTAATGGATTCGATGAGGACTCTAAAGTCCTAACCTCACCCTAATAATGGCATAATAATAGTGTCTATTATATATATTCCTCATTTATCAACACAACTACGGGACCATAAATAATTAAAACCTTTGAAGTGACAATTTTAATTACAGAATAACCATCCAGTTTTTATTGCAACAGGTAAGCAAAAGCTCAAAAATTTAATTTACTGATATTAAGTTTAAAAACATGAACGAATTAGATTTTAAGAAAAAAATTACAACACTGGTAATTATATTAAGTATGTATGTAAGACTTTTTTATGAGTCATTTTGTTGGGTTTCGTGACATTCCACATAATTTTAATTTTATGTTTTGTATGTTTATGTATTGATTTATATTATTTAAATAATTATATTTGTTAAGTTTAGCTATTTTGAATTACACTGCCGTACGTTGTAAATTATGTCCAGCAATAAAACTTATTTTGATGTTAAATAGAAATAATTTATCAATGGAATATGTTAAATTTAATTTGCGTTTTTCTAAAGTGAAAATTTCGAAATTTAAAAATAAAGTTTTTAATAAAAATGTGCGTTCTTTTTGTAAAAAGTTTATCTACACGGAAAATATAATGTACGAAGAAACTTTTATTTTAAATATATACACATCTACATTCGATTAATGACTAAACTTATTATAACTAAAATATAAACTGTCACTCCAACTTACTGTGCCCGAACACTAAGCACTGTCCGCACTAACTAACCGTCCACTACTCGAGAACAACAGTTTTATTCTTCGGACGCGGCATCGGAGTGGGAGGTAAAGTAGGCGAATCCTTTGGCTTTTTAGGTTAAACACCTTCCGATTGTTGCCGCAAAGTGTTTAAACTATTTTTGATAAGGAATAATTTAACGGTCAGCAATAATGCAGGTTTCATTTCATTTCCAGTAACTGCCCCTGGTAATGCGGTTTATTGTTGTTTGGCATTGTTATATTTGGCTTAAAACGGTAAAGTGGGAGATTGCGTTTTAATAAAGGAGTTACTGAATTAAGGAAAACACCGAACCCCAAAACCACAAACAATAACTAAAACCAGTTTTATTGTCTTTAAAAAAGTGATATTCATTAACTATCTTTGTATACATTTCTAGGCACAGTAAGAAGGAGAGTGGCACTGTAGTTAAACAGCTCGTTTAATGGAATTCGTTTTACTTGCTCTATACTCTGCTAACCCGTCATCATTAAGAAAGTGTAACCGTTAAGCAAACAAATAAGAATAAATACAAATAAATTTAAGGTACAATTTTAAATTACTTGTAATTTCATCAATCGAAACGAACCAGGATTGTTTCTTAGTATATTTTTAATTTATATTTGTTTTTTTAAGAATACATTTTATTTTGTATTTTAATTTATTTTATTTATTCGTATTAAGGTAAACAGAGTTTCCTCATTAATATGGCTTTCGTGCTAATTAAATTTAAAATAAAATACAGTTATTTCTATTGCTTATTATTTATTTTTATTTGTAGGAGTATTTAAATTTTTTTTTTATTTAGAAAGAAATTTATATTTTTGAAGCTAAATGGTGCTCAGACAATTAATTGGTGAAGTGAATAAAAGCTAGAAGTAGCTAGGTCTAAGAGGTCTAAGGTTTGCTTAAGCAATAGCTAAGATTTGAGTTGGTTAGACTACTCTAAGCCTAGATCTTGCTAGACTTTTCCCGACGGCTTAGCTCTTGCTTAACAACGAGGTGGTAAAAAGAGACAGACTTCTAGCTTCAGAGGTAAGCACAAGCTAAACAAATTCGTAGCCTACACTCGATTCCACGTTCACCGTGCAGTACAGATCTTACGGGAGAATAGACATGCTACTACCATTACAGCGAACATCACGTTTATTGTCATGCGGGTTACGTCAACTGTCCGAGCGTAGATGCTTTTTTAGTTGGCTATTATCGCTGAGACTGTCGTAAGGATAACATGGCTTATGGGCGCTCTGTACTGCACGGTGAACAATCGAGTGTAGACCAGAGCGTGCTAGTTTTTTAGTCAGTCGTTGTTTGTCTTCCGAAATGGCGGCATTTATGCATAATGCGTCAACAAAAGAGCTACGGTGAGCGGAGAGACATAGGTAATTGTAAGCAGTTGTTTAGATTTGAAAGTGGTAGTGTGATGAAATTTTTAGCCGATGAATTTTTAAATAATAAGGACACGCGTGGTGGTGGTCTTTCAACCAGAAAGAAAATGGAAGTGTTCTTGCGTTAAATTATTTTGTGTTATTATTTATTTATAACTCAAAGTAAGCGGGAAGGATTGTGACTGGATTCAAATAGGTGTTAAAATAACCCCAGCAACAGTAACATCAGTCTGAGTAGCAACGTCAGAAAATTTTGTTCTTTTCATTTTCTATTTGCATTTTTTTCAGCTCCGTCTGCTGCAGGAACAGTTTATGTTGGAGCTGTGGAAGAGACAAATCGTTCTTCTTTTTCGTGTTCCAACACTTTTTTTATTGCTTTTCCATTTGTGATTGTGTTGACGGGCATGATTTTGATGTACTATTTTCAAATTCCACTCTGTTGATTTATTTAATTCAACCTCCTTAGCAGGTTGTGTGCCGATGCTGAAGCCTCCTGGGATTTTCCTTGCTGCTGAATAGTTCATACAGTTCCGTATGCCAAGTATTGAGTTTGATTTTTCTGTTTCCAGTACCTTCTTATCCTTTTTTTTTTCTTTACACTGGATTTTATGTTGCTCGGCATTGTTTTAAAACTGGAGTTCAGTTACATCTTTTCCTACGACCGAGGAATACTCGTGAGTCACAGCCTTCCATGTAGCCTTTTTAGCTGCAACAGCTGATTAAATCTGTGATTTTTCAAAAATTAATAATAATTTTGCAAAAAGCGCCCTTTCCAGAAAAAGTCTTATCTTCAACAGTTTCATCCTCAATTGTTGACATGATAAATATCGTCTGTGGTATGCTATCACGTACAGGTGTACATGTTGCTCATAATGTCACGGGAGGTAACTCAAATGGGTGGGGGGAAACAATTCTCGGTCTGTGTTTAAACAGATCTAAACTTAGCTCATGCTAGCCCTAGTGCTAGCTTAGGTTTTCCCGGATAGTTCTAACTTTGCCTAAGCTCGTTCTATCTAGAGCTAGTATTCGTTTATTCAATCGATTTTGAGTGAGAGCTAGATCTAAGGAGTAGTTCCTAACCCCTAGAAACTTCGTTTTATTCTCTTCACCCAATTATTACCGACAAGAGTTTTCAAGTTAAAAAAAAAACAACTTTCTGATACGATTAAGTCAAAAAACGTTCAGTGTGGGTGTCTATCATCAAATGATAAAACCTTTAATCGTTCAAAGTGTTATTATATACATTCGCATTTACTTTTTAATTTTTATAAGGAGGGGAGCAGCATGGCGCAGGTGTTAACACAGTCTTTCCAGATTCCTCAGTTAGAACATCCGACACTTCACAGTTTACTGTGTGCTACGCTACTCCCCTGTCGTCATTAGCCTAACTGATATAAATAAAGTCTGCTGGGGTGAGTCCCACAGCACCTCTCAGAAGAGATATAAATACATTTCATCCTACCGAAAAAAACCTTCTGTCTTTTGACAGTTTAACTTGTTCAAACGCGTTATACTTTTCAGTTTGACATCTGTGTAAAATACTTTACAGAATGTCATACATAGGATAAATCCTTGCAATGTCCAGCAAACATACGTCAAGTGGAAAATCAAAAGATTCGCCTCTAGTAAATGTAATCTTTTTATTAAAACTAGAGTCCACAATCTTCAATTACAAAAAAAAATAATGATTTTGGTATTACAAGCTCAATTTTGAACTGTATGACCTGCGGTGACTGTAGATACCCGAGGAATTTTCCTTTCCTAGACATTGCAAGCAACTCGTAGTTCATTGGCCATAACATAAGGAAGATAATAGGCAAAAACCCATTCACAAGAATAGTTTTCTTTGGTTAAAAATGCGATAGCATTGTCACGTTAGGTTTTCTTAAACAGAGTCTTCTTGTTTTTAGCACCGCTGCTTTGTCTAGGAGTCTACGTCATCAACTATGCAGCGTATCTAAAGCTTTTATGACAGGGCAACACGACCTGTCGTCGGAAACAATATGTCGCGTTGCAAAAGGGTTAAAGTTACAGAAAACTGACCATTTTCATCTTGCAATGCAGCCATGAAGGTAATGATATCCTTAACGCATTACTGCTGGGAATCCTTATTTATTTGGAAAACATTTCATTAATTGGACTGCGGAGAATTATGTTCAAAATTTAAATCTTTACCTCTTTTTTATAAATATACCAACGCCATAAGAGACGTAAATAACGAAATGTAAATACAATTATCTTCCCATAATTGTTCATTACACACATACTTCCTATTTTTAACTTATAAAACTAATCAAACCCTACTAAAGATCCATTTAGTGACAGTCTTTCTATTTTAACAAACAATTTTCTGAATGCCCTTATTCTTAATAAAAAATACTACAGACTGCTTTTTGTATTTTTTTTTCATTTTCTGTTTTCATTTTATTTGTTGTGTTTTTTCGTTGATTGTTTCATTGAATTATTATATAAATAACTCGGTGGCCCTATCCGGCTTTGCACGGATAGACAAATCAAAGTTAAATGTATATTAACAGAACAAATATATCAACAAATATATTATACTGCATATTTCTTATGGGGATTTTTAGTAACTTTAACCCCCCAAACCCCCTAAAATTTCGATTTTTTGAAAACCTTTCTTAGCGAGCACCTAGGGCCCTAGAGCAACGAACATACCAAATTTCAATACAATCCGTTTGTTAGTTTTTCAGATTTCGTGATGAGTGAGTGAGTCAGTGGTATTTGGATTTTATATATATAGATTACTAGCTGACCCATACGGCGTTGCCCGTGGTGGTTGTTATTTTCAGTCTTTTTAACGTAATTGTATTATTTTTAAGTGTTCAGTCAGTGAGTGGTATTTGGCTTTTATATATATAGATCTTAAATAATAAAAGCACTATTGTCATAATAATAAAAGATCTGAAATTATGATTTTAGTAAATTTGATCCCCCCAAACCCCTCCTAAAATTTCGAAATTTTTCATACCCATTCTTAGTGAGCACCTATGGCCCTAGAGGAAGCTTTAATTTAATTCCATTATGTTCGGTAATTTTGGAGAAATCGTGATTTAGTAATTTTTACCCCCAAACCCTCTAAAATTTACAATTTTTAAAACCCTTTTTTAGTGAACATTTATGGCCTTAGAGGAAGCTACATACCAAATTTCATTCCAATCCATTAGGTAGTTTTGAAGAAATCGTAATTTAATAACTTTGATCCCCCTAAACCCCCATAAAATTTCTAATTTTTTGAAACTCTTTCTTAGCGAGCGCCTATGGCCCCAAAGGAAGCTACATACCAAATTTCATTCCATTATGTTCGGTAATTTTGGAGAAATCGTGATTTAGTCATTTTTAACCCCCAAACCCTCTAAAATTTACAATTTTTTAAAACCCTTTTTTAGTGAACACTTATGGACCTAGAGGAAGCTACATACGAAATTTCATTCCAATCCGTTCGGTAGTTTTGAAGAAATCGTGATTTA